>JAAFCE010006949.1:12369187-12399692 GCA_013389805.1 Trigoniulus corallinus
TATCGGGAATTTGAAAGTAGAAGCAAAACATTGGTTGGAGATTATAGAAACAGGGCGAGAAATTGAGTGGTGATTTTACATGGCTGACTGCCGACCTAATACCAAATTAAATACAGGCTCACTGCCTGCAGGGATACATTGTGCCTATACCTTAGAACCCATACATCCAACAGTCTCACTCTCATTATTCTGTCTATTTTCGACTCCTATTTGTAGGCCTATTACTCTCCCACCCATTGTTTTTTTTTTCATCTTACCCTTCACTGTTTCAAATTGTAACTCCGGGCTCGCAGGTACCAGACCCTGCCATAGTCAGAATAATGGTTTAATAAAAGAGAAAGACGACTTCAAGGAAGAAAGTACTTGGTCATACGAGAGTATTGAACGCAAACTTCAGAATATAGGGAGCAATGCATCCATCATCCTCACCATACCCTTATCCCACTTGTCGCAGGGTCGGGTCTGCGATTTCTAGCCCTCCTCTCCCACCAGGTCTCCGTCCACCCCATACACTACCATATCCTTAAGGACAACCTGTTCCCACATCTGCTTCTGTTACCCCTGCCCCGGTGGCTTCCAACCACCTGCATTCCTGAAAGTCACCTAAAAGGGCTCCTCCTCCCCTCTTCTCATTAGGTCCCTCATTTTTTCCGCGATGTCCGCCACCCCCACGTCACCTCTAATGTACTCATTCCTGACTATCAGCTCTCGACACCCTGCTCACATACCATAGCATTCGCAATGCAAAAATGCCTCATCAGTTGCGCCCCATTGAGGCACTGAGAGGGGGGAGCAATCCGCTCCTGAGAGGCTGTGAAGATTTTCACTCATGAACCTCTGCTCGATGCTGCTCTGTGCTGCTCCCGCCATAGAGTGCGATACATCTAGAGTTACTATCGGGCATCGTCAAAGTCCGAATTTTGGAAAACTTCGATTCTGACAGTTTCAATATTTTATCATTGTCAATATTTTATCACAACTTGGGTGCTCTCTTCCAACCTGAACTGTCCGAGAGGTAACCAGGATGTAACTCTTTAATCCGAACATGTGGTAATCCGAACAAGTCTCAGGCAAAATTTTCATTTGATTAATCCGACCAAAATGTCGATAATCCGAATGATATTGATACAAATAAACTATTTAAATCATGCTAATTTACAGCAACATACTATCAAAGGAAGATTCAATTTTTTTTAGGAAAAATTATGTAACAGAACAATCTAGAATGTTTGAAAACTGTCATGGAAAAACCTGTGGCCCAATGTGGATGAACTGCTCAAAACAAATGGTAAAAATGACGATTCTGTTCAGTTAGCCTGTTTACAATGCAGATTATTAGATGTTCAGGATCCTCAGGACAGTCTCATCACGCCAATGATAATGAGGAACTACATGACATTGCTGATTTTAAAATATAATTTTGTTCTCTATTTTTAAAGTCTTTTAATCCATATTGGTAGACAACACATCAAACACTAATCCGAACAAATCACCAATCCAAACATGCCCTTTCCCAATTAGTTCGGATTAGCGAGGTTGCACTGTACTTATTTTTCTGTTCAGCGCCCATTCCAGGAATGACGTTGTATCTTATTTCAAACATCTCAGACAGATTGTCGCCTATGGTGTAGCCAACTGTCGTTGTGAGACGTCAGGAAATGACTGGGACAATACCAGTTTAAAATTTATTGTACTGTCGCTTGGAGTTTGAAAGCCATTTTCTCTTAATGGGATGTGCCAAAATGTGCCTTCCAAGTTCCGTCGGATGGGAACCCCTGACTCCTATAGTGCATACGTTGTTACCCACAAGTAAAATGCCCGTCTACCATCCAACGTTTGGCTCGCTCTATTCATCTATCTCAATTCGAGCGGACTCTAGGCTGTCAGGAAAACCCTAGGCTGAAGAAGAAGAACAACAGTCATTAACTTCACTACAGTCTTTTGATCTGTCGAATGCTTTATTTTAGACGTCAGTATGAGGGGCCGAATTTAAGTTTTCATGGACGCTAGCTAGCCTGAAAGGATGGCAAATGCTGAAAATTTTAACTATGCAGGAGAGGACTAAGTTTAACATAGCACTTAAACGTAAATAGCTCTAGGACTCCACGGGGTCCAAGACTCAGATCTACTTGGTCTCTGCTTTAAAACTACATTCAAAATTTACTCACTTACAGGTTCTATACGATGAAGACAAATGACAACAGGCGCACAGGGTGAATGTTGGCCCACTGCATCACTGGTTTCAGGCGCTATCGTGGACGAAAGTGGTTTGGCGTCTTTCGGGTGAGGAAACCTTCCGTCGGATGGAAAGTCAAGCCGTGGTCCCATGTGGTGAGTACGGTGTCAGTTACACGTAAAAGAATATTCGTGTAGTTCGGCAAAATTTCATGTGTAGGAACTCCGACCCTGCCATAAACGGGAAAAGGGTTAGTTATGATAATGATGAAGAGACAAGTACTTTCCTAGACCTTCAGGAAACTAGTGCAAAGCACCTTTAACGAATGCTCAGCGGGTATATGAGTAGTCCAAATGCAATCTCTTACCGTCTGTCATTTAGACTTGTCAGGTCGATAAAATTGCTGACAGAAATTGGTCCAATGATTACAGTGTTTAATATAGAAGGCAAAAAATACTGTTTTATTTCTAGAAAATTGAAGTACCGTAAAAAAAATTAAACGACGGCCAACGTACTCCAAGCTATGACCCTTAAAAAAGTGAGGTTTGTTGTTGGAGTAAATATGAATGGCATTTATTTATTTAACGATCCAAATTTCCTAAGAGAATTCTCTGTATTTCCTATGTGGTAGAGTTACATATCTGCTTACCCTTGACACGTCTTGGTGTGAGATTTCACAGCTGCTTCAATTGGCACGCATCTGCATCTGTTTCTTATTGTAGCCATTTTTTAATAATGACCCCTACAAGTTGAAAACAGTGTTGTTCATTTGGATCTTTGAACACATGCTGCTATACAGTTGCGTAATCAATATTTTGGCCAAAGGGGGGGGGGGGAGACACACATTGAAACTTGTGCTTTTCTGGAAGCTATTGTTTTATTCTATTCATTCTGAAGGTGGAGAAATTTTGCAAACCATTTTATCAAAATTAGTTTAAACAAATGAGGTAATATTTTTATTTAGTGCTTTCATCCTTGAAGTACGTCACCTGTTTTAAATCAGCAGCTACTGCACTACTATTTCGGAGTAATTTGAATTATGCTAGTACAATAGAACCTCGTTTTTCAAGGGGATGGAAAAATGATCCTGGAGTCTATTACATACTGTATTACCTTAAGCTTATTACTTTGCTATAGATGCAGAGCATATTAAAAATCTACTTTTAAACAACTTTTAAATCGTATATTGTCCTTTGTTTCTTGGCAGAAATTTCCCTCTACTGGAACTTCTTCACCGTTGAACTAGAATCAGTGGCTAGGCTGAATCTTGAACCGCTATCATCCTTCCAACATCAGAGAAAAGGACCATTATGTTGATGGAGGTGTCATGGAACGGGCGGGCTACCTGACTGCTCAGAGATATAGAGATGAGACGATCTTAGAGCCTTATGTGTGACTTTTCAACAGTTGGCTGTCAGTTCCTTTTGTGGATGGCATTGCTCGTCCACATAGGGCCCAGATGGTGGATAGATATCTTCAAAATGAGGATATTCAGCAGTTTGATTGACCAGGCAGATCTCCAGACCTGAATCCTATTGAACATGTCTGGGATGCCCTTGGAAATGAAATTGTAATTCTAAAACCTCCTCCTACAACCACCCAGAAGCTAAGAACTGCTTTGATGGGGGAGTGACTCACCAACTATCTCATCAGTTTGACGACTCGCTGTGCAACCTGTGTGTCTGTTAAGGCCCCCATCCACTGTCAGTTTCATCTTCAGCTCTAACTGTGCAGAATATGTGTATAGAAAATTATCATCGACTGTACAGTTAGAAATTTTGAACTGTGGATCTGTTGGAGTGGCGAAAGGCCTAACTGAGCAGATGAACTTTGCCTTCACGTGTGTGTCGTTCACAATTCATTAACAGTAATTGTTCATTACCAATGAAAACAAGTGTCACGGCTACGTGTGTGGTAAAATGTCTCTTAGTTTCAACTGAAGACATTCTGAACAGTTTTGACTGCACAATTACAGTTGAAGATGAAACAGTGAGGGAATAGGGGCCTTTAGGGGTGACCATACCCCAAATTAGCCTCATTTTCGACACCATCTTGCAACGTCAGTTTCGAACATTCCTGCTCTCATGTGAATTACTCATGATTTTGCAATGGCATTTTCCCTGTTGTAGGGCATAAATTGCTGTTGTATATTACTCTGTCTCTATACCAAATTGCCCTAGTCTGGCTGGTGGTTGTGAAGACATTTTAATAAATGTATTCTGTTAATTTTGAGCGTGAGTGCATTATTTGAAAGGGGTAATGGCATGGATTTGTTGATAGAAGTCTTAGAGGGAAGTCTCAAGTGCGTTTTCCGTCGGATGGGAAGTAAAGCCATGTCCCTGTGTGGTATGCAACATATCACCTACACCGTGGATGCACGTAAAATATCCCTTCCTATATGGAATGAACTAGACGTGCAGATCGTCAAAATTCTTAGATGCAGGAACTCACATCGGACGTCTGTGAAAGAAAATAAACTGATGTTAAATAAGCACGAGTTGTGTTATTAGATTGGTAGCCGGCCCCTACTCTAACATGGGGGTGAGAAAGGTTGGCGATAATTATTAAGTGGTAGATTCCCAGCTTATGGTTTAATAATTGAGTATTCAACTAACATTTTCGTCTTACTTGTCGTTCCTTATCAGCCAACGTATAATTTCTAACGTGTTTTAATATAACAAAATAACACTGCAAATACATTTTGTAGAACTAAATGAGTCCATTTTTCCAACTTAGACACGATCAACTCGTAATGTACTAACACAGTATTAAACAGATCTGAAAAGTGTTTCATTGGGACCAGTTAGCGGTTATCCTTAATAACTAGTGTTGTGTGTAGCGCATTAAAATGGGTTTAACGTCGTAATTTTCAAGTTAATAATTAATGATAGGGAAAATTTGATTTCTGAAACACATGTCAGGGACTGAAAAAGCATCTGTTGGCCTCACTTCCATTATGTCTCGTACTCGAATCGATATAATGAATGCATTGTTACGTAACAGAAACCAATACAGCATTGAAAACAACTCAATAGGCGCATAGATATCTATGGTAGACCTGTGTTACTGGAAATGTCCAAGAAAAAAGTATGATCACGCGACAAAAGATCGAACACATGCCATAGTAACCTTTTCCTTATTGTTTCCTGTGAAAAACATCGAAATGCCCATTTGAACAACACATGTTGATATAACAATTATTGCCCTTGTCCTTCCTCCAGAGTTGTAATTCAGTTTTTAGCATCAACTACAGAGTTTTAATCCTAGGTTAGCGATAGATGTAGTTGGAAATTTTTATTGGATAATCATTCGCATGATCGGGCCCTTTCGGTGTCTTGACCTCAAGTGACTTGTAATTTCAAGAAGGGGATAAAATTTGTCAGTCGACCCATTGTTAATGTTGACACGCCTTTTTCGTTCAGTAGCTACTGTGGATACTTCCACCCCCTAATAACAGCAAACATCACGATGACGAAAATGAGACAAGAACTTCTCTAAGTCAACTTATGCAGCAAATTTATATGCGAATGGTATTCGGTCAACCTGAAACCAATGTTTTGTTAGAATTTCACCTCCTGGGTTTATACTCATTTCTTTTTCAACGGGATTCTTAGTTTTCCTTGTCCCATCTTCAGTTGGGCGAGATCTGAGTGCTGTATCACAACTGTCTTTGTTCATGGTAAGATTTCTGCCAATGGTTGAACTAAAAGTCTTCATTGGTCTTCATCTCCATGTCTTGAAGTAGCTTCCATTGGATAGGTATTGCAGTCTTCTTCAAGGGCTAATCCCCGAAACAAGAAACGAGATGCTGCTTTACCGACCTATTATCCCAAGTTTATCTTCCATTTCTTAAAAGATTCCTTCAAAAGATTCCCCTGGCCTTCATTTAACGTTGGTCGAATAGTTTTCTCCGCGTAGAAAAGGTTCTTTTACGTGCTGCCGACCCGGGACTTCCCATCCGGGAGCAACTGCACTTGGGGCTTCTCTCTTGCCCAAATGAAGCCATCAACCTGCATCCACGGACTTCAAGTCATGCACGCTGGCTGCTATTCAGTCATCGAAACGGACAACCCCTTGGCGTTCGAGTCTGTTTGAGGTCAACGTGCACCAATTCGTACTGCAGGATAGTACCAGAAAGATGCGAAAACATTTGGCCATCCTTCATAGGAAGGAACGGGTACTAAATCTCGCTGCATCTGGCTGGTTAATGTAGGATGATCACCATGTTGCTACTATTAACTGGGCCTGCTACAGTCTATCGCTTGTCGGCCCAAACTTGTTCTTCTGTGGCTTTAGTATCAGACTAATGATAAAAAATTAAAATTCTGCGTTTATGGAGAGAATTTCGTCTGTTTTATTTCTTGATTTTGTTGACGTCATTTCCACTTTTCTACGCGAGCTAGATTATCCTTAATATTCTGATCAACAATGTAACATGATCCGATGGAACACGCGTGGGAATTATCTTACTTGATAAATGCCAGCTTTGACGTGTATCACGTTGAAACCCGACTACGTTTCCTGAAATTGAAGTGCTCTCTGTGTGGCATTAGCGCGTTAATAAAATTCAGATTAGACTTCATCTCCATTGAGTTAACGATATTCATAGACCATAGTGTATGGTACTCACGGGAGCAAGGGGAGACGAGGAATTCCCCTACGTTTTATTGGATAAAGTAATAGCACACCAACCGCATCAAATCATTCTTGTGATTGTAGTTTAATTGGGCATAAATCTCACAACTTAATGAATGTTTGATGACAACTAACGACGTGTGGACATAGGCCAAACTAATACCTATATGGGCTTCTTGTTGCCATGATTTCAAACTATTGTTGGCGCAGTATAAATGTTCTGAATTCCACACGAATCTGTGTGGAATTCCGAGCTTTACAATATGTGAGGAAATTCCAATCTAATGATATACTACTCAAACTTTTTATTGTATATGAATATTTCGGATGACAATTTTAATTTTTGGTAGTGCAATAAACAAGTCCTCATGCATAAGTCAGAGTTATTGCATTTTATTAATGGCCCTAAAAAGTTACCTTCTCAGGCATCCTATCTTTGATTTCAAGCCTATGTAGGCTACCAATTCTCACCTGATAGTTAGTTAAAATGATAAAGCTATTTTTTTTATTTGACTTCGTTGAGCATTTTATTCCTTCCTAGCAAGAGTTGATTTTTCTCTCTCTGCCTTTATATTCATCTACTTCTGTCATTCATTCTTGCATTTCTAGCTGAATATCTCACTCACTGATATTCAACCCTGGTTTAGGCGAAAACCTGCCAACCATGATAATTCAATTTATGGAGTGGACTTGCCTCTTGAGTTCAAAGCACGGAGGCTTGCTACTAGCTGAAGCTAGTGGTTTCCTCTCTGATAAAGGAGAGTGCACCTTGCACCAAACAGCAAGCAACAATCCAGGGACTGTGTATGGGGGTGCCACCTAGCAGTCCTCGAACGCAGATGGTGATCTGTATGATTTTACTGTAAAAAATTTTATTTCTACATTATGGAATTGTATTTCACATTTTAGACTCTGTTACCGTATTATAATAAGTTGTGATTTATATTTCATTATTTATACACAATATTCATGTTGAGAAACCAATTTCAACTTAATGATACAGAGGGGTAGGAGCATGAAACGTCTCTGTGAGGGTGAATTGATATTTCATTGACTTAATACCCATAAATATATGAAGTGAAGATAGAAAATGCTGTCTAGTTCACCATCTCAGGCAATTCGTTGATGGAAAGTGTTATGTTTCAAGAGTAAATTTGATATGCTATTGTTTTATACTAGAAGACACGTTATTAATATCAAAATGTGCGTGTACAACTATACGGAATTGAATGTACATTAACTATTTAAGTGACACTTGCCTGATTTTGGCCGATGCAAAGCATAAAATCGAATTACAGTTGCCATAGTAGTGATCCATTATTATATTTATAGCTAAGTACACACAAGACTGTATGCATTATATTGATATACACTAAGCTATCAAATTCTACGTATCAACACAGAAAATAAGGTCTTTAAAGGGAAAAAAAATAACAGAGTTATACTAAGTATGTGCGATTGAAATTCTGTATTGAAGTCAGAGAGAGAGAGAGAGAGAAAGAGAGAGAGTGAGAGGAGAGGAACGCTGAAATGCGCAAGAGTGCACCCCCATACACATGTACCTACTAGACATGTTCAGATACTACAATAAACGCCATAGGCCTTTTACATGTTCAGTCATTTGATATGAATACTGATTAATAAGCCACTACACATTTTGGCAAATTGTAACTTTATCCATTACATTCTACTGTAATGCACCTTCAGGTGTGCAGTGATGTGCCGTCTTGGGAGTTATTCACTCCCCATTCATCGTCAGTACAGTGGACCCGAGTATATAATGTCGTAACTAACCCATTCATCCCATTTCAAACCCTGATTGGCTTTTAGTCTACTGACTTCACTAAACGGGAATTCAGTCTAATTTAAGCAGGGCAATCGTGGGAGGGGGAATGATTAAAACTCTGAAATGGAAAAATGTTGACTGTCTCCTCTTCTCTCTTCCCTGATTTGTTTCCCTAAATTCTTAGTTTACTGCCATTAATGGGGTGTGACTCAAAAGGTGAAGCCTGGCGCACAGAATCATGAGCGCCCTCAAGTCATCCTCTCATTCCCGTCAGCTTCACGAACTCAGGTATTCTACATTAGTAACATCATGGTTGCAGTTTGGCTGTACACTTCCTGTCGGGGTTGAAGGAAGTAACACACCAGTTCTCGTCTGATCACTGAATTTAAGCAGCGCAACCCCAGCTAGTACTGACATGGGTGGCCGCTTGGGAAAACTGGGTACTGCTAATACCCAACAATCGTCGCATTAGTGTAGTGTCTGTGCAGTCTCTGCATAAGAACTATGCTGCGGACGGGGCTCTAATGACCTTGTAGCTGAAGGGCCCTAAAACGCCAACAAACAACAACTTGAAGAAAGTATCACTGTCAGTGCACGTTGTTTCACCTCTAAATACCGTATCTAACATATTCCATTAGATATAATGTACTGTACCTCGAGACTTACCCACACAGACTTTAGGAACTGGGAGGACAAGTATTTACCGGCCTCCAACCTACACTCCTGACGTCGAACACGGCAAGAATATAATATCAACCTTCTAAATAGTTATACGAGTCTTCATCCTATCATATGAATAACCTTAATAGCAGTAACAAGCTGGCAGACATGAAATAAATCAAACGTGTTCAATCCCGATGCAGTGATCTAGATGAGATACTGAACCAGACTGGTGTGTGTACATGGAGAAACTTTATACTCTGTTCCTCGATAGACACTTCACATTGACTAGGAACCCTAGACGAACAGTTACCGTGACGTCACTAGACCTTTTGTCCTATGAATGAAACACGTGTGGATATTATCAATATACAGTATTTGAAAAATCGTTAGAAAAAAAAGTCCCCCGACATCCTAATGAAAGTGTTTCTATAAAGATGTTAAATGAACCTCCATAGTCGGAAGAAGAATGGATGACTGACGTCACCACGTGAGTCTCTCTGTTACCTTTTCACGGTGAATTAAAACTATATTGTTAGCGAATCGGATATGATTATACGGATGTCAAAAACCATGCACGTGTTTCGTGAGTGCTCTTCATTCACAGTATGGATCCACTTGAAGTGAACCCCATCTAAAGTAAAAACCACATCAGCTCGGCATTTATACACACTTGTATACAGTATGTATAACACGCACATATCACTCGTTGGTGCCTACGCATTTGTCATTGAATTTGTGCCTTCAAATCTGCTCGTAATATACTTTCACGTGAATTTCCGCGTTTCAAATTTGACAATCAGTCAGATTTCGAGATATCTTACTAAATTTTACAGTTACTGTTAGCGAGGGTATAGGTTGACCAAATTAACAAGAAGTTTATGGTATTTGCAGACGTTCATAGGCTCTCGGACAGAAAATTAGGCCCTTGGAACCCCTACAAAATAAGACCCACGATCACTAAAAATGAGCAACAAGAGACTACTCAGACTAAGTCCAGATTATGTTCCAATTGACTCTCTTACGTCAACTCTGCAGGCCCCTGGTGGTCGACATCGCCCCTGATGACGCGATAAACGCTGACAGACCTCCAAAGCTCAGTTGGAAAAACAAGAAGTTCGTCCCTTATCGTGGTTGATGTTTCTCTTGTAAGGATAAGACGGGTGACTTTTCTATCATATCATCATAATACTCTTATCCCGCCTGTGGCTGGGTCGTCTGCGGGTTCTGGCCCTCCACTCCTGCCTATCTCCCATCAGAGCCCCATCCACCCTGCACAGTACCATATCCCTTCGTACAACCTGCTGCCATGTTTGATTTGGTCGTCCTCTTCCCCAGGGGCTTCCAATAGTCTGCATTCTTCTCTCCTCTTCTCATGACATGCCCATACCACTTCATTCTATTCTCTTATTGACACCCCCTATGTGCCACAGCATTTGCATTTCAGCTACTTAAATTTTATTTCTTTCGCACTGCCCAACACTCTGTTAGGGTTTAACCACTGCCCTGTAGAATTTCCCCCTCAAGTTTATTGGGACCCACTAAACACTCAGGACTCTACCTGCCTGTCTCCATTCACCCTATATTGATCCTGTGGGTCGCGTCTGAATCTATTTTTCTGTCATATAGGAAGTAAACTTCGGAATTCCCGGGTTTAGGAGCGGCTGCATTGCGTTGGACACACCAGTTCTCGCCTGATCACGGAAGTTAAGCAACGCAATCTCAGTACTGGCATGAGTCACCGTTTAGGAACATGGTTACTTGTAATACAGAAAATCGTCGTAACAGCATGTCTGCGCAAACTTTATTAGAACTACGTAGTGGACGGGGCTGTAATGACCATTGTAGTTGAAGGGCCCTAAAACACAAACAACTTCAGGCTTAAGATAATATGAGGCATGTGAGGGATAGTACTTTACGGACGGCTCCAAATTGATTGGACTATTTTTTTTACATCCATTATGTATGATGGAAGTCTCCAGAAATGGGTTTACTAATGCTTCTGGTCTTCCTTGTTTGTGTGTAAGGTTGTAACGGTAGGTTATCTTACGAACTGATAGTCCGGTTGTGACCTTAAATTTGATCACCGAAAGGGTCATGCTGTACATTAACAACGTACTTTGTGAGAAATGGCAGCAATATGTGGTAGGCTACTCTTAATTTTTCACATGGTTTGATGCGTGTACTGTATGTATTTCAGCCTCACCTGAAATGTGCTACTGTATTCAACCAACACCTTGGTGAAGACTCAGCATGTGATAGCAGTTCACTACAAAGGGCTTCAAACACCAACAATTCTAGATTGAAAGCTTCGGCGCATGCAGAGCTAAAACTAGAATTTCAACGACGTTATCAAATCCAACTTCTGCCAGTTTGCAACATACTGTATGAAAACCATAAAAATCCATATCCACATGTACTCGCAGAAGTTGTGACTTGAAAAACATAAAAATATTGGATAGAGAACAGATAAGCTCAAACTTTGACAATAAAGTTTTCATCATTTTGGGGAGAGGAAACCGCCGACGTCGCTCCCTGGAAGGGTTTCCTGCAGGATGTTGCTGCAGTTGAACGTTATCGTCATCAAAATGACTTCATAAGTGTCAACAAATCATTTTTAGATAAAAGCTCAACAGCATAAGTAAGAAGAAGAATATAATGGCTGTCAGCCATCAAACCTTTTTTTTTTTAAAAAAAAGGAAAGAAATAAATGAAAATCCTCCTCGAGTCATCATTGGAGAAATTCTGTTAATCATTAGCCTCCCATTTAACAGAGTATATATCTGACAGGAAGTGACGAAGTGCAGGAGGAGGGGCAAAGGATGTAGGTGGAGAAAAAGGAAAAAGTAGATGTTGATGAATATATCTGCATTGAGAAAGTTTGAATTGAGGCTTCCAACATTTTGTTTGGCACTTATTTCCACCAAGTTACGATTTTAATGACCCATCATTCAAACTGTGTATCCGTTGCGGTCTGTTTCACAACTTTTTTCTCGTCATTTGTCACAAGTCAGCGATCCACTCCGTAGGGGGGAGCCAGTGGTGGTAGCCAAGCATGGAATCTTTCAATGTTTTTGTTGTTTTTTTCTTCCTACTCTTTTCATTCGTTGTCTCTTTTAATAAGTTTTAACTGAATCACAGCAGGTTCTTTGTGGTTGATATATCGATTTTTCTACTCAGCGTTAGTCCTGTCTTTTTTCAGATGATTTTAGGCAATCTTATTTTTATTAGCAGTTTGAATTGGCACTGAATTGCGCTTGCGTGTGTTCGCCGGAAGTGTCTTTAATAACAATTGTGGTCAGTTTAATATATTTTCTGTTTTTTTTCCTACTCATTTGAACGAAGTTTCTCTTTTCTACTTCTCTCCATGAGCCCTTTACACTGCACAAGTCATAAAGATGAAAATTAGTAGTGGCTTTGCCCGTGCGGTTTAAAATGATCTACATATGTATGCCATTGCAGATGAGAGAGCGAAAATTCACAAATAAAACTGTGACGGTTGCACCAGATTCATTTTTCAAAATTTCCAATTTTCAACATAAGCTGGACAGAAATTCAATTAGTTAACAGTTATTGCCGTCAATTCTGAACAGAAAATTTTTTGTTGAAGGTATTCAAAAGCCCATCTTTATCCTATATTACAGAAACTCGTCATAGTCTGGAGTCTGTTGGAGAGTTTATCAGCACATCATAGCCGAAGTAAATCACTGGATACTCGGGACTTACTTGTAGCGTAGGACTTAATGCTATAAGCAAAGTAAACCGTAGCTTATGGACTTGCATTGCCTGCCTCAAAGAAGCCAGTCCCTTCTAGTCGCGAATTGCATTTATGAAGTTTGCAATTCACATTTAATTTGTCAAGAAAGTCAGGGAGTCAGATAAGTTATAACTTAGGGCCTAACAGAAGTGCATAGTACAGTATGTAGTCTGTAGCCAGTCATATAAAAGCTATTTCCAAAAATTTTAGCACATTAGTTTATAATATCTGCTAGCTTAACCTTTCTATCTTATAAATTTCTTTCTCATAATATTTTACTTTTGAAATAATGTCGTATTAATTGGCGGCAGTAGACTCTGCCCCAGATAGAACATGTGCTAGAAGAATACTAGTGATTTTACCATAAGAACCCACGGTATTTATTAGCAGCCTTTCTGAATTCACTTGAAAGACTACATACGGTAATAATAAGACTCCTCCTCACGGTTTGCTTTCATTTGTAAATTTGTACTTGTTGAGAGAGCATGTCATGAAATTGTTAGATTGATTTGAAAACAATGAAATCTTTATAAACTTTAGCCAAGAAAAAAATAATCACGATCATAAACGTGTATAATGCAACAAGCCTTCAACACTTTATAAATAGAAGTTCGGCTTTTATGATGTTGATTTAATAACTGGCTTGTCCATATACAGTAAATTTTATAGTTGGATGTCACTCGTGTGTTGTTTTGTAAAATTTATAGCATTTTTTACAGTGCTGTAAAAAATTATTACTTCCCAGATATTGCCCAGCACATTGTGGCCCGTTCGCAATCTTAGCTTTAAATCAGATATATTTTCTAGATAGATGTTTACATTTCCACTTGATAAATTCATACATATATCATTTAGCCTCTCGGTAAATAATTAAGACCCATTTCTATGAATTGAAATTAGTGGCACTGTAATTGTTTTTATTCATTCTTTCCAGTTTTCTTTGCATTCATGGCACTGCCGTTTGTCTATACACCATGCGGATGTGAGCGGCTTCTCGGACACACTTCCCGTCTAATCACTGGTTAAACAACGCAGCCCCAGCTAGTACTAACGTGGGTGGCCGCTTGGGAAAACTGGGTACCGCTAACACCCAAAAATCGTCGCATGTAGTGTCTGCAGTCTCTGCGTTAGAACTACGCCGTGGATGGGGCTGTAATGATCTAGCAGTTGAGGGACCCTAAAACACCAACGAAACGAATAAAAACCCTTGTGGATATCGCCAGGCACATGTCAGAACTCCAAATCCTCCGACCTAAGAAGCCTGGAGTCTACAATTGATTGCTGCCTCTCAGCCAGGAGACATCCGTTAGTCTTTCGACTGCTTATGACATTTACCGACGCGTTTTACTTAGCTTTCAAAATTGTAAATGCCAAGCAAACACACATTATTACTTGTAGAAAGGGGTCTGTTTTAGTACAGTACAGATTTCACAAACCACCACTTTATTACCCATCAAAGTTTCAGTTTGGGTATCGAAAGGTTTCTGGTAGCAGTCTCGAAAAAAGGACAAGGGAGATGTACTGTATGTACATTATACTGTACTCGAAATAACACATTTACTCGTCTCCAGGAAGAAACTCGGGGATTTGGAAATTTTATTTTACCTCCCGTTAAGGCCCTCCCACACCAACGCCAAACAATCGCAGTCAGAGCGGATTTTTCGTGAAAGGAACATGCTTTCTTGATTTGGGCAAGGGTTACGACTATGTTCCAAAACAGGTAGTTTGTGAGGTATTACGCAAAAAGGGATAGAAGTTGGGTTTATTACGATAGTGCAGGATTTGTATGATGGTTCCATAGCCAACGTAAGGACTCTTTCGGGAAATACTGGAGGCTTCCCAATGACGTACTCTCTATGGCGAACTGGTGAAGAAGATGCAAGAGGGTAAAGTAAAACCTGTAGGATCAACGTTCCAAAGCAATGGGGAGATAGACTCGGGTGTGACCAATAGAACCAATGGGAGATGGTTGAAGTGGAGACAGGCAAGTGGAACCTTGTGTGAAAGTAGGGTCCCAATCAAGTTGAAAAGGAAGTTTTACAAGGCAGTGGTTAGGCCAGCTATGCTGTGCGGAGCAGTGAGGAAGAGCCAAGGAAATAGAATGCAAGTAGCTGAGATGCGAATGTTGCGATACATGAGTGGGGTGTCAAGAGCTGATAGAATTAGGAACGAGAATATTCGAGGTAGTTTGTGGGTGGTGGACATGGCGGAAAAAATGAGGGAAAGTAGATTGAGGTGGTATGGACACGTAATGAGACGAGGGGAGGAGGAGCTCGTTAGGTCCATTACAGGAATTCAGGTGATTAGAAGCTCTTAGGGCAAGGGGAGACCTTCGCAGACGTGGGATCAGGTTGTCCGCAAGGATATGGTAGTGTGTGGGGTGGACGGGGACCTGATGGGAGATCTAGAACCCGGAGACCCGACCCTGCCACAGGCGGGATAACGATATGATGATGATTAATTCGTTAGTTTTCGGTGCAAGCCATCTTGTTCAATCAAGAATCGCCCAGCGGTAGCACCTAAAACCATGCATGCAGGGATTGTAAATAATTCTCTGCAGTGGCGTCGCTAGGGTTGGCGTCACCCCCCCTCTCCCGAAAGAAAGCCGCTTCTTCTGCTTTGGAGTCACCCCATTTGCCAAGGTGCGAGTGGTGTCACCCGTTGCAGACCGAACCCCCTAATGACGCCACTGAGTGTAGGCTGACCATTTCATTTCATGGTTAGTCGACGCAAATAATTCACTGCGAAAAATCCGCTGTGACTGTGATTGCTTGGTGTTGGTGTGGGAGAGCCAGAGTCGGCGCGAAATTTTGTGGGGTCGGGTTCAAAAATATTTTACGGGGCCTTTTGTAGGAAAACACATTTTGTAATATAGAAGCCCGAGCGTGGGGCCTTAAGGCGCGTTCACACTATTCAACTACCGTTGACCAACTGCCAGTTGGAGGTCAATTGAGGACACATTGAATCATGTGAACTTTGATTCAACATAGTTGAACAACTGGCTAGTTAAAGCAACCAAAGTTGAAAGGGGTTTAACTTTTGTTATTCAACTAGCGTCACCAATGTTGAGTCATTAGTTGATTTCAACTTGTTGAAATGTGTGAACGACTTATCATCAACTTGCTTTCAACATCCGGTAGTTGTTAAACAGCTATTGTTCAACGGCAGTTGAATAGTGTGGACGCGCCTTTAGTAAACGCGCGACCGGGGTCTGGCGAATGTGGTGAACTCGCCTCTCATTGTAATTGAAAGCAAAATAGTCTTTTGCGGATACTGGGCTAAAAAATAATTTCCGGGGCCTTTGATAGGTAAACGCTGAACCCGCCTCGCGCCGGCTCTGGAGAGAGCCTTTATACTGCAAGTTTGAAATTTTCTAAAGGTGTACAGTATAGGACATCACTGGTACTGGCGTATCATAACGTAGTGAACAAATGAAATCAGTATGCTGCATTTTCCTCCCTTTCCGATATCATCAGGTAAGAACGCCAATGCATACTGTACATCCAACTCAACAAGCAACTCCTAACCCTTTTCCCGCGTATGGCAGGGTCGGGTACCCATTTGTCCCTCTGAATGGACACAGCAGGGCCGGCCATCCGGGGGGTGCAGAGGGTGCATTGCACCCTGGCCCCACGATTGAGGGGGCCCCGTCATCAGGGCCCAGATCATTGCTAATATTAAAAGTTTAATACGTCATTGTAGGGGCAACGTCCCTCATTCGACATAACCTAAACGTAACGTAACAACCCTGCCATTGAACTACACCTGGGTTGTACAACCTTTCTGGTGTTGTGGGTCACTCGGCTGCTCCATCAACTGACTGCCAGCCACAGGCTGTCAAAACCAAAACGGGTGAAGATAACGTTAGGTGTTACGTAGCAGGTAGGCTATAATACATAATTAGAAATGATGCACCATGGGCCACATTACAAGCTTCAATAGGCCACAGGTTGGACAACCTAGAATTAGAGGTTAACAGTCAATAATTTAATAATACTATTATTTTGGGGTTGTTAAAACCAAAATACCCTTAATAATCAGAAGTGTAAAAAAAAAAATATAACGACACAGGTCCAACTGAAAATGTTCCAAGGTGTGGACGTCCACATAAGCTTTCAGACCAACTCATAAATGCAATGGAGACATATTGGGACACGTGGCATCATCCAAAAATGTAATACCTTCCAAAATTAGCAAAGATCTCAGAATGCGATAGGAGGGCATTAAAGAGAAGTCCATTTACTCTGAATCCTATTATTTTTACTTTTGGAAAAATATTTTGGGGCCCCAAAAGGAATTTTGCACCCGGGCCCCTTTATAGAGAAGGCCGGCCCTGGGACACAGGGTGATATATTGGTCATAGTTTTTTCTGCAGCCGGTTGCCGGCCAAAGCTGCACCCCTACACTTATTTATCGTCGGTCTAGTGTTCGTTGGGGAATGCTACCGACGTCAGGGGGCGAGCTCCTACAGCTGGAAATTTTGCCTCATCTACCCGTTGCGTAATAGAGAGGGTTCTTTTACGTGCAAGTGTCATCGTACACCCACACGGGACCTCGGTTTTACTTCTCCTCCGAAAGAAGGCACACTCGCTGATTCTCTCGCCCGAAAGAAGCCGACCCACCACGGTCCACTATCGAACCTAGAACTACTGGCGTAGTTGCCGAGCGTGCTAACCACTACGCCACCGCGGCGGGTCTGTACATCCAACTCATGTTTAGAAATCAGCTACAGTATATCCTTAAGCGATTTTTGTACCTGTCTTACATCTTTGATCACCAGGAGTCATTGACGTGACGCAACCTGGTAGAAGTACAGGTTGAATTCTCGAAATTTTTCATTTTAACCTTGTTTGTAATTTGTGACCTGCATGTCATTTGAGGCGATAAAGCAGTTGTACCTATTAAAGCCATGAAAATTCCTCATGGATACTTACTCTGACCTCATGATTCAATTCCTTTGAATTGTTAAATTTTAATGAGGACTGTTTAACGTTGTCAAATGTCATTGAATACCCCGGACAGGTTAAAAATACAGTATTTATTACATCGTTAGTAGTGCCAGTACAGCTTTCGTAAGAGGAATTCTTCAGTTCACATGGACTACCCGAAAGGGTCTTGAGGTGGCTTTGGTAACAGCTAACTTACCGCGTTGCAACTCCAGTTGCTGTATATTTCAACGGTGAGCCAAGAATGATTAATGATAAATTGATTTTTTTAACGAGAATTATGCTTCTGAGCTTATGATATGTAGGTCATTTCTGTTATTTTATTTTTCTGTTGAACACACCGTATGTGAATACATTAAATGTTGAATTTTTCTTTAAAATATCAATTTAGAATAATGATAGTAATACATATCATAATAATAGAGATGAAGGCATGCATTAATCTAAATGGATGATGCGCACAAATTGAATGATTATTTGTCTACATTGCTTATGGTCTGATAAATAATTTATGAAATAACATTTATCCAGCCTTTCTCTCCCTAATCATCAGTTGCATTTTCTCCTTTTCAACGTTTTAATAAATAATTTGGAAACTGAAAATGGGAGGTATATTTCTAAACCTTTAGAGTAAAAACTAAACTGGCCAGTTTACTCTACTTAATGCTAGGTTTGGGAACCGCCTAGAAGGAAATTGCTGCCAGTTTATTCTCAAAAAAATTTTTCCACGTCTTTGATGGATATTTTAGTATTTATTTTACCAACATGACGTTTTTAATAGAAACAACATATAGTTAACTTTTGCCATCTCATTTAAAAGCCTGTCATATACTATAATTTGATTTCCCCCCTCTTACTATCATTTATTATCTTATATAGAAACTGCTCACTAATCGTAAATAACAAGTGTGGATAAAAGTTAAATTGATGATGATGACGACCATAAGCCACAAATGACTGACAAAATCCCAGCTAGTTTATTATTTAAATTTATCTTAAAAAGTTCCTAAATAAACAACTCCCTCCTTTGTCCTTCGTATTGAACCCATGTAACGTTATGCTTTCTATAATGCCTTCTGAATTTTCTTTATCCTCTGCTGATTATTGTTATTATAATTCTCTTGGCATATGTTTACCTCGTGTAGGTTCCAGGGTAGAATATTCAGGAGCTTTCTATCTCTGCCGTAATTGTTAAAGGCTGTTAAAAAGATTCTGATTACCTCTAATAGGGTCTAGTGTATAGTTCTGTTTCAGTGTCTTTCAGCGCCTTCTGTCTATGTCTCCTGACAGCTCATAAAGTGAGGGAAGGGATTGTTTAGTCTTAGATCTGCCATATGCATGTGCTGGTAGTGAACAGCAGTGCTGTAACGAGGGCGTGGCGAAAAAAGGCGCCCGCTACAGGCGCAACTGGGTTTGGGGCACAAAACAAAGGATAACGACCTGGTTGAGAGTTGCACGTGGTTTTTATTTTACTTGAAAATTCGAATCGACATGAATCAACACCGATTGTCACATTGCGTTTAGTAAAATTTAATTTGTTACACAAATTTTTTTTTAATTATTTTGTCATTATTGGGTTACTGGGAGGCGCAAGTTAGACACTTGCCACAGACGCTTCATACCCTCGTTACGGGACTGCTGAACAAGTCGGGAGCGGCGAGTTGCATTGGACACACCAGTTCTCGTCTGATCACTGAAGTTAAGCAACGCAAGCCCAGTTAGTACTGACATAGGTGGTCGCTCGGGAAAGCTGGGTACTGCTAATACCCAATAATCGCCACATTAGTGTAGTGTCTGTGCAGTATATGCATTAGAACTATACAGTGGACGGGTCTCTAATGACCTCGTAGTTGACGGGACCTTAAACTCCAACAAACAACAACAACTGAACAAGTCTGGCTGCGAGCTTTGCAAGCACTGACAAAGGGTTAGACTTACGACTATAAGGTTGTATTTGCGAATTTCGCTCTAAAATCATTTAGCAACATAATAATTATCATCATGAGCGGGACTTGAGCTCTTCAACCTGTCTGGAACCCGCTAATGCCTGCCGAAGTCAGTATAAGTTGCGTCAAGTCTACCGTTTTTCATATCCGCATACCCGAGTCTTCAGTTTCATTTTCAGACTAGCTTCCCATTAGTAGGGTTGTTTAACCTTATCTCCCATCTTCCCCTCTCTATTCTACGACAGGTTGTGTCCGCCTGATCTACTGCCCACCAAAATGCTCCTTTCACTCGACCATTTACATGCACTTCACTGCTAAGAAGTCGAGGAATTTCCTCTCACTTTCTGACAATGCCGTGGTCCTATGGCCACCTCGACAATCCTCACTAACCCATCTATTTAGCCCATTTTTTTGGTTGTTGTTGTTTGTTGGTGCTTAAGGTCCCGTCAACTACAAGGTCATTAGAGACCCGTCCACTGCGTAGTTCTAATGCATATGCTGCACAGACACTACACCAATGCGACGATTATTGGGTATTAGCAGTACCCAGCTTTCCCTAGCGACCACTCATGTCAGTACTAACTGGGCCTTGCGTTGCTTAACTTCAGTGATCAGACGAGAACTGGTGTATGAATGAGGTATGTATGGATGTATGTATGTATGGATGTATGTATGGATGTATGTATGTATGAATGGTGTTTTTTTTGGACGAATGAGGCATATATTGTTGTGGTTGCAGACAAGAGTCCTAAACAACCGAATAGAGCAGCGATTCTCATTCTTTTTTTCGCCATGGTACACTTTTACTAATTTCAAAATTTGGCGGCACACTAACAACGACACATTTTGGGGCACACAAACGCCAAAGAAAATATATAAGTTGTAACCTAACCATATGCAAAAACTTGCCTCGGTGGCTCTCGGTAACTGTCAGTAGTATTTGGTTCAATACTGGACCGAAGTGGGTTGGCGTTTTTTCGGGCGAGAGAGAAGCCCTGAGTGCACCTGCTTTCGGGTGAGAAGTAAAACCGAGGTCCTGTGTGGTGTACGATGGCATCTGCACGTGGAAGAACCCTCCCTATTATGGAACGGGTAGAGGACCAAAATTTCCAGGTGCAGGAGCTCGCCCTCTGTCTTCGGTGGAATGTCCCAACGAACAGTAGAAAGACGATAAATAGCATAGGAGTTGCAGCTTTGGTTGGCAACCGGCTGTGGGAAAACACTGCCCAATATATCGCCCTTGTGTCCAGTCAGAGGGACAAGACGGGTACCCGACCTCGCGGCACAGTGGTTGAGAATCGCTGGAATAGAGCATGATCAAGATCCGATGAATTCATAAGATTTAGCACTGCAACTGCTGGTCATAGTTTTAATCCTTCTAGATAAAATATGATATCCATTCAACAATCAATTCTAAGACATTAAAATAGTGAAGCTACTAATCTTTACATTGAGCTGGTGAACTGCAGGTGACGTCACAGAGAACCACGACTATTACTTCCTCCATGTGACAGAAGGCTCGCTCTAGGTCATCCCGACCTTGGTCAGGAGCGAACGTGCTTTCTTTGAACTCAAAAGACAAGTGTTTCATCACGGCGTGTTAGAGGTTGGCGAAGGAAAATTCTATCGAGTCTAACTCGATCAGATGATGATGGAAAACCAACGCTCATCATGGGGAGAGACTTACCTTCCCATTCTTACGTGACCCTCGACTTTCATAAAAGGCGCATGGTCCGAGCACAAAAGGGACATGAAATCTTGTCAATCAAATGGAATCCAATGGATGACTGGAAATTGTGTGTCGTCAGTATTAAGGGTCTGTAGATGGATATCTATTTCGTATAGGACATCATATGGCTGTAATGCGCCCAGCTGCCGGTCTATATGAAGTCTTTTGAAGTCCTTTTCTGGACAAAGGATGCTGCTAGGTCCATCTATGAAAGTGCTTCGCTTTCATGCTTTTGGCCCATATCCTTATTTCACCCCCCCTTCTCCCTTCGCATTGAGACTATGATACGATGCATTTGGTTATTTTTCTGCATTTTGCGACGGTTTTTGTCCAAAAAAATGATGAAATGATAGCATTATTATTGACCATCTTGAGTCACTTGGTGTTACTTGCTCTTTTCTATAGATGGAAGTATTAAAGCGTTTATTGTAGCGGTTCATATTGGAAATTTCTTCTGCCCCTCTTGGCCTTTATTGAATTTAAAGGCTACTTCTCATCACTACGTTGAGACCAGTATTGAAATAATTCTTTTGAATTACATGGGCTAAATTGTATAAACTTTTTTTTTTCGAAACGATACAAAACGGATGCGACTTCAAATTATGCTTCGAATGATAACTTGTGCAGTTTCAAACAGTTTCACTACCTCTTAAAAGTTCTTAAAGAATGCGATTTAACGTCTTAGGCCCAAAGGACCTCTATTCTTAATTCTGAAGTCTACTAGTAATTCCAACTTTATTCTCGTATCTTCATTGAAATACTCGTTTCTCATAATAAACGCCCTAATGTTCGACGACTATTTATGATAAATTAATAACGCAGAAAAATATTCATGTTGGTGTATTATGTTGTGTGAAAAGGGTGCCGTGTGTACCATTGTGAGATATCCGAAATTGATTTTTTAACAACTTGGCGACAACCCTTGCATCCAGTTGTACTCTCAGTCGCTGATGTACGCATTGTTGCTCTTAAAAACTAATAGATAACTATTTTATTCACAAAGTGAAGCGAAATAATTTAAGTATAAGAAAGAGAAAAATTTCATTATGGCGCCACCCTTTAGACTTAGCTTTCTGATTTTATCTGCCAGTACGATTCTTGGGACAGGAAAAAGAGTGTCGAGATTGAATAAAGGATGAGATAATATAGGCAGGGGACGCGTATCTCTTCTTTTGAAAAAAAAAATGTATCTTTCTCTCGCTCTCCTCTATATGCTGATAGGTTGGCAATTTGAATTGGGATACTTATCAGAAAGGGTAAAATAGAAAGTGATGAAAAATGTTCAGTAGGAACATAGGCTGGCCCCTGGCTAAGATTGGTAGTTTTGTTTTCCACAATGCGGTGACTTTCAATGGCCCTTTCGTCAGATAGGAAGTGGAAGCTGTGTGCCATTTGGCGATACTTGATGATGCCCGAACCAAGTATAATTAGGATCTGGAGATTACTACTGCAATCGGTTTCCATTCTATGGGGAGCGTTGGACACACCAGTTCTCGCTTGATCACCCAAGTTAAGCAAGCCAACTCCACCTAGCACTAACATTGGTGGCCGCATGGGAAAACTGGATACTGCTAATAACCAAAAGTCGTTACAACAGCGTAGTCTGTGCAGACTGGGTCTACGTCAATTTGGCACACGACAATTTGGCGAACATACAAATTTGGCGTACGTCAATTTATTATTTGTTGTACATACCGATCTCTTGGGTGCCCAAATTTGTTCAAAATTGCAACGGTCATAACAACATATTTAAACAGTCATTGCAAGGTAATAGAACAATGAATGCCTACCATAACTGTGTTATAGGGCCCTAATGACCTTTGAAGTCGATGGGCCCTGAAACACAAACAAACCCAACCATCTAGGATGGGGTTTTTGGGGTTCCACCCCTCATGCACATATAAACTTATATGCACATAATGTGAGGTTTAGCTCAACCCCCCTGTATTAGTTCAACCCCCCTGTATTACCTCAAACCCCCCCCCGACGAAAATCCTGGATCCGCCACTGCTAATGACAGTTGCAATTTTGAACAAATGTGTGCACCCAAGAGATCGGTATGTACGCCGAATTTGTATATACGCCAAATTGACGTGATCCCGTGCAGACTGCATTAGAGCCATTCAGCGAACGGGACTTTAACGACTGTTGTAGTTGAAGGGCCCTAAAGCACCACGAAATCAATCAATCAATCAAATCCATTCTATTACTTGTTTTACTGTTTTAACTTTTTTTGTTTTACTTGTTTTAACGCAAAGTTATCTTGGTTCGTTTTGCATTGCTCCGAGGAAGATGGTTATGGTGACACTAACGGGCCCGTGTTTACGTTTTCGTAGGACCTATAAAGTGATAAGCACATTTGTTTTTAAAACTTTCCTCCCAGTTCCCTGTTCGTTAAACAACTGACCGATCAACAATATGCCCTTGAATATCTGATGTCTTTCAGGTCTCTCGTCTATCATGTTTATGTCTCACACAACTGGCTGGAGGTTTCTCAGGGCCTCAGCATAAAGTTGTGAGGCCCCAAAATAGTTTTAAAAAGCTTTTTTTAATAAAACGGTGTCATAAATTTAAAGTGTATGGCTCTTCTGAGTGGGGGACTTCGGTCTGAGTCGTGAAAAATCGACCCCTGAGCTGGGCCTGCATGCTCACCTTATAAATCTTGTTCTCTTTCGAAATCCCTGATCTTTCGGTAGCAAACGATTCTGTAGGAGGGAATAAATGTTGGTCAAAGATGTTGGATTGAGGTAAACAACTCTAAGGCGGGAGTTCTTCTTTATTCAGACCACTTTAACGCTGAAAGTTTCCTTCGCAGTCATGCGCTGATCACTGCAGGAAGCGTGGGAGGCATATGGGGAGAGTGGAGATCGGAGACTGGCGATCGAAAAGTTTGGGCATTGGATTTCACGCCACTGAGGACTGCCTTTTAATTCCCTTTTACAGTCATGCAGAGATACACTGGACCGTATATGTGCTGTCCTGGAGTCCACACATTCTAAAATTTTAATATGAATATATTTACGTTCTACTGCCTCTCAAATTCAATTTCTAAGCCAGATTTGAATCCAAAAATGATTTAACAAGCTAACTCACTGGTAGTATCAGAAACATAGAATGGTGCATGTTGAAATATCGCAGCAGATGGATATCACACATGATTTACAAACTACTGAAAGACAGCAAGTTGCTGGCAAATCTCCCGTGTCGATGCCAGGCTGCGTTTAGACCTGATTCTCTAAACTACCATTAAGTCAAAAACAAGATTAAGAGGCTATATTAAACGAACACACCCACAATTAGCATATCTGATTAAACTAATCGCAATTGTTAGTGGTCAGGTCATTATTTTTAAGCTCACTTTTTATAGTTTGTAATGAGCCTAAGTTTACGCTTATATTTTATTTTACCACCATAAAAACTACTGCTTAAAATGTGATTTGAATAAGTGCCGTTGACCACGATTTAGGCAACTTCTCTGATGCTATATATTTTGCTTACGAACTTCAGGGGTGTAAGATTCGATTCTGCACAAAGATCATATTTAGTGGAGATGCGAGCGGCCTGTTCATGGTTGTTCTCCTTAGACCATTTAATTCTCCCCATGGATGTTCACGTTGTCACGTGATCGTCACCAGTTCCTGGCTAACCTATTAGAGAAGCAACATTTTCCTCAGTCGTTTTGGTCACATTATAGAGAAATTGAGGATCGGTCGCTAGGTGGCGCATGTTCATTATGAGGCAGATGATAGAAAAGTATAGAGCAGCAAAGAAAGATCTCCATGCCGTCTTTATCGACCTGGAGAAGGCCTATGACAGTGTCCCATGGCAGGTAGTTTGGCAGGTATTATGGAAAAGGGGGGGGCAGAAGAGGGGTTTGTCCGAATAGTCCAGGATATGTATGAAGGCTCCAAAGCCAAGGTAAGGACACCCTGGGGGTATACTAGGGGCTTCCCAGTGAATGTCTGGGTGCATCAAGGTTCTGCACTTAGCCCCTACCTTTTCATCGTGGTTATGGACAATCTGCTGATGGGAGTAGGAGAATGGGCCCCTCAGTGCTTGGTATATGCCGATGATATCGGAAAAGTTGGTGACAGCAGAGAAGAACTAGAGAAGGGACTAGATGGCATCAGAGGATCAATAGAAAAGGGAGGGCTAAAGATAAATATGAAGAATACAGAGTATTTAGCTTTCAATTGGGATGGACAGGTAAATAATGGTGACGTCCATTCCAGGGGCAAACTGGTGAAAAAGGTGCTAGAGGTAAGGTACTTAGGATCTACTTTCCAAAGCAATGGGGAGATAGATGCAGATGTGACCAATAGAATCAATGGGGGGTGGCAGAAGTGGAGGCATGCAAGTGAAGTCCTGTGTGATAGGAGGGTCCCAATAAAGTTGAAGGGAAAGTTCTACAGGGCAGCCATTAGACCAGCTATGCTATATGGATCAGAGTGCTGGCCAGTGAGGAAAAGCCACATCAGTAGAATGCAAGTTGCTGAGATGTGAATGCTGTTACATGAGTGGTATTTCAAGAGCTGATAGAATTAGGAATGAGTATGTCAAAGGTAGCCTAGGGGTGGTGGACATCACCGAAAAAATGAGGGAGAATAGGCTGAGATGGTTAAGACACGTCATGAGAAGAGGGGATGAGGACCTCGTTAGGGCTATGCCAGGGATGCAGGTGGTTGGCAGCACCCGGGTAAGGGGGAGACCAAAGTTGACATGGGAACAGGTGGTCTGCAAAGATATGGCAGTGGGTGGGGTGGACGGGGACCTGGTGGGCGATAGATGAGAGTGGAGGGCCAGAACCCGCATACCTGACCCTGCCATTGGCGGGATAAGGATATGAGGATATGTTTTGGTCACATTATAGGCGTCTGACTAGAGCTGATCCTGGGACTTTGACACTTGTTGTAAATGGTCAACCTCTCTCTAATCCTTTGGATGTGGCAGATAAGTTCTGTTATCATTAAGCAAATACTTAATGTGGTACAGCTCTTGGTTCACCAATTGGCGACTACCCTTTTACTTTACCTGAGGTGGGGAGTGATTCATTCGCTATGGACACTGTAACATCTGTTGAGGTTTGGCAGGCTCTGGGTAAGCTGAAGCCCTCATTTGTCCTTGGGCCAGATATAATTCCGTCAACCTCAAACTTACAAAGGTGTTGTCAGATACCCACTCCACTATTGTATTGAACCATTCACTAATTATGGTGGAGTACTGGTTAATTGCAAATAATCTCACTTTAAATCAGAATAAGACAGGTACTATTTCCTCTTATTGGATTTGCACTCCTGTCTTGAACAACTACACGTTTTTTGATGGCTCAAATGTTCCAAGGTGCATGACTGTTAAGTACTTGGGGGTCTTCTTTTACCCCAAGTTAACTTTCAATGCCAAACTCAGTCACCTTTAAGGTCAAGAGAGCCTATCTTGCCCTTATTTATATTAAGGGTATGAACCAGTTTCCATCCTTATGTACCTTTACTTTTAAGAAATTGATCATACTGATGATCTCTTATGGCATCATATGTTGGTCAGTATGTAAAAATTCGCATCTTATTAATTTATACAGGTTATATGAGAAGGAAATATCTCCTAGTCTTTCCTGTCTCCACTTCATCTCTCCATTGCTTTGGAACGTTGGTCTTAAGTACTTTACCTATTTCATCAGTTCACCCCTAGAAAGTACATCACCATTATTTCCCTGTCCTTTCCAGTTCAATGCTAAATTTATTAATAGCCCTGTCTTCTTCATGTTTATCCTTAGCCCAGCCTGTGTAATGATGCCCCACAACCACCTTGGTTCAAAAATGTCCAAGTGACAGATTCATAGTAAGGTTACATAGTGAGTAAGGACCTACCTGCATGGTAGGCATCAGCATCCATTTTTAATGGTATCAGGTGATGGTGGACACCTCCTACGTTAGGGGTCAACCCAGGGAAGTAAATTCAGACCTTTATTGCATATATACTTTATGTTAATGATATGGGGCTTGACATTAAGTCCATTATTGAAAATGTGCAGATGGCAAGTGCATTGCAAGGGTTGTGGAAGAGGGGTTATCATCCTGGGCAGAATACTTTTGACTGGGGTAGATGGAAGTTGCCATTAAACCCATGGAAATGCATCTTAGGATATTCAGGATTTTGTAGCAATGTAAAGAATATCCAATATTGAATAAACGCTAGAGTTCCAAAATGGGGTCACCAGTCACCCTATGCATGTTGATTTTCTCCCAACCAGAGGGTTTCCCCATACCACAGGGTATAATACCCATGAAAAAAATTTTTGTGGGTATAATACCCATGAAAAAATTATTTTTGTGGGTATAATACCCATGAAAAAATTTTTTTTGGATGTAGCAGTAGTTGGTGCTGTAGCATCTTTAACAGGCATAGCTTCTGCCCATGAAGGAACTGATCAATCCAGGTTAACAGGTAATGGTAATCCTTCCAAGGTAGAAAGGGACCAATGAGAGTAGAAGTCTCACAAGTACCAACAGGTAAGGAATTGTGCCATTGTATTCTACTGCATTGACAAGGGTATACAGGAGTAGGTCCTGTCTTCAATTTCTTTATTCATGGTAGGAGAGACAAATCGTTCAATAATAAGATGTATTGAAGAGATGCTGAGATGTCGAAGATCATGGAGGGCTTGAAACAGTGATGAAGGAAACAAGGTACCAATGCTTGTGGCAAAGAGATATCACAGTATAGAATAATGGAGTGAAGAATCAGAACAAGCTGAATCTGCAAATGTTCCAGTTGATCTAGATGACATTGTAAGTCTGGATCATGTAGTCTAAACCAGTGATGAAGGTTTATCATGCCTAAAAAAGGGATGGAGAGCCCATCAAGAGGTAGGTTTAGGAATGCAGATGTACCCTGCTTGGAAATGGGAAATACTGGTGAACATATTTTACCAACACCAGGAGGTGCCAGCCCCCTATCATAAGAGCTGTCCTAACCTGCATGTTATTTACATAATCATGACTTGATTTAAGCAATGGTTGATCCAGCAGAGATCTTTTGGGGGAGTAGTGCATTGCATTGGACACACCAGTTCTCCTCTGATCACTGAAGTTAAGCAATGCAACCCCTGTTAATTTTGACATTGGTGGCCACTTTGGAAAACTGGGTACTGCTAATACTCAAAAATCATCACATTAGTGTAGTTTCTGTGCAGTCTCCACATAAGAACTACACTGTGGATGGGGCTCTAATGACCTTGTGGTTGAAGGGCCCTAAAACACTAACAAACAAAGAACAACAAGAGATCTTTGGGGAGGGGTGGCCACTTTTGTGTGCATGTCCCTCACTTTTAGTTTTTGTGAACCTTTGCCCTCCCAGCTGGATCTGCCACTGTCTTGTGGGAATTGTTAACTTTCTCAACCCAGAAGCAATGTAACTCAGACATTTATGACATTGGTGGGCCATTTAGTGAGTGCCAGGAGCATATCCAATATATGGGAGTGGAGGTGTAGAACCCACAGACCCAACCCTGCCACAGGCAGAATAAGGGTATGATGATTATGATGGTAAACTCTACATATAGTCAAAGAATATTTGGAAGTGTGATATTTATCTAAATGCATCTAAATATTATGCTAATAAAAAGATGGGGTCATATATAACCCTGTGTTGTGATTGTGGGGTCAAGGAAAAAATTTTGTTTTGGGAAAAAATAAAGAATTGAGTAGGCTCAATATTTTCTGAAACCTTCAAGTTTGAGTAGTGACCTATTCTACCTTCTACCTCCTGTGTCATCTTTTGTGGTCAGCACTAGTTCTTGTTATTCCATACTGAAGGTTAGTTATCGACACCTGTAAGCAAGCTTCTTTTCACTTTCTTAAGCCTAGTTCAGTGGCAAGTGCTACAAGTGAAAACGGCATGTGTGCAACCAACAAAACTCGTTCAGTGGTAGGTGGCAGACAGGATGCTTGCTCGTTGAGTTTGACAATGTCCACTAGGTGGCATAATGAGTGAACAATGGTGTAATGGCATAATGGTCGTTGTCAGCAGTGCAACCAGCCAATCATATGCATGTTGGAGCACTGCACTCTGAAAGCAGTTGACTGCTAGTCAACTGCACTTTTACACCCATTCCTCAACTCCCTCCCTACATAATTGTGTGCCAACGTCATCTGTTTCTGTGGTGCTTCGTCTGCTCATGTGGTACCTGCTGCTGCTCGGTGTGTCACTGAACCAGGCTTTAGGCTGCATACTGGTATTTTTCAGAATAGTTCATCTAATGCATAGTTCCGTTTCACCACACTTATAATGCTAATCACATCAATGCGGATGACATTTTGACGACGTTCTGTGCTAGTGCTTTATGAAGGAGCGCTAGTGGAATTCCTTACATGCAGCACTTTTTTAAGTCATGTCACACCATCATCATGTTTGTTTATCCTCTGTCATTTTCCAAGCAGACAGCTCAACCGCCAGCCAATCAGAATCTAGCGTGACTTGCATTATGCCTACCAGTCAACTCTGCGTTTCCATGGCATAGCTCTCTGTGGCGCCTGAAGTAGCATTGTGACGTCACTGCTTTTTGTGAAGTGCCATCTGATTCGACGCCAATAGCGTTAGTGCATGGTCATACGGAACTAGGCATAACACACTATCTTCACTTCTGATGATGGGTGGACTTGACGTTCATCTGCCATGCTGAAAAGAGATAGTTTCTACTAATTTCCATCAGGTAGGTCGGCGTGAACAGAGATTTAGTTCTTAGGAAATTTTGCAAAAAAAAAATGGTGTATAGTTATTTAAAAAAGAGCAGTCACAAGCAAGGACAAATGCGGCATTATTTCTATAAAAATATACAGAGTTTCACTAAAGAATTTTCGCCCCCCTCCCCCCCC
>JAAFCE010006949.1:12399792-12482138 GCA_013389805.1 Trigoniulus corallinus
CCCCCCCCTGCCCCTGCCATAAGGAAAGAAGTTCATTCGTTTCATGAATCAATGTCCTGGACGAGAATAGTGGCTTGATGCAAATGAAACAATGTAAACCGCGGTTTAACACATGGAAATCCCAGGTGGAAAGCTTTGCTGTTTATATTCGCTTCTCTCTATCTGTCCATCTACCTAAATACACTAATATAGGCTATAGGCGCAGACCGACGTTAAGTCAAGCACTTATTACATCATGAACACGTAGCATATTTTTGCACATGTTTCCTCACGGAAACATCCTTTTACTTGTGTCCCTTGTTTGTTGGTGTTTTAGGTCCCATCAACTACAAGGTCATTAGAGACCCGCTTGTGTTCCTAGCACACTAGAAAGAGTAGACACACATTTAATATGAAGCATCGCTAAATTCAATCAATCTGCATTTGAGACGTGCACAAAGTTGAACTTATTAAAGCAACCTAATGGTAGTGTAGAGTTACGTCTGATTAAATTAAGTGATGAAATTTTTATAACTTCAACATTATGATTTTAATAATTTCCCAGACTATCGTCTGTTTTAATATGGTAAGCCAATTAGTCCTTCATTACAGTGCAACTAGGCCCTATAGCGAACAATGTGCTATGCTGAATTTAACAATGTTGAGCACTAAGGAGTGTAGTCCTACTCAAACAGGGTGACTAATAATCGCCAGCAAATATCCAAAATGATTTTCTTTCATAGGTCACACTACATGAACAACCATTAAAATTACTTCCTCTTAAAACTCTCTTGAATTAATGGAAGATCATGGCTGAGAATAATAACTTGTGTCCTGGGAATGAGAAGTGGAGATCCTGGGTGACGTGTACTATGTCATCTTCATGTAAAAGCCCTTTCTACACGGTTTCCACAAGTGCCTGCAGAGCTGATAGAGCGGCGGTATACCAAATGCAAAGTGTCTTTAGAACACATTCTCAAAGGCCTTGCAATAGAAACAACAAGGCAGACTTTTTCCAATGCACCATCGCTATTTCTCGTCTTGCATATAAAAACATACAGAATATAATAAAATATAATAAAAATAATAAATATAAAAAATATAAAAAAAATAATAAAAACATACAGAAAAAAATACATTGGTAATATTCTTACCTAAAAGATGGTATGGAATTTTTGGGGTTGGTTGTTTGTTTGCTTTATGGCCTGGCCTTTTCTTTTTTTTTCTCATCATATCTTTCTTTCCTACCCATTTACATATGAAAACTATTGATGATTAAATATTTTTTAAAAAGGGTTGTTTGGCAGATGTTTATTGAACTGTTACAAAAAAGTTTAATACTATGGCGCCTTGGAGCGTCACTTCAATTGGGGCACCTGATTCCTTAATTGTAATTCATATTCTCGACTGTTGTGGCGCTGTGGTCATTATCATATGGCATCGTATCCCAGGAAACTAAGGGACCTTTGGGCTTCCAAGGTGTAACAAAACCCTGGAATTAAGAATTCTTGGGTTTGACACTGTGACCTCGGGTAATTTATGCATATATATATACCACTGTAGCTGCATTTCTCAGAGTATTGAAAGACGTAATGACTTTCTGTACATAAGATTAGTACATAGATTTTGCATTGTATAAGTAAGACAACTTCAGATTATGAGAGTAACTTATTTTTGGAGAAAGGTGGCAACCTGTTGTAAAGCTTGTATGCAATCAACGATTTCTTGTTTCACAATTGAAGATAGGTGGGTGATAGCCATATCACTTGGAAGTGATGCTTCTTCAGGGCATTGTAGTGGAAATATGGTAAAATATTTCAGTATGCCAATTCACATCTTGACATTCTTCAAATATCCAAATGCCTATTGCAATGTATAGTGGCTGTCTTCCATCAACCATTCAGTTATATTGTGCCATGACTGGTTCTTTTAATCCCAGCATGTGTGAATCTGAACTTTAAATAATATGAACAGTTCTCATTTCATTAATGAAACAAAGATTTTAATACTCTACTACAATAAAAATAAACTATATAAGTCATTTATAGATCACCATATGCATAGCATTTTCTAGAAATAATTTAATTTTTTAAACGATATATAACAGAACAATCTAGGTTGCCTCAAGTCTGCCATAGAAAAACCTGTGGTCACACCTGTGGTGACCTGTGGTCAATGGAAGAGAGTTCTATTCAACAATGAAGAGGTAATAAATACTTATTATAATACTTATTTTCATTATTGCCTGAGCCCAAGCCCCCTGATGGTTGTCAAAACAAGTCCGGGACTCCACCCCCTGCAGCCCGGGTGGGGCAGCGCAATAGTGCATGGGGTGGGTAGTCCCGGATGGTGCTCCAACCACTTCTCCCCATCTTGTACTTGGATGGGTGGGAACTCAAGGTGGGTAGGATGGCTTGGGAACTCAAGGTGCAGCTAATTACAAAAATCGTTTTAACAGCATAGTGTCAGTACTGACATGCGTTACAGTTATGCAGGGGACAAGGCTGTAACGACCATTGTTGAGGAAGGGTTCTTAAGCACCAATCTGACAAATCCTTGGTCAGCTGAGTTCCCCACCCTTCCATAGACCTCAGATGTTTAGTGGTGCATTAAAGTAGGAATAGATTGAGGGAAGGCGGATGTTGTGTGGTAACATAATGAGAAGAGGGGAGCAGTTCTTTTGGACGATTTCAGTAAAGGCCCCCCACACATGATCAGTTTGGTGTGTCACGTGGTGCGTTATGTACTTTTCGTTAAACGTCATGTGACGTCATTTGATTGTCCCCATCAACCAGTAATTCTACCGTTACCATGGTGCAATTTTTTAAAGATGACGTTCATCCATGTTTGGGCATGCACAGAACAAAAATGTGAGGAACTGATGTGAGCAACCCCACACACACTCACTTCTAAGTGATGTCAGTCCGAACTGACACACCGATGTGATAAATTTCTTCACACTGTCAGTGAAAATTTTTGGTGTGAGCAAAAACTTTTTTAGCACACGCACACGTCAGTTTGGTGTGTGGGGGCCTTAATGCAGGTGGTGGGAAGCACATGGGGCAGGGGGTCCGAAGCAGACGGGGAAAGATGTTGTCTGTATGGATATGTTAGTGTGTGGGGTGCACAGGGATCTGCTTGGAGATCCCACCCTGCCAGAGGCGGGATAAGGATTTGATGATGATATCTGTTGCTTTCTTTTATCCTCCGTATTCTTCGCCATCATACCCTTATCATGCCTGGGGGCACCCTAGCCAGGCGTCTGGCACCCACAGGAAATATTGACTGAGCTGTCTGTGTGGAATGCCGGCCTACCCCTGGTGTTCCATCACTGCATTATACGACCAAAATAGAAAGTGTGGTAGGCAAATTAGTGCTTTGCTGGTTATAATGTTGTTTGGTGTCTGACCTATTGTGATGTCCTTTGCAAGTAAAAGAACGCGTTGTACTATGCAATCAACGAGTAGTTGAGGCCAAATTCCCTGGTGTAGAAGCTCGTCTCCTGGCATTGGTGGAATGCCTCAACGAACAATTAGCTGACTCAGAGTTTAAACAAGTTCAAGCCGCACCGTTTTCGACATTAATATTTCAATAATAATGTAACTATTTCTCAAGACCACAGCTAGGATGATCATTGCCCAGGCCAAACACAGAACTATCAAGCCCTCTATGATCAGTTACAGACCAAGGAAGGGGACAAAGAAGTTTTTTAACTGGCCAAGACTAGAGATAGGGCCGCCAAAAATATACCCCAAGCCATAACAGTGGAGGATGGCAAAGGTAGGGCCTTGTTTCCCCCCGTCTCAGGTAAAGAATAGGTGGGAAGATTATTTCCTCAACCTCTTCAATGATGCAAGGGGAGAAGATGACATTGACATCCATCCTTAGTCTTCAGGGGTGGTGGACAGCATAAAAGAAGAGGAAGTAGTCAGGGCCCTTAGGAAGATGAGAGGTCGAAAAGCTGTAGGCCCAGACAGAATTTGCAATGAAGTGCGACATAGTCTAGGGATGAAAGGAATCGGGTAGCTAGGAAAACTTTCCAATAGGATAGCTAGGGGTGATAGAATGTCATCTGCATGGCATGAGAGTTAGTTAGTACCACTCTTCAAGGGCAAAGGGACAGACCAGAGGCGTACCAAGGCTTGGTGTCACCCGGTGCGGCAAATCCTTGTGTCACCCCCACCTCTGACCTTCCCATAAACACTTATTTTGCCATGTGCCCCACCTGAGTCACCAACATTTCAAATGTTTTTAGATTAATGCTTGTTTCAGGCACACATGCATATAATAGGTAATAATAATTCAGTAAGTATATGGTAGTGTGTGGTGGACGGGGACCTGGTAGAAGATAGGCGGGAGTGGAGGGCTAGAACCCGAAGACCCGACCCTGACAAAGGCAGGATAAGGGTATGATTATGATGATACATAGTGTAAATTTTAAAGTAGCCAATTCCTTTATTTCAAAAACTATAAGATAAAGGAAAAATGTTGAGGAAAAAGTTATAGCTGATGGAGGGAGACATACATTTTCTAAAATAGTTTGGAAATGCAAACTTACATTTTTTTCATTGATAGATAGGGGTATTTTTAACTATCATATAGAATTGCTCTAAAAATGCCTCTAGCAGAGCCGGGTATGTGGGTTCCAGCCCTCCACTACTGCCTATCTTCCACCAGAACCCCATCCACCCCACACACTACCATGTTCCACCTCTGCTTTTGTCTCCCTGTGCCTCAGGTTCTCCCAGCCACCTGCATTCCTGAAATGGACCTAAAGAGCTCCTCCTCCCCTCTTTTCCTACGTGTCCATAGGACCTCTACCTATTCTCCCTTATTTATATGAGGAAATCTCTCATAGGAATGAACTCCCTCCCTCAACCTATTCATAGCATAGCTGGTCTAACCACTGCCCTGTAAAACTTCCCTTTCAACTTGAATGCGACCCTCCTATCACACAGGACTCCACTTACCCATACCCCGTTGAGTCTTTGGGTCACATCACAGTATCTCCCCATTGCTTTGGCGTTGATCCTAAGTGCTTTACCTCTTGCACCTTTTTCACCAGTTGGCCCCCTGAGGATTACGTCACCACTACTTTCCTGCCCGACCCAATTGAAAGCTAAATACTGTCTTCTTCATGTTTATCATTAGCCCTCCCTTTTCTATCGCTCCTCAAATATCGTTTAGGCCTTTCTCTACTTGTTCTCTGGAAACACTAAGTTTTGCAATATCATCAGCAAATAGCCTACCACGGACTGGGGGCTCATTGTTCTACTCCCGTCAGCAGCTCGTCCATAACCAGAATGAGCAGGTAAAATGCTTAACCATGGTGGACCCCCACCTTTACTGGGAAGCCCCCAGTATTTCCCCAAGGTGTCCTTACCCTGGCTATGGTACCATAATACATGTACTGAACTATTTGCATAAACCCTTCTTCTAACCCGATTTCGTAATACCTCCCAAACTACCTGTCGTAGAACACTGTCATAAGCATTCTTCATTGACTTGGAGAAGGATTATGACAGTGTGCTCTTATCCAAAAATAGTACCATTAGTGTAGTGGCTGTGCAGTCTCTAGTCTGTGCAGCATTAGAACTATGCAGTGGACAGGGCTCTAATGACCTTGTAGTTGAAAGGCCCTAAAACACCAACGAACCAAACCAGTTTATGTTACTCTACTAGCTGAACTGTGTCCCATACAAAATTCGCATTCATTGAAACCAAAATTCAATTAGTGTTGTAGGAAAAGGATCGACCTGTGACTTTGCAATAGTGTCACCCGGTGCGGTTCGCACCCGCCTCGGTACGCCACTGCCTCACGGTAGCTATCAACACGTCCCTAGGAAGCGTAGCGCCATTTGCCCCCGTGGCTTAATGGATAAGGCATAGGCCTCCTTATTCTAGGGACCGTGAGAAGGTGCCCCGAAAAGAAGAATTGGCTGACAAGACAGAAGCATAAGGATTGCAGCATTAGGGTGGCAGCCGCCAGCGTAAAAATGCAGCCCAATAGTTCGCTCATGTCAGTAATGATGTCCCACTCTGTTTTGGACCTTCTGTGGAGACATCTTTAAAACGTCCGTCTTTAAAAATTAATGATCTAGAAAACAAAAGAGTTTAGTCTACTCATTTTTATTTTAATGTTCATTTTTCATGAACCAACCTTGTTTTCCGGTCAGTATTTGAATTAGAGCTTAAATGTTTTGCCATATTTCTCTAGTGATTCTGAAATGACTGCTAGCCAATATTAAAGCAGTAGTTTGTAACAAATTGTAGTAATTTTTTTATATAAAAGCGTATAAGAGGTTGCTTTATTTAGAGAATTTTTAAATTTTAAATTGTATACCTTTACTCTTTGTACCCTTAATAAACAAGGATATAAATTTGATCTTTCATGTCATGTGGACACTCTTATCAAGGTGTGTAATGGTCCTGCTATGAAAAGGGTCACTGTATTTGAAAACAGGTTACTTGATAACCTATTCTAGTAGTAAGCAATAAAATTATCTATTCAATGGCTTCATTCTGAAACAAAAACGTTTATTTTATGTTATATAAGTTAAGTATTGTTTAGGAGAATAGAAAGAAATTTCAGACCTATGTATATAAGATGTAAGGGGTTAGCATACAAAAATATATTTGCCGTGTCAGTGGATCGTGCGCCTTATGAGAAAGAAAATAACGTCATGAATATATATATATATGCCAGTTGTATTTATGACAATGACAACATTTCTGCACCCGTGAATTTCACACACATACATACTGATAAAGTTCATAAATCAGAAAAATATGTACAGTAACTAAATATAACTCTTGGATTGTTGACAACATTGGGGGAGAAGCTTCAACCTAAGATTTAAGATAGGCATCTACAGTAGCTATCTTCACAGTAGTGTCGTTTGCGTCACGCCCAAACCCAACTTTATTTTCTAAAAATTGCGTTCAATTTCAAAGAGAGATTCATCTAAAAATTGCCGCATATATAGGCAGTAGTTTGTGCAATTTCTTGTATTAAAATTACTGGATGGAAATGATCACTTATAATCATTTTCCTACCCAAAAAGTGGGAACATATAACAGGGTCGGATAACCATGAATTCTAGATAACTAAACTCTTATTAAAAGGCGACAGGAAGGACTCCTATGCAAAAATTTAGGCGAGAGCGATTTAGGCAATTGGCAACTCTTCCATTCGCCTTGCATTAACATGCAGGAATGCAACAGACCTATTCTTCAGAAATCACAAGGGAAGTTCATGTAATGTTGGTTGGTTATTGGGTTACCTGACGTCTCTGTTAATGAAGACCCAAGGAAGCAGCAGCAGGATGTTTTGCCAATCCAAAATGCTAGTATGTTTCTTTCCGTTTTGTAATGCAAGAAACCATTGCCTTACTTCTCGTTCAAAGAAAGACACTGCAAGGATAAGTTCCGGTGCTAGACATCCAAAACTTCTGCTCATTCACTAGGGCAAAGATGCCTCTTCAACCGGGGGGGGGGGCTGTATTGCGTTGGACTCACCAGTTCTCGTCTGATCACTAAAATTAAGCTACTCAACCCCAGCTAGTACTAGCATGGGCGACCGCTTGAGAACACTGAGTACTGATAACACCCAAAATTGTCTTAACAGCCGTCTGTGCAGACTCTGCATTAGAAGTACGCATCAGACGGGGCTCTAATAACCGTTGCAGTTGATGAGTCCTAAAACGCCAACGAAAATCGACTCAGTTGCGTTGGACACACCAGTTCTTGTGAGATCACTGAACATGAGTGGTTGGTAGTGAACGTTGGGTGTTGCTAATTTCACCTTTCTTACATTCTCTACACCTGCCTCCTCACCCGCGAGCAGCCTCCTTAGAGTCCGGCCTGTTATGGCTGCTTGGCTTACTCCCCAACCCCTTAGTGTAACATACTAACATACATACTGTACTAATAAAAACTTCAAACGGGGAAGAAGATGCAAGGATACAAATTAGAATTGAGCAAGTATGAGTATTGATGAGCGTAGGACACTTGTCACTGAACCAAGAATGTCTTATCAAGGCTGCGCTGTTGATTTGTAACAAAAGCGTATAACGGGTCTGATGGTGATATTGACAGTCATACCAACGTGGGAGTACAGAAAGATAAATCACATCAGGGTTCTCAGAGAAAAGAGACATGGGATTTGGGTTAATATATTAAAGTAGGCTATAGTTACTTGTACACCAACCGACAGGATTAAGAGAGTTGGAAGGCCCTATAGAAGAATGATGCATACACAGTATTCCATATGAAAAGGGGTTGACCGTGACATTTAGAAGTGAGCTTCCCCTTAAAAATTAATTCCAGTACACTGTATTAAGTATGTTTATTCTACCGCAAATAAAGCCCAGCAGTTTTATATGGCGATGACTGAATTTGTAAATTAGCATTTACATCTATTGATGTATTGTAAAACTGGACGCTTGGTTGTTGCATGGGAAAGCTTAACCCATTCTGTAAGGGAGACTGTTGAACTGTTGATAAAATAGACAGTGGCAAGTACAGAGATAACTTTACCGGGATATTATTACTTGTTTACTATCACAGCGGGATGATTATGTAAAGCGTTGCAAGCAACGATTCTTACAAATTCATTGTTTACTGTATGATGGTCATCTAACATGTTAAAAAAAGAGGGAGGAGGGGAATCCTGAACCTTAAAGGCAGGCTTACAAATGGCAAATTTATTCTAGTCGTGAGAATAAAGGGGAGATCACTTGAATAACCATTGAACGCAATCGTAAAAATTCAAATTTCCTATCGACACCTACTGAGTTAAAATATCCTTGGTTAAATGTTTTATTATCTTCATAGACGATCTTTAACATGAACAATTTGCTTGTTAAAACTTTTACAATCCTATTTTCAATAATATACAGGTATATGTTATACTGTAGGCTGGAACTCCAAATAAATGCCTATATGAGTTTCAAAAACGCCCGGTTTTATGACTAAAATCCGGATACATTCTTTAGCTAAAGAGTTGATAGGATGTTCACGGATGAGGACAACGGATAGTCAAAAGATTTCTTTCTTTGAAAACTCACTAAGCACTTATAGAGATACAATTTCTGTAGAACAAGCTTAGGATGATCATACCTAAACAGTGGCGTAGCTGGGGAGGGGCAAGGGGGACATCTATCCCCGGCCGCAGCATCTGGTGTTGGGTAATTACGAATGATGTGTATGTTCTAAAACGCAAGGATTTCCCGGAAAGCATGACGTGTACCCCTTATTTGTTTTGTTGGTGTTTTAGGGCCCTTCAACTACAACGGTCATTGGAGCCCCGTCCACTGCATAGTTCTTATGCAGAGTCTGCACAGACACTACGCTGTTAAGACGATTTTGGGTATTAGCAGTACCAAGTGTTCCCAAGCGGTCACTCACACTTTATTACGAGGAGGCCAGGAGGGGGCGGCAAAATTGACCTAGTCTCCAGGCTCTGAAAACCCTAACTACGCCTCTGTACCTGAAAGTTGTACATCCATAAGGAATGACTTTGAAATCCTTCTGGATAGGGCCCTGCCAAATTGAGACGTCGACCGAGATTCTTGTCTCAGATGAAAAGGAGAGTCCCACCATACAAATGCCAACCTTTTAATATTTTAGGGATGTCTAAATTGATCATTGTTGTGTTAAACTACTTCGCTCGGCATTGTTCTGTGTCAGAACCCCTGCAGTACCTTGACACTGCACAGTTTGCTTAGTGCTCAATTCATTCAGCCCTCCACTCTGGGTAACTACAGTATGAAGTACAGCATCTCAGGGTACAAATAGCTTCTTGCTCTCCTTCGGGAACTCAACAGGGGGTGTGCTTGACTCCATGATAAAACCTTCATCGCAACCCAGAGACCGCCTTCGACCGGAGGTCAATCTTTACTTCATATCTGGGCCCTAATGACCATTGAAGTTGATGGGCCCTAAAACACGAACGAACAAATTTACTTCATATCGTGGAACAAATCACGTACCTCGATGGCTTAGTGGCAGCGTACTTGATGGGCCTCCCGGTTGGATTGTTAGTATGTATATTATGATAACCAGGCCTGCGATAACTGGTTGGGGAGTAAGCCAAGCAGCCATAACAGGCCGAACCCTAAGGAGACCTAAGAATTGGAAGTGTATTGATGATGTCATCTTCAAGTAAGAGAACCCTCTCTACAGGAGTAGGATCTCTCTCTCTGCCGTCGAAAAAAGACTTTCAGTATTACGACTCTAAGAAAATCTACTGATGCAACAAAACAACTCCTAAACCCTTTCCCGCTTATGGATAGGGACCCGTCGTATCCCTCTGAATGGACACAAGTGATATATTGGACGGTGCTTGTTTATCGTCGATCTACTGTTCATTGGGGCACTCCACCGACGCCCACGAGCGAGCTCCTCCACCTGGAAATTTTGCCTCATCTACCCGTTGCATAGTAGGGGGGGGGGGGGGTTCGCGCAAATGCCCTCGCACACCACACGGGACCTCGGTTTTACTTCTCATCCAAAGAAAGGCGCACTCCGTGCCTCTCTCTCGCCCGGAAGGAGCCTACCGAACAAGCTATCCACTGCGCCACCGAGGCGGGATTTCAGAAAATCTACTCATGACCTGTCGAAAATTTGCAGGCTGTAAATCTAGGCAGGTGTTCCGGATTCCTGACCAGACAGGAGGATCGTCTCCCTTACAGAATTTCTTACTGTAATCGGGAGAGTACTACCGCCGTAAACCAGGAAGAGGAGGCGTTTGTTTGTGTTTTTAGGGCCCTTCAACTACAAGGTCATTAGAGCCCCGTCCACAGTGTAGCTCTTATGCAGAGAATGCACAGACACTACACTAACGCGACGATTTTTGGGTATTAGCAGTTTTCCCAAGCGGCCAGTACTAGCTAGGGTTGGGTTGATTAACTTCAGTGATCGGACGAGAACTGGTGTGTCCAACGCAATTCTACGCTCCCCAAGAAGAGGCGAACCTGCATACTTTGATCATGAGCTTAACGGACAATCACAATAAATCAGTCATAAAATCAACAGTCAGAAATGATTAATAAACGCCAGTTTGGAGAAGTAACTCAGTGACTACGTCATTTCAAACATGCTTTCTAGGAGTTGCCTTTTTCATTCTGTTGTAGCACAAAAGCACGTTACCAGTAGGAAAACTGATGGGGCAAGAGCGTCGTTGTTTACCGCTGAACTCTCAAATAGTGGTTTGAGCCATAGATAGCGCTCGTCAAAAGCGGCAACAGATCTGTGTTATATACGGTACATTGTATTATCTAGCGGCTCTGAAGCCGCTTACTGCTTTAGCAAGCCGAGAGCTATAACATTGTTCGTTCAAACGAAAGCATTATTGCTCGACGCTCCACCTGGCTCATTCGGAAGGCATATGGCGGGCTGCATTACGGCTCGGTAGCTCACTGGTAACTGCGTTAGTGGTTCTAGGTTCGCTACTGGACCGTGGTAGGTTGGCTTCTTTTAGGCGAAAGAGAGACTCCGAGTGCACTTTCCTTCGGATGACAAGTAAAACCGAGGTCCTGTGTGGTGTACGATGGCATTTGCACTTAAAAGAACCCTCTCAACTACGCAACGGGTAGAGGAGCAGTTTCCAGGTGTAGGAGCTCGCCTCCTACCGTCGGTGAAATGCCCCAACGAACAGTAGACCGACGATAAATAAGCATAGGGGGTTGCAGCTTTGGTCAGCAGCCGGCTGTGGAAGAACAGTGTCAAATACATCACCCTTGTGCCCATTCAGAGAGACAAGATGGGTACGCTACTCTACCTTAGGCGGGAAAAGGGTTTGGAGTTGCTTTATGGTGGGCTGCATTAGTAGTCAATGAAGTAGAGCAGTGGTCTTCAAACTTTGTCGACTCACGGAACCCTTAGAACTATAAGATGTTTTGGGGGAACCCCATCCCGCCTTTAGAAAAGTATATCTTGCCGCTGCTACCGAATTTTCATTTTGACTCGCGCAACCCCCAGAGATGTATTACGGAACCCTGGAGTTCCGCGGAACACAGTTTGAAGATCGCTGAAGTAGAGTAAATGCACTCTCAGGGGAATTATGAACTTCCTGCCATGAGCCTTCCTTGTCGTTTACGCCGACTGACAGATAGAAAGTGACTGAAGCTGTCAGGCGCGGATCCAATGGGGGGTTTTGGGGGTTGCAACCCCCCTTCCCTAAATTTTGGGTCGACATTGACACGGACAAATGAAAATTGCGTTTCCAATCGCTACCTATGGCTCAACCCCCCACCCTTCCGAAAATCCTGGATCCCCCACTGAGATGTTGTAGCAATATGTCGGTAGTTAGCTATGTAAAGCTACATTTTATTGATTGATTGTTTTGTTGGTGTTTTAGGGCCCTTCAACTACAAAGGTCATTTGAGCCTCGTCCACTGCGTAGTTCTAATGCAGCAGAAACTGCACAGACACTTCACTGATGCGACGATTGTTGTTTGTTGGTGTTTTAGGGCCCATCGACTACAAAGTCATTAGAGCCCCGTCCACAGCATAGTTCTCATGCAGAGACAGCACAGACACTACACTAATGCGACGAGTTTTGGGTAGTAGCAGTACCCAGTGTTCCCAAGCGACCACCCATGTTAGTACTAGCTGGGATTGCGTTGCTTAACTTCAGTGATCAGACGAGAACTGGTGTGTCCAACTCAATACAGCGCTCCCTACATTTTATTGACTCTTACTCCGAACTCCTAACTGTACTCGACTCTGGTGTACAATTGGAAAAGTTTGGAGACCATTGAGCTTCTATCATATTTGGGAAGCGAGAAAGAAGTTAACAAAGACTAAGATTTCTCGACTCGATCCGGAACCGCCGGGTAATGACTTCAAAGCCGGGATCCTGGACATTGGATTTAAACCCCCGGGTTCAGATTTCAAGTTTTGAAATTTCTAGAATCGCCCAGTGCGATGCAACACCCCAACAATACCTCCGGCCCATGCGAATTTTACCCAATATGTTCGATTCTCAAGGAGCGGCGAATTGTGCTGCACACACCAGTTCTCGTCCGATCACTGAAGTTAAGCAACGCAACCCCTGTTAGTACTGACATGGGTGGCTGCTTGGGAAAACTGGGTACTGCTAATACCCAAAAATCGTCGCATTAGCGTGGTGTCTGTGCAGTCTCTGCATAAGCGCTACACTGTGGACGGGGCTCTAATGACCTTGTAGTTGAAGGGCCCTAAAACACCAGCAAACAACAACAAAATTCGATTCTCATCTTACTTTTAGTGAGTACTGCAAAGTTCTCGCAGCCAAGCTGAACTCTCTGGCCTACGTATTTCGGAAGCTTAGGCCTTTTACCATCCGGTCTAAACTAATCTTGATTTTTCGGGTCAAAGTTTAGATGGCTCTCTGGGTGTAACTACGTCCAACCATCTCGTGGTGCGGCGCGCGTCCAACAGCATCGTCTGAGCCATGTTTCGTATGGCCTGGCGTGATAGTGTTACCTGTGTCGTAGGTACCGACTACTGTCCTACAATCTCTTTCTGATCTTCTGTATTCTGGTGCAGCTTGCCAACGTGTTGAGGTCTTCTGCACATCCGTGCCACTACATCTGCGAGTCTTTCATTGCAGAGAGTGCAATGAGGAGTGTGTCCAACGCAATACAACCGCTCCCATCCCTCATCAGGTCCCCGTCCATCAGACAAACTACCATATCCTGTCATACAACTTGTTTCCAAGTCCACTTTGGTCTCCCCCTGCCCCGGGTGCTTCCAACAACCTACATTCCTGTAATGAACCTAACGAGCTCTTCCTCACCTCTTCTCATAGGCATGTCCATGCAAGCGATGTCCACTGATTTGCGTTGGACACACCAGCAACGTAAATCGAAGTTAGTACCAACATGGGTGGTTGGTAGTGAGTGTTGGGTGCTGCTAATTTCCCTTCTCCTTCGTCCTCTACACCTACCTCCTCACCCACGAGCAGCGTCCTTAGGATTCGGCCTGTTATGGCTGCTTGGCTTACACCCCAACCCCCTTAGTGTAACATACTACTAACATATATCCAACGTCCCCCACCCCCAAGCTGCCCTTAATATACGTGTTCTTAATTCTAACAGCTCTCGACACCCCACTCATGTACGGCAGCATTCGCATTTTGGCGACTCGCATTCTATTTACGTGGCTCTTCCTCATTACTGAACACTGCTCCACTGCTCCGATATTTTAATATAATGGTTTTGGACCCGGATCCGCCGGTTTTCTAACATATTGGACCACGAATCGACGAATTCTTTTTAAAAAGTCGGATTGCCAGCAACTTTAATGAAGACCACATCTGCCGAATTTGGCCATCGGAGAATTGTAGTCACGTAGGCAGTGTTGGGGAGGGGTCGAAGGTTGCTCCTGTTGCCAGGTGCAGCCAAGTTGCGTTGGACACTTTGAGATCACTGAAGTTAAGCATCGTAAGCCCACGTTAGTACCAATATGGGTGGTTGGTAAAGAACGTTGGGTGCTGCAAGTTTCCCCTCTCCTTCGTCCTCTATACCTTCCTTCCTCCTCATCCCCCGCGAGCAGGCTCTTAAGGGTTCGTCCTGTTATGGCTGCTTGGCTTAATCCCCAACCCATGAAATAAATCCAGTAATCCTTTCACAATCTGCACTCAAGATCACTATACATCATGATCTTGGAGGAGGTTTTAGGAAAAAACATGACTGTAAAATATAATCAGGACCCTAGTTGTAATTTGGTTGAATAGAGTTGGTACTTCATCAGTCGTTTATATTCATCGTGTAATGCTTGAATGCTGAATAGGTTATTGTCTGTGGCGGCATCTAGTTGCAATCCTGCAAAAGTATAAAAGGCAAGATTTTAATTAATTATTCCTTATTATAATCATCATCATCATCTCATCTTTATCCCACCTGAGACAGGGTCGGGTCTGCGGGTTCTAATTCTCCACTCCCGCCTATCCCCCACCAAGTCCCCCTCCACTTCGCATGCCTTCATATCCCTATCCACCACCTGCTCCCACGTCCGTTTTGGTCTTCCTCTACTCCTGGTGCCCCAAATTACCTGCAGTCCCATAAGGGACCTAATAAGTTCCTCCTCTTCCCCCTCATCACATGCCCATACCACCTCAACCGATTCTCCCTAATCTTTTTTCGCGATGTCTCCCACCACCAAGCTACCTCTAACGTAATCGTTTCGGATTCTGTCGGCTAGTGACACCCCCACTCATGTAGCGCAGCATTCGCATCTCTGCCACTTGCATTTGCCTTTCATGATTCTTCCTAGTTGCCCAACACTCATACAGCACAGCGAGCCTAACGACAGTTCAACTTTATTGGGACCCGGCGGTCGCACAGGACCCCACTTGTCTCTCTCCACTTCAGCCATCCTGCATTGATCCTATGGGTCAGGTCAGAGTATCTCCCCCTTGCTTTGAAAAACGGATCCTAAATAACGAAACTCTTGCGCCACTGGTATCACCTCACCCTCACAACGAATCTTGCCCCCTCGCCCCTGGCCATTCCAATCGAAAGCTAGATACTGTCTTCTTCATGTTCACTTTTAGGTCCCCTCCTTCCATTGCTGTTTTAATGTCTTGTAGGCCCTTTTGTTCATCCTCTTTGGACTCCTCAAGCCTTCCCACATCTTCAGCAAACAACATGCATTGGGGGCCCATTCCCCTACTCCAGTTAGCAGCTCATCCATTACCAGTGTGAATGGTGTGGGCTAAGAGCTGACCCTTGATGCACCCCAACCTGCACATTGAAGTGCGCAGTATTTCCCCATGCAGTCCTCACCCTAGCCATGGAACCATCGTACATATCCTGCACTATCCTAATATGGCCTTCATCAACCCGTTTCTTTCTTAAAACGCTCCATATAACCTGTCTGCGGACACTATCACATGCCTTCTCCAGGTCAACGAATACTGCGTGAAAGTCCTTCTTTACTGCTCTATGCTTCTCTATCATCTGTCGTAGAATAGAGATTGGTTCCATGGGTAGACCTACTGGTCATAGTCCCAAATTGATTTCCCCAAACACTAGTTCGATCTCTGAGGGGACGTTTTATGACTCTCGCAGCTTTATAGAATGGCTCATCAGCTTTATGCCTCTATAGTTTCCACAGTCCAGGGCGTCACCTTTACTCTTGAACAGTGGAACTAGCTAACTCTCCATGCAGATTGCATCCTGTCACTATTAGCTAACTTATTGAAAAGCTTCCCTAGCCATGTAATTCCTGTAGTCCACAAGGTGCATCAATTACAATGGCACTTGCATCTAAAAGAACCCTCTCTACTATGCAACGGGTAGATGAGGCAAAAATTTCCAGGTGTAAGAGCTCTCCCCCTGGCGTCTGTTGCATTCCCCAACGAACACTAGACCGACGTTAAAAAGGCGTAGGGGTGCAGCTTTGGCCGGCAACTGGCTGCAGAAAAACTATGACCAATATATCGCTCTTGTGTCCATTCAGAGGGACAAGATGGGTACCCGACCCTGCCATAGGCGGGAAAAGGGTTAGGAGTTGCTTTTTTTAATCCTTTCTCTCCTTACACTCAGCCAGGGATTTACTTCCAACCAGAGGTTCATTGTACCACAACAGCAGTCTGATAAAAAGACTAATGCTGTGAGATACTCGCCTCTGGCTTAGTGTGTCCTACCCTAATTCCCTAATCATGTTAGGCACTCTCCCTGGGAGAAGACCTGTGGAGTGTATTTCTTGCTGCCCTCCTTTGGATCCGTTCAGTTTCCCAAGATTCCCAAGGCAAATGGTGAATAAGGATCTTTACTTAAAGTGAAGATATTCAATGGATTGATTGACCAGCCAGATCTACAGACCTGAAACCTTTTGAACCTGTCTGGAAGGCATTTGGGAAGACAATTCCACAACCATAACATACAAACTAACCACCTCCCAGAACCATCCAGGAGCCATGAATTGCTGTGGTGCAGAAATGAACTGTCTCCATATCAAATTTCACTCCATTCTACCCAGTATTTCGGTAAATGTGTTTATTATCTTAATTTTGAACACGATTGTGTTTCTTAACTTTGGGCAGGGTCGGACTGGACAGAACATGAACACTGAGAATCAGCTGCAAAAACGGTCCACAGTCTTTAAATTCTTTACAGTAGGCCCTACCGGTATTATAACTAGGTTCTCTGACGACGACGATGGCCCACTAGGGAAAGCCCGGTACCGTAGTGGGCAGTTTGACTTTCTAAAGGATGTCTTGAGAGTATTTCTTGGACCATAATTTGAGAAGCTCTTCATTGTGAATTAATGTACATGCCAACAGTGCCGGATTTAGATATTGTGAGGCCCTAGGCTATTTCAATTTTGAGGCCATTTTCAAGCCTTTTTGATGCCCTATTCTTAAGTTTTGAAGTCCGCTAATTGTCGAGGCTCTGGGCTCCTAAAGTGAGCTCAAAGTGGGTAAAGTGGCCCATAAAGTGGGCTCTAGGTGTATAAGGTGAGCTCTAGGTATATAAAGGTGGACTCTTAGGGCTTAAGAGAACCGAGGTCCCTTACTCTTATGAGATAGAGTGGTAGAAATTTCAACCGACAAGATTCATAGTATTCCATAGAGTTACTTCCAGGTGTTTGATTTGATATTTACCAGTGGTCTTTGTTGCAGGGGGAGGGCGAGATCCAACACTTCGGAATTTTGTTGACCATCTGCATTATGTAATACTTAATGCAGAAATAGGATTTGTACGTGCAGCAAGCATCATACGCAAACTACACAGGGCCTTGGCTTTACTTCGTATTCGGCGGACACTGTACTTTGGGCAGCTCTGCCGCTTGTCCGAAAGGTGTCATCCAATTTAGCTAAGGCCGAACCTGCTTCCACGGATTCGGTCAAGAGCTCTGCCACAAAGTCATCAAGGCGGGCAAAACCTACAATCTTGAAAAGACGGATGTGCATAACTCCCCTAGGTTACTTAATCTGCCAGTAGTGGCAATCGCAATCTCATACTTAGGAGATCAATAACCTAATCCAGTAAGTTGTTATTTCAATGTGTCCGTCTGGATAGTCATATGATATCCTGCCATGAGATCTTATTAGCAGATGGATTACACTTTTAACATTTACATTCCTGTTTTGGTGAACAACTTCTCAGTTCTACACGGGGCCATCGTAAGGATACAAGTCTTCTTTAGTCGACTTTTAGAAAGCTGCCATCGTAAATTCGAAGACTGCTTCTGGTAAGTTTGATTTGATGGGTTATGCAGAGAATTACTAAGCAAAACGTCAGACCAGAGCGAAAAAGGAGAGAATTCGGCAGTAGGCAGGATGTGCACTGGAATAATTTAGCGATTTTATTGGTTTCTTGCCGTATTTCACCTGTAACCAGGTAAAGATCCTCTCTTTGCATCAGCCCACATAGTCCTGTCATTATTGTCTGATGATAGTCAGTAAAGATGGCCATCGTGGTCAAGATTGCACCTGTGAAATATATATATACTGAAGTACTCTTATTAGGAGCAGGCCGAGGCAATAAAGGCATTATCATTCACCGGGGAGCATCGCATGCCAATTATGAATTTGATACGGTTTATGTTATTATAGCATCCCACAATCATCGCAGCAATAAGGCCCTTAAATCCTGGATATCACAGTTATAGATATTTTCACGATTGGAAGTCAATTCATCATCACTCGGCAGACCCCCCCCCCCCCCCATATTTTGTTTCTTGTGAACTTGGCTCTTTTCCTTATGTTGGGGTCGGGCACTTGTGAGTGAGGAATTTCAAAGAACAAACAGAAGGTTAAACTGAAAGAGGATTGAAATTTTCAGGATTGGTTGGTTTGTTGGTGTTTAAGGTCCTGTCAACTACAAGGTCATTAGAGACCCGTCCACTGCATAGTTCTAGTGCATAGTCTGCAGAGACACTACACTAATGAGACGATTATTGGGTATTAGCAGTACCCAGTTTTCCCGAGCGACCACCCATGTCAGTACTAACTGGGCTTGCGTTGCTTAACTTCAGTGATCAGACGAGAACTGGTGTGTCCAACGCAACTCGCCGCTCCCAAATTTTCAGGAAATGTATGGGCAAACAAACGAATTTTTTATATGATTGACTGCCGATCCTAATACCACAGCCATTTGAATCGCCTCGCGCCAAATGAAGGGCTTCAGCGGGCTTGCTTACCACTCCAGTACAATGACAGGGTTCACAAGCTGACACAGAAAAGAATCGTAATCCTGAAAGGCGAAACTGAGCTGCATCCTGCCTAAAATATTGAGTAAGAAGCGTCATAAACGAGTAACAGGACAAAATATTTGACTGTAATTGACACCAAACTATCTCCAGGGTCCTATTAACTAGGTGTAAATAATGAGTGACCCCCACATGTCTGAAATAATGGGAAGAATGCATCGTTATGTGGTGAGGCAATACCTTCTAGACGGTTGATACAATTTGAAGAAGTATAAAACACAATAGATTAAATATGATACATCCTTTCTGACAAAAGAATTACCTGGTCTGATTTAATTACACGTATAAATATTTTGCAGTCGTTTTTACCTTACGTTAACGTCCGTAAACAAATGTGACGAAAATGTGAATTAAAATGTGAGATGAAAATGTGAATTAAAACGCCGAAAAAAGGGGTCAGTTACTAAACAATGTACCAATGTCATGAGTATCGCTATATAATGCCACTCTCAGACTGCTAGATTTGGGAGAATTGCCAGTGTTATTGTTTAATGTAGAATGGGTTCACAAATCCCCATCGACTGGGAGAGGGGGCTGTTGCCGGGCGAATTTTTTGTTGTTTGTTGGAGTTTAAGGTCCCGTCAACTACAAGGTCATTAGGGACCCGTCCACTGCATAGTTCTAATGCATAGACTGCACAGACACTACACTAATGTGACGATTATTGGGTATTAGCAGTACCCAGCTTTCCCGAGCGACCACCCATGTCAGTACTAACTGGGCTTGCGTTGCTTAACTTCAGTGATCAGACGAGAACTGGTGTGTCCAACGCAAAGGTCTCAAGTCAGCCTTCTGTCGAATAGGAAGCGTGGTGAGCTGCTGTATTTCGTTAGACACACCAGTTAGACACACGAAGTTAAACAATTGCAACCCCAGCTAGTATTAACATGGGTGGACGCTTGGGAAAACTGGGTACCGCTAATACCCAAAAATCGTCGCAACAACGTGTAGGGTCTGTGCAGTCTCTGCGCCAGAACTACATGTGGACGGGGCTCTAATGACCGTTGTAGCTTAGGGCTCTAAAACACCACCGAAACGAGAAAAAAGAAGTGTGGAGTGTTCTATGTCATCTGCACCTAAAAGAACCATAACCAAGTTGCGCTCAATGCAGCCAAGTTGCGTTAGGCTGCCCGCATAGTGGAGCGACAATAACAGCAGCGCGACAAGGAAAGAGAAGAGCGACAAGCAAAGAGTGCTACCAGTAATGCGATAGCACCGCATAGTGGAGCGGAGATAAAAGCGACAAAAAACAAGAAGTCCCTACAAAAAGCAAGCAACTCCTAACCCTATTTCCACCTATGGCATGGTCGGGTACCCATCTTGTCCCTCTGAAGGGACATGAGGGCGACATATTGGACATGGTTTTCCCCAGCCAGTTGCTGACCAAAGCTGCAACAGTTATACTTATTTATTATCGGTCTGCTGTCCGTTTGGGCACTCCACCCCGCTCTTGCACATGGAAAATTTGCCCCATATGCCCGTTGCATAATAGAGTGTGATTGCTGCACTACATGAGTAGGATGTCGAGAGCTCATAGAATTAGGAATCAGCATATTAGGGGGTGGCTTGGGTTGGGGGATATTGCGGAAAGAATGAGAGGGAGTAGATTGAGGTGGTACAGACACAAAGAGAAGAGGGGGAGGAGATCATTGGGTCTCTTGCAGGACTGCAGGTGGTTGGAATCACCAAAATCAGGGGGAGACCAAAGCAGACATGGGACCAGCTTGTCCATGAGGTAGCGTGTGAGGTGGACGGGTACCTGGTGGATGGTGTTACACACACACACACACACACACACACAGGTTGGGGATTTGGCGAGGCAGCCATAATGGGCCGAACCTTGTGGAGGCTGCTCATGGGTGAGAGGGCGGTGGAGTGAAGGATTTAGGAGAGGGGAAATTAGCAGCACCCAATGTTCAAACAATCACCCATGTCAGTATTAACTTGTGGTGCGTTGCTTAACTTCAGTGATCTAAGTTGTTGTTTTAGGGCCCTTCAACTACTACGGTCATTAGAGCCCCGTCCACTGTGTAGTTCTGATGCAGAAACTGCACAGGCACTACACTAATGCGACGATTTTTGGATACTAGCGGTACCCAGTTTTCCCAAGCGGCCACCCATGTCAGTACTAGCTGGGGTTGCGCTGCTTTAACTTCAGTGATCAGAAGGGAGCTGGTGGGTCCAACGCAATTCGACGCTCATAACAACTGGGTGTCCATTGTGTGACATCAGAGAGAAGAGCGACAAAATCAAGTATGTCTAGTCGCGTTGCTCTTATTTCTTATAGCAGCGCTACTTGTCGCATTGCTAGTAGCATCACTATGCGGGGACACATAGATTACCATATGTTTGTTTTCGTCGCTATTCTCTTTCCTTGTCGCGCTGCTATTATTGTCGCTCCACTATGCGGTCAGCCTTAGACATACCAGTTCTCGTCCGATCACTGAAGTTCAGCAATGCAAACCCAAGTGAGTACCAACGTGGGTTGTTGGTAGGGAACGATGGGTGCTGGAAATTTCCCCTTTCCTACGTGCCCTACACCTACCTCCTCCTCACCCGTGAGCAGCCTCCTAAGGGTTCGGCCTGTTATGGCTCCTTGGCTTACTCCCCAGCCCATTATCATATCATCATCATCATCATCCCCTTATCCCGCTTGTGGCAGGGTCGGGTCTGCGGGTCCACTGAACTACTCACCCCAGTCAGGCGCCTGGAACCCGCAGGAATATTGGCAAAGTTTCTGTGAGGGATGCGGTTGGCGAAATTTCCATGTGTAGGAGGAACTGGCCTTCTCCCGTCAGTGAGCGAAATTGGCTTCACCATGTCCTTCAAATTTCATTGAGACAAATATGTACCTGACCCTGTCAATGGTGGGGAAAGGGTCCAGGACGATGATATTACATATAAATATACACGCTAGACAAAGGACCTCTCAAGTCGTGGTAGTTATAAATACAATAATTCGATCCCATGCAGCCCAAGTTTCAGTCCTCCAAAACCATCTGTCCTTCATTAATTCCCTGCATTCATGCTGAATTGAGGATGTTATGGACCCTAGGCTGCATGGATAGAATGGACCTACGCCGAAATCATAGTTTTCGTTCTGTAGATCGCCATAAAATGTTATGTCCTTAGGCCCGGGCATACTTGACCTCCACTTTGCTTCCAAGTTTACTCTCCCCTGACTTGTTCCGTGGGCTTTGCAAACCCAAGGTGGACCTTCCAAGAGGGTGGGTAACCCCCAGCTAATACTAGCATGAGTGACCGCTTGGGAACACTGGGTAGCCTACTGCCAAAACCCTAAATCATTGTAACAGCGTAGTGTCTGTGCAGACTCTGCATTAGAACTACGCAGTGAATGGGACTCTAATGACATTTGTAGTTAAAGGGCCCGTAAACACTGGCCTCTCATTCGAATCGGAAGTAAAGCTGTGCCAGTGCTACACAGAAAAAAATGCAAGAGTAGTGTTCTACAAAATTTCCAGGTGTAGGAGTTCTCCCCCCCCCCCCCCCCCGACGTCTGTGGATTGAAAGTGCCCCAACGAAGAAAAAATAAGCAAAAGGGATACAGCATTAGGTCGGAAGCCGGCTTTATGCAGAAAATAGCACCTCCCAAACTATTGCTGATGTGTCTCGGAGTCGTTCATGGGACAATAATGAGCATGTGACGTTGATATCGGCGGGAAAAGGGTTAATGAATGACTAGGACTTATAGTATATTACTTCCTGTACCTATTCCGGAGTGAATTCCGGTGTCCCCTGCATGTCATGGGAGGTAAGTATGTGTCATAACATCTCTTTAATAAATGCTCTATGTTCTTCCCCTCGGCTTTTCCCCCTTGATCACTCAAAAGTTACAGGCTCGATCCTGACTGAGGTGGGGGACTTTTCAGGCGGAGAGAGATGAGAGGTAAAACCTTGGCTCTACTTTGGACAGGCCGACGTCAAATAAACGAGACAGGCCTCTAATCCTTTTACCTTCCGGTTTAGGGTTGGCCGTTCCGACATTCCGAACTTATAAACACTGCATACTCTTGAGCTACTAAGCTGGCCCTTCTCATTACATTCTGTTGCAGAACTTCTGGTTAGGGTCAGACGTTTGGTCAATAAGCGTGGCACAGATGTTATCACGGACAATACTGTATTCAAATGATTTTCACACATTTTAGGGTGTCAGGAGAAAGGCTGTATTGAGCACACGTTCAGGTGAATGTAATTTTAAGTCCTCTTTTTGCCTAGTTTTAAGCCCTCATTGAGGACTCCTCATTCTTCCTTCCTCCCTTCGGCAACCTTCCCCTTGTCCCATCTCCCAAATAATATTTTTTAACCTGCTTGCCGATTGAAGGCTTATGTTAAATGAGACTGTAACTATGACAGCAAGAGGACAAATGAAATGATAGATGATTGTGGAACAACTCCGCCCAATTCCACCATCTTCTCCAATGACATTCAGAATCAAATGACATTTTCCCCATGTTGAATGTCTTGTGTCCCTATACTCCTTTGTACTTGAAATCCTATACCGGATTAAATTACATTTTCACAAGAGAAAGCAAGAAATTTTTGTTGGTTTTTTTCTGTCCTCTCTCTCTCTCTCTCTCGCTACAAAATTTGAAAATAACTTCCATATTTTGTACCGCCGATTTCGTTCAGAAATAAAAGACACAATTATAGCCATGCAGCAAAGCTCTTTCTTTTTTGTTAACTACAAAAGTATTAATTCAATTTGATGACATTGCATTGCAGTTCTTGATTAGTTATTGCCATTTACAACTGGTCCCTACTCCTCAATGACAGGAATCTGACCCACGGGCTAGATAGTAGCCTATATGATCAGAGGCTCTAAATAAAAGCTGAAGGGGGAAGTTTTACATGGCAGGAGTTAGACCGGCTATCCTATATGGCAGGGGTGGCCAATTTTGTGTACATAAGATCTACTTTGTATCTTAAAAATGTGTCGCGATCGACTTGTTGTCATAGGCGTCGTCAGAGTGGGGAGGGGGGGGTTCGGTACTGGACCCACCGCGGTCCAGTATCGAATCTAGAACCACTGACGCAGACCTAGAAACACTGAGCCACTAGTCACCGAGGCGGGTCTTAAGCCAACACATGGCGAATGATCGACAAAAATTGGCTGGTTGGCCACTCCTGCTATATGGAGCAGTGTTAGGCAGTGCGGAGGAGCCGTGAACATTTTGGATGTGGGAGGCATCGGGGAAAACGATGAGAAAATGTAGATTGAGGTGGTATGGGTATGTTATGAGAAGAGGACAGGAGGAATTGATTAGGTCCATTACGGCAATGCAAGTTATGAGGCACCTCGGGTAGCGGAAGGTCAAAGCAGATATGAGACGCGGGATATGGTAGTGTGGTATGGACGAGGACCTGGTGGAACATTGGAGGGAGTTTTTGTTTTTTTCAGGCGTTCCACCGATCGTCATTTCCCGAGCGCTAACCTGGAAGTGTTTGTCACATTACTTCAGGCTAGGCATCTCTATATGTGACCGTCGGGTTCCTCCAATTCTTTTGGTGATAACACCTTTGCGTCTGGGAGCGGCGAATTGCGTTGGACACACCAGTTCTCGTCTGATCACTGAAGTTAAGCAACGCAACCCCAGCTAGTACTGACATGGGTGGCCGCTTGGGAAAACTGGGTACCGCTAGTATCCAAAAACCGTCGCATTAGTGTACTATCTGTGCAGTCTCTGCATCAGAACTACACTGTGGACGGGGTTCTAATGACCTTGTAGTTGAAGGGCCCTAAAACACCAACAAACAACAACAACCTTTGCGTCTCCACAAGTTGGAATCGAACTCAGCCCGCCCACACACCAGGCAGACGTTGTATCAATTCCGCCACTCGCCGAGATAGGAGGGAGTGGAGGGTCAGAAGTCGCAGACCGATCCTACCAAAGGTGGGACATGGGTATGATGACAATTCTAAGACACTTACTTGTTGAATTCATTGTTCGTTGCACGTGCATTTCTGCCATTAGATGGTAGTCGTTTGACTGTTGTTTCATTCGTATCACTCTTGTCACGAACCCATCTAGGCTGAATTCAGTGATATCCTTTGACGGTCATTTACCGATGTCGGAGGGATGGGCGAGCCTCTACATCAGTGGATGTGGATCATCTGCCTAGCCATGTATCGAATCAACAGCTTAACTAGGGTTGGACTGGTCCAATGGGCTTTCCCGCCGTTGGCCCGAGGGCCAGCAGGATAATATTAAGAAGTATTTGAATGATTGTGGAGTTTTTCAGACCTTAGCCTCAGGTTAATGTTGCACCTGAACATCCGACTTGGGCACAAGACCGATGATTTTGACGAATTCCTGTAATGACAAATAACAGTGAATTTTTATGAGAATTAACCAAATCTAGATAATTTATTGGTAGAGGACTTCAGGCAGAAAAATGGAAGGAGGAGAGTAGAAAGGGACGGGATTAAATTCCAAGGACGGACTTTGGCATCTGCAGAACTAAAAATTATGTCCCAATGAGTTTGATTTGGGAGGAGCTCCAGGCTGCCCTTTCCTCTCAATGGAGGTGTTCTTGCCTCTCGCCCGAAAGAAACTTTCAGTCTCCACCAGGATTGCAGCTACATGCCATCGAACAGATGGTATGTTAATATGTAGTATGTTACACTCTCGGGTTGGGGAGTAACTCAAGCAGCCATAACAGGCCGAGCCATAAGGACCCAGCGGTAGGGGTAGGAAAGGGGGTAAATTGAAATCTCGAGGGTTCTTTTTGCTTATGTTACTGACTGCTGCGTTTTGCCAATCATCTGATCACAACCCTCTTCTGATCAACAAAGGATGTATTGTAGGTTTTCTTCCCCACTATCACATACCCAACGAAGGGAGCTGGTCAATTTTGCCTCTGTAAGCAGCTTCATCTAGGCAAAGTTGCACTTCAAAGTTGCACAAATGTTCACTATAACGAGAACCAAAGTAGTTGTGGACCCACAAACCACCACTATAACGAAACGTGTATGTAAAGAGTCAATTAAGAGGACCTGACATGCCTCGGGAATGCTTTTAACTACTGCATCATCATTGAATTCTAACGGTGTGGCCAAGATGAAATCTTCTCTCCATGTTAATACTATGAAGTCAAAGGGGAGGAATTGACTCTGTCAGCCTGGTGTGCAGGGGGCTAAGTTCAATTCTCAGCTGTTGAGGTTTACCAAACATAAAATAGTGCTAATTACACAGTATGGATGTGATTTACTGTCAAGCCAGTTATTTGAGCGCACCACTTAATGTAGACAACGTCAAATGAAAGGGGTTTAGATATACAAATGATGTTATTTTCTCGAAAACATGTAGAAGTTTTAATTTCATTTGATAAAAGTTAAATCATAATTAAATAGTTCCTTTATGACACCATGTGGTAGTACACAATACAAAGTTGTAGGGCTTGTTTAATATAATAAGATTGAATTAATTGGTCAACCATATATTTATCAAACAGTGGAATATCTCTAGGATGTAGTTGAGCATCATAATGGCATGCGTTGTCATGGTGTACCAAATAAGGAGTCATCTTTGGTGGGGGAACTCATCGTGTAGGGAGGTAAACATGCGTACATAGAAAGTTAGTTATTTGCTCTGCAAACAATTGATGTTGATTGGTATGCATACTGGTGCACTCTGAGTTCATTTTGAATGTAGAAACCATAGAAAAATATCTTGTATAGAAGATTGAAATGACGAAGAATAACAATCATAGACATTTCATGGCTGAATTTCCCCTCCTCGTTAGTGGATGACATGTAGGAAAAGATACATGCACTACAATTCAACTTTTATTCTGATTAAAATCAACATTTATATATGCTTATTTACAATCTCGCGTGTTAAAAAATAAGGTTTTCCACACAGTTTTCATTTTTGTTGTTGTTGGAGTTTAAGGTCCCGTCAACTACGAGGTCATTAGAGACCCGTCCACTGTATAGTTCTAATGCATATACTGCACAGACACTACACGAATGCGACGATTATTGGGTATTAGCAGTACCCAGCTTTCCCGAGCGACCACCCATGTCAGTGCTAACTGGGCTTGCGTTGCTTAACTTCAGTGATCAGACGAGAACTGGTGTGTCCAACGCAACTCGCCGCTCCCCACAATTTTCATATTGCTACTGAAGCAAATCGCATTTCCACCTGACAGATGTAAAGTCGTGGCCCTGTGCTTGTGTAGGATGTCAATTGCAAATGTCATTTACCCAGCCGGTTTGTGATTGTTTCATTGGTGTTTTAGGGCCCTTCAACTACAACGGTCGTTAGTGCCCCATCCACTGCGTAGTGTTAATGCAGACTCTGCAAAGACACTATACCCAGTGTTCCCAAGCTGTACTGCGTGTGTCCAACGCAATACAGCCGCTCACCCAGCCGGCTGCCAACCTATTTTTCTCTACAGAACCTAGAGCGGCGAGTTGCGTTGGACACACCAGTTCTCGTCTGATCACTGAAGTTAAGCAACGCAAGCCCAGTTAGTACTAACATGGGTGGTCGCTCGGGAAAGCTGGGTACTGCTAATACCCAATAATCGTCGCATTAGTGTAGTGTCTGTGCAGTCTATGCATTAGAACTATGCAGTGGACGGGTCTCTAATGACCTTGTAGTTGACGGGACCTTAAACTCCAACAAACAACGACAAATCTACAGAACCTAAAGGGATGAGCTTCTAGAACTGGGAATTTTGCCGAACTGCATGCATATTTTACTCCCTGTAGGATAGTAAGGGACCTTTTACAAATCACACAGGACCACACTTTACTTTTTATCAGACGGAAGGTGCCAAAGAAACAAACAGACTCGGTCCAGGATCGAATGTGGAATCACTGGTGCAGTAGGCTAATGCGTATGTACATAACGTCAGGGAGGGTTGTAAAGGGCATGGTAGGCTTTACATGTGTAAAATGAAAGCATTTTAACTAAGTTGCTTTAGAAAAATAATGAATGACAGCTGTAAATGTCAGAAAAGGTTAGTAGATTTAATGGGGTTAAATGCACTTGTGGTCCTCTATCACTGCGCATTCCATTTATAAGTATTCAATTGTCCAAGATCTTTTGTAGCGAAATGACCTTTTGTGTTTTGTCTAACGCCAGTTAATGGCAAATAAATTTGAAAGGAACCCATGCATACACATGCTTTTCCCAATGGAAGATGCTAGTCAGGTGACATCATATTCCTGTTTAATACCGGTAAGCAAAACGCAACTACTAACCCCTTTTCCCGCCTATGGCAGGGTCGGGTACCCATATTTGTCCCTATGGATGGACGCGTGGGCGCCGTCGGCTGCCGACCAAAGCTGAAACTCCTATGCTTATTTGTCGTGCTTCTGTCGTCCACTTCTTATTCGTTGTAGCATGCCACCGACTCCAGGGGACCAGGACTGGTCTTGGGCACAAGCAAAGCAAGCAGTTTCCTGGGGCGCCAATAATGCGTGCCATTCTACCGAGAAATGTAATTGTACACGACACTCGGAGCCACGACTTTACTTTCCATCCAACGGAAAGCTCACTCGAGACCTCTCTCTCGCCCGAAAGCCAACCCTCCAAAATCCAGTATCGAACCTAGAACCACTGATGCAGTAATTGAGCATGCTACCTCCTGCGCCCCCGAGGGGGGGGGAGCGTCATTCCAGTTTAATACCGGTATCATTCGATGAAAGAGTATAGATCAGATCGCGTAGATGTTTTTTCGCCAGTCCTTTTGGTGTAATTTCATACATATTCTGTTACAGTAGGAACCATTCCATTCTCCAGTGCAGTCATAAATGAATTTGGGTAACCCAACTAATGTTTAAAAAAAGGGTAGAAAATCTCTTAAAGAGGAGTGGGATTAAGTGTACCCTAGTATGTCAGTGTCCTTCTGGATCTTCAAACTTTTTATGCAAGGGCAGCACAAACAATTTGCACCAGGGCGGCGTAAACCCACGGAAAGGCTCTAATTACAGCTTGCAACTGGTAGTGAAGGTGCACACACCTTCTGCAACTTCAAGTCGTTATGTTCACAGTGGTCACTCTGTTGACACGGAGAAGAAATGCTGTCAATCGTTCAGCATTCTGCTGCCTCCCAAGAAGGAAAGTGTTGTTTTGGAATCTGCAAAAGAATTGTGATAATTGGTTAGTTAATATGTAACGATTGCGCTCAATGGCCACAAAACAGGGAGCGGCGAGTTGCGTTGGACACACCAGTTCTCGTCTGATCACTGAAGTTAAGCAACGCAAGCCCAGTTAGTACTGACATGGGTGGTCACTCGGGAAAGCTGGGTACTGCTAATACCCAATAATCGTCGCATTAGTGTAGTGTCTGTGCAATCTATGCATTAGAACTACGCAGTGGACGGGTCTCTAATGACCTTGTAGTTGACGGGACCTTAAACACAAACAAACAAAAAGCCACAAAACAGAAAATTAATGCAGATGAAAAGAATTGTTGAAACCAAGCACCCAAAGTGCTATCTGGCTTTGGTATCCCCACCCCATGGATTAAATATTGCATCCCTGGGTTTGTTACTAGGTCTGTTAACAGGGTTGGATTGGCTCACAAGGTACTGTGCTTTTCCAGTTTTCCCGATAGGTGGTCGTCGTCCGACGGAGCTTGTTACATCTCCTAATAGGAGAAGGGGACAGGGAATCGGAAATCGCAGTCAGGTCCTACTGGTCCTACTATGTGTGGCTCGGTATGGTAATTTATTGGCTTCACTTTTTCTGAAATTTTGCGCTAGTAACGCTCTATCACGGACACTATCCTGGATCAGATTCGTAACGTATGAATGAATAACTCCCTTTTTTAACTCAATTCTGCCCTTTACATGAATGAAATATTTCAACTTTCTTGGCAGAGATTGTGATTTTCACTATAAGAATGTTCTACTTCCTGCCTAAAAGGTGAGATAAGTCTGAATACCATTCATTTGAAGGAATATAATTTCAATTTGAAAACAATAGTGAACCTGGCGAACCAGCAAGAAAGAAAGAAAGACATCGATCTTGTCTCTAGGGTCAAGGTCTGTTATAGAAAGAGTTACTTTACTAATTTCAGACTTCGGCCCATTTACAAAAGAAGAAATGTGATGTACAATAATACACAAATAAAGTAAATCATGACAGTATTTTCTTTAGTGTTATTCATAGGGCCTTTTCTCAGCTGCCATTTCTCTCCTTCTCCGCTAAAATCTACTGTAGTCTTTCTTCCAATAATAATAACGACAATAATAATACTCTTCTCTAATTTCAAATCCGACAATCACCGCTTGTCTAATTTCCTTCCACCCCCTCCATCCAACCCGGAGATACACACCTCCCTTTAACGACCATTGAAAAATATCCATTGGCTAGTGTGGTAATTCTTTATTGGTCAAATGCGCAATTCATATTATTGTTGTTCCCCTTGTTCCCCTCGGTACACTAAATCCTACATGAAAAAGTGGACCCATTTTCCCCCTTCTCCTGTGTTGAGATCGAGCTGCCTGCCCGCAAGTGCGCATGAGCATTACCAGTCCATGTGGTAATTTGCAAGTCGATTTACCATATCATTGGGTTGAAAGCGTTGCTAGAGTATGGGAGGTGATGGTAATCTTATAAAGGCTCGATTTAAGTATATATCAAGTTGAAACGTTTATGTGTCTCGATAACATTACAAAACATCTAAGATTTCAACGGGGAACTTTCATAAACAGACCTTTGTTAACGTTTATTATTTGTTAAACTTGTGAACTAATATCTTAGAAACAAGAACCACACGCGTATTCAAGAAAAAAAAATAGATTCTTCAGATAGTTCTTTTCCCACTTCTTATCTTGAAAAAAGAGATGGAGATGGGGTGTAATCTGAACTGGTGATGGATGCACTTGACATCTGAAGAGAGAGAGAAAGAGAGAGAGATACATAAAATATGGACATAAATGTTATTGAAGGTCATTATTGGACATTATCAACAGGTGATGTAAAACTTTTATATCGTTTCTGAGAAATAGATCAAAATTTAAGGAAAGAAAACGTATCAAAATTTGACATTCAATAAAAGCATGATTCGTTTGGGTCAATATTATAAAGATTGATCTAAGAATTAAATAATTAATACCGTTGAAAGATGCTAAATATTTTTCACGTTTGTAGCATGATTATTGCGTCATTGTCATCACATGTATTTGTAGTGTCTGTATTGATATCATGTTAAAAATTTGACACTTTAGAAATCAGGAATCTAGCATTCAAGGCTGAAAAAATAAGTGAAAGATTAGAGAGAAATGCAAGTGATACTGAAAATGAAAACGACAGTTTTTTAACTATACCAAAACAAGCTATGAAAACTGAATTAAATTCGACTTCTTCATTATCTTCACCTGACTCGTTAAGTGGTTCATCTAATTTAAATTCTCATAAAGATTATGTAATCAACCTGAACTCTGAACCGGATAATGAAAAATCTAAAAACCGGAAGCGGGAGATAGAACAATGTGTTGTTGATAATGATGACAATGAAGAAGAAGAGAATGATGATGATCCTACCGATGGTGATGATGACGACGACGACGACGATATTATTAATGACGACGATGAACAGCTTGGAGATGAGGAGGAAGATCAAGAATTTTTTCGAGCTAATCGTCGATTCTGCCCACCTAATCTAGCAGCCGAAATAAATATTTCATTGCGTGCCAATGATGTCATTTCCAACGTCTCTCATTTTCAAAATTCAATGGTTATGTTGTCATCGCGTAGTGAAAGCAGTGTGCAACAGCAAATTCACCATCATCACTTTCAGACGTCTCCGCATTCCATTAGTAATTGTTACAATAATTGTGGCTTGGCTTCTACTACCCAACTTGATAATTCAACTGATAACAGATTAATTTCGTCCCGTCTTACATTAGATCATCAATGTTTAACTCCAGATGACAGTTCAGAATTGAGTAGAAATGATGGAAATTTGAGTAATTGCTCATCACCATCTTTGATCATCAGTTCCTATCAACAGCAACAACTCTCTCACCAGCATCATTCTTCTAATTCTCATCACCCAAATCACAATAATTCCACCCATCACCATCATCATCATCATCATCATTCTCATCGTCAACAGCAACCGTCTCAAACTCAACACCACAGTGTATCACATCCTTCTCGAGCTCCTGATAACAATGAAGACAATAACTGCGGTTTAAATTTACCTGTGGAATCGATGGCATTACATCACGCTACTTCTTTATCTAATACAACAACAACAACGTATGAAAATTTGAGACCTATATCTCAGTTAACATCAGCAACAATAGTACCACCAGTAACTTTTATACCAACCACTACCACCACCACCATCCGAAAAGGCGGATCTGGTGGTGGTGGTGGTGGTGGTGGTGGTAGCGGCGGTGGTGGCGCAGGTGAAAGCGGGGGTGCCATTGGAGATGACGATGATGACACAACTACGAATGGCGATATCCGAGAGGTTGGCAAAAAAGAAGCGATAAAAAATATCCAACGTTGTCTATCATCTGACCACAAAGGACACGATAACCGACCAAAACCTAGCAAAAGACTGTGTTGTGATGGGAATGGTAGTGATGGTGGTGTCGTCGTCGTCGGTGGTGGCCATCGTACTAGTAGCCATAGTGGTTGTTTAAATGATACAAGTTCACCCAATACTATGAATTCTACAAATGGATCATCTTCATCATCATCATCTAATAATCCAATATCTTCTAATCTGTTGATATCCACCTCCACAACACCGATTGGTAGTGTTGGTCACCTCAACGATTCTGCTACTGTTGCCGTCCTCCTTGCAAACTCTAGATCTACGAATACGACTGCAATTAATACTAACAATACTATATCCAATATTAGAAATAATATTAATGGCAGTAATATTAATATCGACAATCGAGTTGGTGACAACAGAGATGATAACGTAACAATTAATAATGGTCTAGATCCAATAACCACGACAACATCAGCCGCGTCCAATCAACGTTTAACCGATTTATTGGGTGGCAAAAACTGGTCCTTTACGTCGGAACAAATAACGTGCATATGTGAAACTTTACAAAAATCTGGTGACGTCGATAGATTAGCAAGATTCTTATGGTCTTTGCCGCCGAGTGAAATCTTGAAAAAAAATGAATCGGTTTTAAGATCTCGGGCAACTGTTGCATTTCGACGAGGTGCTTTTCGAGAACTGTATGTCATTTTACAAAGTTTTACATATTCGCCTCAATTTCACAATGAGTTACAACAAATGTGGTATAAAGCTCATTATAGTGAAGCTGAAAAAATGAGAGGGCGAGCTTTAGGCGCTGTCGATAAATATCGTCTCCGAAGAAAGCATCCGCTGCCTCGAACTATTTGGGACGGTGAAGAAACTGTTTATTGTTTTAAGGAAAAATCCAGAAATGCCCTCAAAGAGTGCTATAAACAAAATCGGTACCCAACACCGGAAGAGAAACGAAATTTGGCTCAAGAAACTGGTCTCACACTAACCCAAGTCAGCAATTGGTTCAAAAATCGCAGGCAACGAGATAGGACACCTCATCAGCACCCAAGAAAGTAAGTCCACTTTTAGGCTGCAACATTAGTTTTCTTGTCATTTTTTTTAGAAATAGTTCGTACTTTGTTTTAATTCTCAATGTGGTTTTCAAATTAAAATAAGACCTCGGTGTCCCAAGTTTTGTTCCTAGACAAGGATCAAGAGGATAACGTAAAATATGAAAATAATGCAAGTGTGTAGCAGTTTACCCCTGGCATAGGTAATTGGGGCCGTCAGAGCAGGCAGGCACTTCATCTCTAAAAATCCAAATTAACGTTATGCTATCGAGAGAACGTTACATGCATTAACGGACCTGTACAAGGACTAAAGAATACTCCCGTCGACCTTAAGGCTAAAAATCAAGAAATTGAAACTATACCATTAAGGACCGGCGGTCGAGAACAGCCTATGTAGATAATAGGGCATTAGCGCAACGTAATAAGTTACCATTTACCGGTATCCATGAATTTGCGGGGCTTCTTCAAAGTTCCTTGTTGGCATGTTAGCCTTCTCTCATGACTCTCAAGGCTCCAATTCCGCAAATTATCGGCGATTAAAAACAACCTCCCATTCTCTTTTATATCATTTATTCATGTCTTGAATTGAGCGCCTAAATGTCTCTTCGGACGGGTATGAGACTGGGACCTAAGATAAGTTGATATATGGGCACAGCCTTGGCTGCCTTAATGGTTGTTTGATCAGGACGACGGGTGATTATATTAACAGCAGACACTTGCAGATATATGGCTTGAAACGTGTTTATTGTCGGATCCCGGCTCAAGGTTCTTTTGCTTGCAGGTGACATTTTAGAGCAATTTGCATTTCTCTGTCATCAGAACTTTTCTTGAGAAGATGGTGTTGTATCCTAAACATGTGCAAATGGAGGTAACAAGAAAAATGCAGATGTTACAATGCACTGCACCAAGCTACACGTGCACTTGATACAAAGGTCCATATATAGAAAGTTTACACCACTGGTGTTTTCTTCTAATGAATTCATGTCCTGTGATCGTCACCCGGGTAAACAGGTTCCTCTCCTTTTTCTTCTTTAACCCAGAACTGACAATGCAAATTGTAAGTCTGGAAGATTGTTGACCAATGGTTGATTCGCCCTACAATGCACTTGAACAACAAACGACGCGACTGAATCATGATCACATTTTGGAAAATGAAGAATAGTGAGGACCATATAAGAAGTTATACACGGGACACCACCATGAGTCTTTCTATGTGCTAGTTATGTATCACTTCTAATAATACGAATATTAATTTCCAAAAATTAGTATCAATCTGCCCCATAATGAAACCCATGGTTTGTGAGGGCTATATACTGAATAACAGCGTAAAGATGAAAGTCAGCTTAGCAGTAATGAATGCCTACGCCTTTCTTTCTACTTTTGAGTAAAGGGAGGGGAAGAGGTTAAAGTTTCTTACCATAAATGAGCACTGGGTGAAAAGTTTATCCCACAAATTCATAAACAATGGACAATTTTTTCCTCCACTCCAGACAGCCATTTGTGATATGTCAAATAATACAGGCACACACCAAGTGTTTTTATCTGTAATCTTAAGGGCTCTTTCATTTTTATGAGAGAGTTCTAAGAAATTTGTTGATAACATGTCTGAAACTAAGCACTTATTTACAGTGCACAGGTTTGCCCACAACAGTGGTAAGGCCTACTCATTTTATTCAGAGCACTAGGTTGATTTTTAAAATTATAATAATATAAGCATTGTAGAGTTTTAAACATGATTACTACAGTTCAGATGTAGTCATCATTTACTCAGAAGGGCACACAATTATCAATGCTAACTATAAAAATTTTCACGTATTGTAGATATATTTTCAAAACGGGGTCATGGATCCGACTCTTACTTCTAGAAATTCTGTGAATTCATATTTTCTATTCAGAAAAATATTCAAGCTTGGGTGCGTATGTCACAACGGATGCACTACTGCAGCTCTATGCAGCATAACAGTTTTTTTTTGGTTCCCTGATGAAAGATTGATGTGGGGGGAAATGAGGCTGGGCCCAACCCACACCTAAGACTTTCACTTCCGTGGTCAATGAGAGTATGGTCAGCTGAGAAGTGTAATCGTAGCTTTTGTGTACAGAAGCGCCCTACTGTATCATAACTGATGTCGGCCTACCCCTTTTTTGTTTCATTGGTGTTTTAGGGCCCTTCAACTACAAGGTCATTAGAACCCTATACTGCATAGTTTCAGTGCAGGGACTGCACATGCGACGATTATTGGGTATTAGCAGTACCCAGTTGTCCCAAGCGACCACCCATGTTAGTACTAGCTGGGGGTGCGTTGCTTAACTTTAGTGATCAGGCGAGAACTGGTGTGTCCAGCGCAATAAGCCGCCCTCTCTGGCCAAACCTGCAGAAGACACGCGAGGCGTTATCTGCCATGGGAGCCGAGGTCTACACTCCCATGACATTGTGGATGCATGCTAACGACGGCCTGGGGCCCGCTCGCTCACCCCTGATGATCGCCAGCACTGGGGTTTTAATCGCCTGTGCCATGGGTTCGACAATTTCTGAATTTTGCCTCATATATGTGCACATTTGGAATTCCCTGTCCGCAGTCCTCACCCACCACGGAACCCAACAAAGGGACGCCCATTCGGGTCGCCAGGGTTGCTCGGACATACAACCATCAGAGCCGTGTGTCCACGGCAATACAGCTGCTCCCACTGTGTCCGTGGTTCGAGGTTCCATGCTGGAGCGAAGCGAGTGAATGTTTTGTGAGTGTCAACTCTTACTACATGGAGTAAAATATTCGGCAAAATTTAAAGCGTAGAAACTCAACCCTCTTGGTGGCTGTGATGGAATATTACCCCAATAAATGTGCCTAAGTATTGGGACAGCAGCATTAGGTTAGCAGCAAGCACTCTAATCAGTAATAATAAATTGGTAATTTAGATTCATCTCTCTAAAGACAGTGTGATACGGGCGCAAGTTTCACAGTTGAAAAAAGAAGAATTGGATTATGTGTTTTCAATGTCATAGTCACACATTTATTTGAAATTCTTTGACCTTCAGTGACCCATGGCTTTGTCGTTACTTGTGAAAACAAATGATCTATATATCGAAGCACAAATACAAATGAAAATTTATTGGATTATATGCATGAGGATTTTGTGTGTTTATGACCTGTAAATTTTGACATGAATTATCACTAGCTCGTTCATTAAAATTACTTGTAAAAATTTCAGTTGAAAAGTTTACTTAGCTTGGTTCCTGGTGCAATCTTAATGTGTGAAAGGTTATGTAGTTCAAGAAAGGGCTTTAAATTAGTACAGTTACTTATCTGAGTTTCTATGTAGAAGAGAGGAAGGGGATAAAAACTAAAAATGGTGGGTAAAAAACCACCGTTTTACAGCCCTCCCTCCGCCTACTTTTAAGAAGAGGATATCGTTAAAAAGTCGCAAATGGGGACTACATAAATGTTTTTTTAGCACTGATGGGAGTCTGTAAGTTATATGGGAAGTTCATTTAGATAGCTCATGGTCCCTACCTGGTTGTGGTTATATGAGTGTATGGTCTTTGGTAAGGTTGAATGGACCGATTCACCGAAAATACATTAACGTCACTTATAAATACTAAGGGGCCGAAAATCCGTTTCCGTTTACAAGTCATTATATTGTAAGTAATTAGTGTGTTAATGCAGATGAATTTTAAATTTTTAACATATGTGAATTGTTGAGTGAAGGGCAAAAGTTCAAAGTACCTTTTCATATTACTAAAACTAAAAAAAAAATACTACTTACAGTATTTCAACTGTCCAGTACTGAATGTTTCCGCAAAAAACTTCCTGCATTTGATCCCTACGAGGTTATGTCTCTCTGAGAGACACTTTGCACCACATTTTTTATTGCCATTTACTGACCACAAGAAAATTTTTTTAACCATGAGCTCATATAATTACAAATTGAATTAGCATCTTTTATCAACCATGAAAATGACGGTTCTACCCATATATGACATGCAGCATTAATGCAGTGTTAGCAATTACTTCTTACCGCTGACGGTAGGGCCTGGTACCTATGAGTTTGGGTTATTCAATCAAAAAAAGATGAGCAAACTAGGGACAGAATCTGGTGGCGTTTAAAAGGAATAGGGGCGAAAGAAAGATGGATATCGAGAACTCGGGAGGAAAAAGTTACCCGGGTACATGCAAATTACATCTTACCACGGCTTGATTTTTTTCATCCAACGGAAGGAGCACTGGGGGCCTCTTTCTCGCCCTGAAGAAGCTAACGGCCTCTATGCTGCCGAGTGAAAGGAGACATTGTCTAATAATTAATAAGCACATAAACAACCGAATTGAATGGTGAAGGCCAGAAGACATCCTTAAAAGGGAGCGATACCAGCCAGTAGGCAAATAATGGTCGTTCGACGGACTCATAATAAAAATGTCCCCATATGAGCCAAACATTTTGGGTACTCATTTGGCCAGTGTGACTCAAAACATTGATTGCGGCACGCACCAACGACTTATGTGGCAAATATGATAACAGACGATTGCACCATAACATCAGGTCGCCCAATTGAATAGGACCCCAATTGAAAGGTTAAGCTACTTGTGGTTGACGTAGGAGCGTTATTGCCTTTGCAAATGTCGCTTTTAAGAGGGATTATGGAAAGGGACATAGAGCGATAATATTTCAAGAAAAGATGACATAGTAAAGATAAAATCGACGGCAAAGACCCTCTTTTCAATATATTTCATATCAATGTCTACTAAGTTTACATGATGGTAGATTAGCTTGGATAAGGATTTGGAGAGGGATGTAGGAAAGGGATCATTCTAATCATTTCACTTAACCCTCAACATCCCCAGCAACGAATAGAACAATTTAAAAATCAGCCTGAAAACCCTTCATCAGATGAAGATCCAGTTACTGAATCTCTGGAAATTCATACAGCTAAAATTACAGGAACCACAATCGACACCAGCCTTATTCTCCTAGATTCATATTTTTTCATTTTCATTGCTTATGGAGAACTTAACTACCCTAACTACCTAGCATTAGTGTTCCAGAGCAATGGGAAAATGGATTCGGATGTGATCCATAGGATCAATGAGGTTTGGTTGAAGTGGAGACAGGCAAGTGAAGCCCTGCGTGATTGGAGGGTCCAATAAAGTTGAAAGGAAAGTTTTATAGTTTTCAGGGCAGTGGTTAGGCCAGCTATGCTATATGGATCAGCCGTGAGGAAGAGCCGCGAAAACAATGCAAGAAACTAAAATGAGAATTCTGCGGTAAATATGTGGGGTGTCGAGAGCAGATAGAATCAAAAACCAGCATATTAGAGGTAGGTTGGTGGTCGGCGACATCGCGGGAAAGATGAGGGAATAAACTGAGGTGGTATGGGCATTTGGTGAGAAGAGGGAAGGAGGAGCTCATTAGGTCCATTACAGGGATGCAGGTTATGGGAAGCACCCGGGGCTGGGAAAGAGCAAAGCAGATGTGGGAGCAGTTTGTGGGTAAGGATATGGTAGTGTGGACAAGGACCTGGTGAGAGCCACAGACACGATCCTACCACAGGCGGGATAAGGGTATGACGATGATGCTGACTGCTGATGGAAAGTCATAATCGTTTTATTTTCGGGATAAAACAAGTACTATTGTCTCTTTCTACGTTCGTAATACTGGATTAAATGGTTTATGACCACGTCGACAATTACTGATACTCATCTTCATTTCTCATCGATGCCTTCTCTGTTAGAATACTTTGGGCAAGTTATTTGGTTTTTAATGTCGACCGAACTATGGAGTTAGTTTACCGATGGCGAGGTAGAGGCATACCCCACACCTGGGTCGAATCTGCAATCCAGAGGTCAACAGTTGAATTAGCCTGCGAAGTAATTACAATGAGCAGATGGGGTTAAATCGGAGAAAAGGTGGACCTGGGAGTTCATAAGTCAGAACATTAGATAGGAAGTGATTTTATACGTCGCTGACAGTCCCCATAACGTCACATCGCTTTTAGTCGTATGCTAAGCACATTGCCAGATTAAGTGAGACGTGGGATACCTGGGCACCCCTGGTCAACAAGGGGTACTAATGTCACGAATTTGATTTTTAGTTAATGTTTAAACCCACCTCGGTGGCGCAGGAGGTAGCATGCTCAATTATTGCGTCAGTGCTTCTAGATTCTATATTGGATCGATGTGGGTTGGCTTTTTTCAGACGAGAGAGAGAGAGAGAGGTCCTAAGTGCGCCTTCCGCCGGAAGAGAAGTAAATCCGTGGTCCCGCGTGATGTACGATGTCATTTGCACGAAAAGAAACCTCTCTACTATGTAGCAGATATCAAAAGCAACTCCTAACCCCCATTTCCTGCCTATGGCAGGGTCCGGTATCCGTCTTATCCCTCTTAATGGACACAAGGGGGGGGGGGGGCGAGCTCCTACAACTGAAAATTTTGCCTCATCTATCCGTTGCATAGTAGAGAGGGTTCTTTTAGGTGAAAATGCCATCGTACACCACACGGGACCTCGGTTTTACTTCTCATCCCAAAGAAGGCGTACTCGGGGCCTCTCTCTCGCCCGAAAGAAGTCAGCCTACCTCAGTCCAGTATCGAACCTAGAACTACTGACGCAGTTACCGAGTATGCTACCCACTGCGCCGCCGAGGCGAGTACTATGCAACAGATAGATGAGGCAAAATTCCTAGGTGTAGGAACTCGCCCCATCCGGCGTAGGTGGAGTACCCCAACGAACAGTAGATCGATGGTAAATAAGCATAGGGGTTGCAGCTTTGGCCGGCAACTGACTGCGTAAAAATGCTGTCCAACAGGTCGCCCATGTCTCCATTCAGAGGGACAAAAATGGCTACCCGACCCTGCGATAGGTATCCTATATGCTTATTTTATTTCTTTTTCTTCTTAATTAAATAATGAACGTTGGTTGTTTTTATGCAGAGCTGTAGGGGCTTATCCAAGTAGTCTGCCCGATGCATTAAAATTTAGCTCGACCCCAGTTATAAGTATATAGTGGGAGTGAATGTTTATCTCTGGAGCCCACACATTCAGCATGGGACTCATCGTTTTTCAATCGTTATTATATGCATTTTAATTTTCTTCTCATATTACTAATACTGATTAAGCCGGTCCTGTGTTTTGTGTCGCTTCGCTCACTCTTTGACAAATTCAACTAATTAATGATAGACTTAATTTGACTGGAGGGTCTGTTCTCTCTTCCGATGAATTATGACGTGCTTTTGAATTGATATCTGACGGTGTATATTTTATGCTTGATTTTGGAACCCACGTACGACTACCAAGCTGTTTTTGTAGATACAGACAGAAGTTCAGATCTGACTGATGATTGAGAAAGATAGCAATATCTCCTCTAAAATAATGACTTGAATTGCATTAAAAAGGTAGATTGATTGCCACGGTCAGGCCGTCATCAACTGCAGCAATATTGCACGTCAATTTCAACTCTTTGAGGGGTATTGGTATTTAGCCATTTTTAATCGGGGAACAGCTTGCCCTACTTACCAATTCTACCCTATCTACTTACCAATTCTGTCGCCTGATTAGAATGGCTTACTTGAAGGTCTTCCGGAATGACTCCCCCCCCCAAATAAAACGTATTGCCTTTTACATCAAGACCCTAACCAGGTTCGCCTGATTCGATGGCCCAGTTGGTAGCGTGAGTGGCTCTAAGCTATTGAGGTTGGCTAAAGGCTCAATCGGATGGGTGGTTTCTACTGGGTGATCTCAAATGGACTTTCTGATGGGAAATGTGCGAAAATAAACTGTCCCATGTGGCGATATCACATGTACGTCAAAGAATGATTTCACTGAGAGATCGTGTAGATCGGCAATATCTTCACGTAGAAGAACTCACTACCTGACACCGGTAAAGTACCTCGTATGTTAACAGATCTACAAACTGTAGTGACGTGACAGACGTCATGTAGTGGTACATTATACTACAGGTTTCAATTACTAAGTGGTAGCAAGTTTTGTTCAGTGGCTGCATGATTGGGGAATGGGTAATATTTTGGGAGTAAAGAAAATGAAGGAAAAGACTTTTTAGTGTAAGGGGCGCGTCGTGTTGGTAGAAAAAAAGAGTACATAGCAGAATGCCATTTCTGAAGATTAAAAATTTTTACTAGGGGTCTTAATGCTCTTGTTTGTCCCTATAAAGCCTACGCAGGGCCTAGTCAAATACACAGTTGCACAGACTATACAATTTTTTGTATAAATTCCACAACTACTGAGCTCTGTTTGCCATTTATAATTAGATGCTTAACCTAAATGTAATTGAAGTAACGAAACCTTACAATGACATTGATTTAGTTTCAACATTTAAGATGATTAACTGATGACGTAGCATATAATACATATCGATTATCTATTAATAATTGGTTAATAACTTATCGAATATTGATAATATAAGACATAGGCTACTAAATTATTATTATTATTATTATTTATTAGTATCACATACCGAGGTACATTCTCTAATACAAATTACAAACAAACCAGCAGACACTTAACATGGCATCGTTAGCAGATATTCATACAAAGATTTTCTTAAATGATGGCAACTGGTAATACACTGGAATTCAGTACATTGGAACACCAAAGAACGAACAGAATATGGGAGGGCATTCCACCGAGAAAAAAACTTGACCGGGGAAAATCTATGACGGGGATCCGAGATCGGCAATTTAGTAACAAACTTGAAGCACTGTGGTCTCTGAACTTCAATTGAGGCATAGAAAAAGCCGACAATATAGTGCCAAGGGTGATTTTGGGATCTTAATGCACAGGCTAACTGATTCAAACTACAGAAATAAAGAAAATCTGTAAAGGGCAATAGGCCATGATCCCTGCAGATAGGGGAGACCCGCCGCCCCAGGGAACATGGAACACAATGCGGAGAATACAGTTGTCGGCCCGTTGCAGGGCAGAAATCCAAGTAGCAGGAAGGCTTGCTAAAGCAAGGGAAGAAAAGCCTATGAGGGCTTGGACTTTGAGTCTGAAAATAGTAGCTAATTTGGGACGGTTCATACCCTGTCTAAGGCGGCGGAACAGATACATATGGGAGGCCAGCTTGGTGACCAAGAAACCCACTAATTCTGAGAATTCTAGATGTGAGTCGAGCAGAACCCCCAAAACACGTACAGATGTAGTGAGACAGGAGGAAGGAGGTAAATCTACAAGACCCCAAGATTTAGGGAAAAAGACCACAATATTAGTTTTATTCAGATGTAGTCTCATATGACGGGAAGCGTACCATAAGTCTAGACGCTTTAGCAAATTGTCAGCAGCCTGCAAAATCCGAGGTAGATCACGACAAGAGCAAGTGTCCAAAAAAGTTATCATCCGCAAAGGACCAAGTGAGCCAGCCTTGGGCCTGAGACGGAAGGTCAGCAGTCGCCAGGTTAAACAACAGAGGACCCAGGACAGAGCCCTGAGGAACCCCCCTGACAAGGGAGTGACCACAGGACCCTGCACCAATAATTACTTTGCGATTTTCCAAAAAGGACACAAGTATGTTTACTAAATATGGGTTTGTAACACAGGCAGCAATTTCAGTCAGCAGGCATTGGTGATCCACAGAATCGAAAGCCTTTTTCTTAATTTTAAATACCTTTTATAGCTTTTCAATTATTTTTCAGCCTTGAGTACTACTATCCTGTAATATGCAGCCACATGAGGATGCATTACATCAGGATTTGTCAAGCTTCTCATCTCAATGACCCCTCTGGTATTGATGCCGCAAAAATCCCTATAAACGTTTGGAAACATTGCGAAGAGTTGTGTTTGGTTGATTTGCATGCTCGGCTACTATTTCATTCATAAGATATTATATCATATATTGATAAATATCAAGATGTTCCAAATATTGACATTACAGAAATTTATCAGGGAGGAATACTTGTAACTACAGTAGCAGAGAAGCAAAAAGCTTTTAATTACTCTACTTGTATGCCAACTTACAGCCACATGTATTTTGCATATCAAACTACTTTGAAATTCGCATGTACCTTAGATTAATCAGAAAACTTAGTCATTGTCACGACTGATCGACTATCTGACAAAAACAAAATATTTCGGATATTTTAATCAATAGAAATACGTCGAATTGTCTTACTCTTGAGTGGCTTGAAATTACAAATTCCGGTCTAAATATGAGAAAGGTATTACAGTTATCCCAAAGAATCATTTACTTTATGACATCAAATATATGACACTTCGATATACTGAAGTTAAACTGAGGCAACGTTTTTGGAGTTCCAGTTCATTTCGTGATTTATCCAGTAATAAATTATAAACGTATGTATGTCCTTATACGCTAGTGGGCCCTTACGAAGACCTCTTGTTAGCAACAATAGATTTGACAAAGTATAATATTATATATATATAAACCATCACTTTTCTTCAGACAACAGATTGAATGCAGTGTATATACCGTAGGATTTGCGTGGCCGCAACAATAGGTTAGAAAAGGTCCTTTTGAATACGTCCCTTTATGAAACCTAGATAATAATGGCAGCGCTTGCTCTTTTCATGCGTTTTCAAGTATCTAGGTGCTAATTTTCTACTCAACTATGCTTATCCTCCATTCTGTTTCTCTTCTTCTCTTTATACATCCTTAGTAGTAGTTTTTTGTTCACCAAAAAAGAGTAATAGATGGTTGAATTCCCTCCTACTACTTCATTCCGCATTATGAATAAACCCGACTGTCAGCGGCCCTTAATGGTGACGGTGGCAAGTAGTTTAGAGGACAAAATATTTCTCCCCCTCCTCTTCCTTTTGCATCTTCTCACTCCACCTCCTCTTCTACCCCTATTCTATTCATACATGTATATATTTGAGTCAATAAGCTTGTGGAAATCCTTGCACTTGTAAAATCGTAAATGAATTCATGGCCTGTCTAAATACTAACTACTGCACTTCAGTCAATGGGCTGTTGACTGACGACTATTTCTATAGTAGTTTTCGGATTCAATCTTTACATTATTCAATTCCAACACATCTCCAAACCCTGGGCGAAATGTAATCCGAGAACTAGCGTTTCTCTGTCGCTTTCCACAAATTTCCACCTCGCACCCTCTTTTAATACTTGGTAACCATATTTCACCCTCAGCACCTTCTTTGTACCCTTCTTCACCTCAGATTCGACATTGCTCTCTCTCTCGTTCCGGGATTGAGAAGAAGAGCTGGGTTCGGTGGAAAAACCTTACGGTTGTCATTTCTCTGTTTACGTTGTCTAAAAGAATTTAGTGACATATTTGGCCCCAGTCTCAACGAATTTCAAATGTTTTGATTGTATCCTATGTTGCATCAACTGACTGGACCAGCTGTGTTATTGTTTCCATTTAAACGAAACTGCTCATTTATTTATCCTTTAACTGGAGAGATCTACTGCAAGACCTCAAACTTCATGGTCATACTTTCCGGGTTAACGTTTGGTTCATTTTTAAATACATTTTAACTACATTGTGCAGTGATTGAAGATCGTTTATAGTCCATTGATTCAATTCATTATTTTTCGGAAGAAGGGGCTACACTACCCTTTCCATAAATGTCTTCATGTTGCTAAGTAATTAAGTATTAAGTCTAAAATAAAATGCCGCGTATTTTCCTAACTTAACATAAATTAAAAGTGCGGATGACGATGATTCCAAAAACACTTCTTCTCCTAACATTTTGAAAGTGGACTACCAAATTTTCATTAAGAATTCAGGTATTTTATGCTTGATATACTTCAACCAATAGTAAGTCGAAGTCGTTTAAACGGTTTTAATAGCTTTGAAGTACTACTTCAGTCCTCTACACCATGCATTTTCATTAGTTTGCATCCGTTTAATCCTGTTTTAATGAAAAAAAGCACTGCTTCCTTTGAGTTATGCAAAGAATGCAAATACTGCCAAAGGGTTCTTCTCCATATAGACTTACAGTACGTACTGTAGTTCCTTTATTCAGCGAGTGGTTTTAGTTCTTAAATCCAATCATCCCGAATTTACGTTATCCCAAATATAAGGAGAGGGCATTGTAATCGAGAAATGTTAACCTATTTAGATAACTTTTTATAAGCTTCATTATGCATTTAAGGTAGTATGCATGGTCATTGAACGCAATAATTTGAATTCACTTGAGAGAGGTCTCAAGTGAGCCTTCATACCAAAGGGAAAAGTTAAAGGAGCGGTGACGTTGGTGGGTGCGATGTCACCTTCCACATGGAATAAAATGTACGTGTATTTCGCCTCCATTTCCAGGTTTGGAACATAAAAAACTGGAAAAATCGGAATTAAAACTTGCCAGAGGCGGGAAAAGGGTTATGAATGATGATAAATAATTTAACTTTACTATTCAAAATATTATCATTCAAGATACAGGCCTACAGTAAGAAATAATGCAAAAGTAGAATTACTGATCTGCAGAAACTTTTCGGGAATTTAATTAATTGGAGAGCATCAACGTTCTCCTAGATCACCCGCTGCCACAGGGGTGAAGATTTTAGACGTTTAAGTTACTGTATGAGGTGTGATGTAGTCAGCTTCAGCAAGTCGTCTTAGTTTTTCGTGGGTGTCCATGATTCACTGATGTTAACTCTATTTTATTATCCCTTTGGAATTCCGAGCGAAGCATTGGATCAGTGCAGTGCATAGGCTATACTGTAGTTGTACTTTTCATTCGACAATTGTCAACTAAAATAATCTAATATTTAATTATTGATACTGTATATTAAGTGTCATATTACTGGAGTCTATTATTAAGTTTGTTTTTTTCTTTTTTTTTAGTGAATCTGGAGGATATGTACATCGGGATACTGCGGCGTTAGGTTATCCATCGAGCATGGCTCTTGGCAGTCCGTGTGGCGATTTACCACGAGAATTGAAATTGACTTTTGCACCAAAAATTCTTGAAGACGGCAGTGTCTCTACAATAACCAATCATCAATTAGCTTTGGGATTAGTTCAACACGACCCTGCCACTTTACATGGATCTCAACATATGAAAACAGAACCAACCATTTTACATGTTCCTTCTCATCATCCTTCACCTCATCACTTTAATTACACACATTATGACACAAGAAGTCCGTAAAATTACACTTTCTTATCGTGTTATTAAGGCCTATTGAATTATGATCAAGTTACTAGAGTAGAGTACACTCCCTCTCCCATATCCGTCAGTCTAAAGTTTCTTCAAAGTAGATGCGTATTACTGTTTTCCGAGCTACTTCAATGGATGATAGCTTGTCTGGTCTGTCATGCAACTGACAGGAGGAGAACGGCTTTCTGTACATAGTCTTACAGTTCCTTAAAGAGGTAATTGAATTCACTCCTGATTTCTGCTTCATACCATTCAAGAAGGGCTGAGAGCCATTTCAAAACTTAGAACCAGGGCATTGACTTGTATTCCATATAATTACCTCTTACTAAATTTCGTTCTGATTCCATTAAACTCCATTTACCCTCGAGCCCACTCCAATCGTTCTCCTAACCCTTATCTGGCGAATCACTGACTCATCCTAAACGGTGAGTTCCAAGGGAGTGTCTCCTGAAGTGGATCTGCGCACTTCTACGTCTTGGCATTACAGATAACGCACAGAAAAAAGGGTCAGAAAATAAGGAAGTAAGTAATCCCGTATATCACCAGTGTCAGACTAGTTTGAGCTTTGGGCCATTTTTCGTGCAAGTCTTGCGAGCCGCGCATTATCTAAACATCTTTAGGACACCTGCAGAATGGCTCTTTATGATTTTTTCAATAGAAGCGCAGCGACCCACAGGTACCTTACTGCTGTAGTTGTTCTGCACGTGGTACTAAAGAGGTAGAGGGGCATAAGTTGCTGCCATGTGCCCTTACGGTTTTCTGGAATGAGGTGATTGATTAAATGGCGTTTATCCTATGGAGTATTAATAGACGAAGTTTATAAATTCTAACGTTATTGCATTTTGACATTGAGGTTTGTTCTTATAACACGTCATCAGCTTGTGAAATGTTAAGACTATATATCGCTTTCCTAGAATAAATTTTTGTCCTTTGAAACTAATTTATACTTATTTAGTGTAATGTTAAAAATACTTAATATTTGTTGGAATAGTAAGAGAAAAAAGTTTAGTCTAATAACGTGTGATTTCAGTAGTAAATGTCACCTGCCGATGATTGCTATCGGAGCCGGTCCCCAAAAGAAATACGCCTAAACCTCTTTTTATGCTATAGATCAGCTATAGATGGTCCCTAAAAGCTACTGACTCTAAGGGAAAATGAAGCAAAATACTGACAAAGAACCATTAAAGTCGTTCGAATGTTAGGGTGCTTAGCCACAGGTCCCGCACTTTCCCCAGCTTGAAGAATTTCTAAATTTGGATGTTTATACCCAAGGAAGCTGCATTCTTCTTTTGGTTGTCAGCAACATCATGTGAGGGCTGAATTAAAATCCTTGGTTAATAAAGTAAAAGTTTGTCTACTTAAACACCATATTCAATCTGCTAAGCAAAAAGAACTACTAACCCCTTTATCCCTTTGGATGGACACCTGGGCGATCTGTTAGATGGTATTTTTATGCAATCGGCTGCTGACCAAAGCTGAAGCTGCTATGCTTATTCATCAGCGGCCTACTGTTCATTGAGACTCTACCAACTGCAGGAGGTGAGCTCATACATCTGGGAATACTCCCTCATCTATCCGTTGCAAAGCAAAGAGAGAGGGCTCTTTGTGCAAAATGCATTGTACAGTACATTACACGGGGCCATGGATTTACTTCCAATCTGACGGAAGGTACACTCGGGACCCATCTTTTGCTCGAAAGAAGCCAATTCACTTCGATCCAGTTTGAAACCTGGAAACCACAGTCACAGTCAGTTATTAATTTGGGGAATTCTCAAAAAACCCCGTGACGTAAAAGTGAATAAAAATCGTGTAAAATGAGGTTTAGGTGTAGTTTTGTCCTTCCAGCTTCATAGCTCAGGTCCCCTACAGATGTCCCCTATAAATGTGTCTGCAGAAACAGACTAATTTTGAAACTCAATATCCAAACCAGACATCCCAAGGAGACCCTGAATTGTGTCGCATTTGTTGTATCTCGGCGGCCCTGCTCTCACTACTATTATCATCTATCTTTTAGGTTGCTGTAAAGAAGGCGACCCCAAACGGTATCATGTTTTTGACCTTTTTAATGCAACACCGAATGGAATGGTTTAGTAATGATGTCATCATCTATTGTTATTAGCACTGGTATTCGGGAGCAGCATACTGATTTGTTGCAGGCGGTAATCAAGACCCTAGGTCTGCTGAATTCCTGTTCTCATTTATAAGGTAATAATTGAAAAGACACATCAATACTTAGGCTCCTTTGAGTTACTGTGTTCAGTCCTCGGAAAATGATTTATTAATTTAACGTCAATCCAAATATACAGTAGTAAGTGTATGAATTTGAAATATTTGTCATGCAAAGTGTGGCAAAAGTAGCTTGCTTTCCGCTAGCATTTTTGAACTAAGTTTTAATTGATTTCTACCAGTTTTTACCTACTGATAATAGATTGCATGATGTGTGATAAAATTAAATAAACCGAATCCTAATAAGATCTTGGAAGTCATCTTATATTGCATTTACTGTTTGGCAGCTGAGTTTATCGGTTGCAGAAGAAATATGTGGGATAATTCTATGAAACTGGCTGAGAAATAAAGACCGGCAGTCTGCATACGGTATATGCCTCCCTTTATTTACAATATTCACAATAGAGAGTTAGTGGTGAACGTCGACGATGACGATACGAACGATACGAGGTCAAATGAGGCAACTGGGCATGCTCACGAAAAGCAGACCAGCAATTGAGCTTGCGCATGCTCACGAAAAGCAGACCAGCAATTGAGCTTGCGCATTTGCCTCATTTGACCTCGTATCGTTCGTATCGTCATCGTCGACGTTCACCACTAACTCTTTATTATCAGGAGATGACAGGGTGTGTGTCTCTAGGACGATATTTTAGGACCAACTATATAAATCCTCTCCCCATCTACCAGTTACATACGAAAGGGGTGATGAAACACAAGTGTGACCAGATGCTGGGCCATGATACACAATGTTATCAGCAGGCCCATTTGTTATCTGATACGGAGAGGAAGTGATGACCTCTCTTACACTTTAAACCGTCTGTTGTTCAGCAGCAAGGAGTGAGGGACAAGGTCCCGACATCACCTCCTGCCAGTGATGCCAGTCCTGCCACGAGAACCCAGCCTGGCAGCAGTCTGGAAATCAGACTCGTCAGCCACACCTTGTTTACCCTGTTGCTGGTACTGGTGTATGTTCTCCACAGTTGGGCACCAAGACTGGTTCCTCTAATGAGGGCTCATCATTCAATGAGGCTGATCTGGCAGACTGGTGTCCTCACCGATGAGGATGTAACCTAGTTTCATGCAATTCATGGTGATGGTGATGTGAAGGCCCATTGATGTTCGCCATAAAAAACTTGTCAGACTGGCTGATGAATTTGTGTGGCCTATGGTATGGCTGCTGCAGTGGTGCCATTGAGCCACCATGGTGAACGAAAACATGGTTCATAGACTAGAGATCTTAGAACACAATTGTCTTCTTCCTACCATGGTGGTTGCCGTCAATGGGGCAGATGGACCAGAACTGCTCCTTCAATTCCTTGACAGAGGCTGGCATGTTGATGTCTTGTGCTTGAGGTGCATATCCTGTCAGGAATTCACCTGGAGAGCATAGTGATTTTCCATAAGTACTTCTTTCATGCTGAGCAGAACCCCAGTAGCACTATTGGAAGTGCCTCCATCTAATGGTCCTTTTGGCAGCGTATGGGTGCTTTGAACTGGCGGTGGAAGCGTTCCACCATGCTACTGGCTGCTGGATGGTAAGTAGTGGTGTGTATGTGAGTCACACCAGTCAAGGCATTAAGATGTTTGAACAACAGGTGTCACCTCTGGTGGGTGGTGAACCTGAGTGGGACACCAAACCGTGTAAACCAATTGTTGAATAACGCCCATGTGACAGCAGCGGCTTCCTAGTCAGCAGGCGGTTTGTATCTGGCCAGCAGGAAAATCGATCCACCATTGTGGGGCTGTAGTGATAACTCGCACGATATGGCATGATGACCAGGTTCAATTCATCTATGAAGATTGCTAGAGGTGCACTGGATCTTGGGGCAAGATAACTTGTGCCAGGCTCTCCTTGCATTCTGCAAGGGCTGCCAGGACCACAAGGTTCTATCGAAACGGCGTCTGCCCTGGTGTTTGACCTGGAGTAGGCTGCTGAGAGTCACTTGTGCATCTGCAGCTTTAGGTATGAAGCTCATGTAGAAGTTTGCCATATCCAGAAACTGCTGCAGCATCTTCACTGTTTCAGGTTGCAGAAAAGATTGGATTGCCTCGACCTTCTCTGGTAATGGGCGTGTGACTTCGCCAGACACCAGGTGGTCTAGAAATTTGACCTCACACGACAAAAGAGGGTCTTCACACTTGCACTGTTGCACTCATTGGTAGAGTCCAGCAGACAACCGTTATTCAGATCAGGCAGCAGATGGTAGTTTGCCAAGAAGTCAGCACCAATGATGGGCTTGCTGACTTTGGTGATCATGAACTACCTTCTGAAGTCTTTCCATCAGGGTCATCATACCACATGTCATACCATATAGTGTCTGTGCAGTCTCTGCATTAGAACTATGCAGTGGACGGGGCTCTAAAGACCTTGTAGTTGAAGGGCCCTGAAACACCAACGAACGAACCAAACGAACTGGTTCAATATACAAGGTAGAGTACAGTACTGGGGTGATCCATGAACCACCAGTAGTACCAGCACACTCCTGGACCTCATTATCTGGCTAGACAACTGGATCTTCAATTCTGTTAAGCTTTGGGTCAGCAACTGAGTGTGTGATGCCCAGACTGGCCCGCCTGACCCATGTCCTGTCAACTGTGGGGAAGCTGTTCCCACTCAGGGTGTTGGGAGGACACACGAAAGCCTTTACCATGTACACTCCATTGGCCACACGCATGAGGAGGTGAGACACTACCCGAAGGTACCACTGCTTTTCAACAATCACAAGCCACATTTCGGTGTCTGCCATGTTAAATTCCAGGAGACGTAGAGGTGTGGACGTCATGATGGCAATGGTGGGGTTGCCAGCCTCAAATGGCATCGTTGAAGATCGTCCCAGTAAAATACCAACAAAAAAATCCGAGTCAATAAAAACTCACCTAAAAGTTGCTACTGTTTGCAAACAATGAAGACATACAACAACAAACAAAACTCATTAGCCGATCTCATTTATGCACCAAACACTGCACAGATCACGTCTGGGTGGCCACTTTAGTGGCTTAGTTCATTGGTATCAGAAGAAACGATACGTGGGATAATTTTATGAATATGGCTGAGAAATAAAGACCAACAGGTTACATACTGTATATAGTCGTATGTAGCAAGTGTATGAAATCCCAGGTGTATGTAGCGGGACGATGCCGGTGAATCGGTTCGTCCCCGCTCTTGCAATTGACCAGAGAATCTTCTGAGAGGGACGTACGACTTCTAGTCGTAGCAAGTGGAGCGATAGCAGGTCTGTGTTGCCCTTAGATGTTCGAGGCTGCACGCGGGCTACAATGTGAGAGTCTGAGGGACAGTGGAAATGATGACCTCGGCCGTCAGGCATTTGGAATCCTTAAAAGTGTTACTTAGGTGGGGACTGGTGCTTGTAATGGCGGCCCACCAACCAGGAATTCCTGGTAAGGACTTGCCATAAACGAGTGCTCACTATGTCCCTGTCCTTTGTACACACCGCCCGTCGCTACTACCGATTGAAGGGTGTATGAATTCCCCTTAATTCACAGTCTCCAGGATGATGTTCGGGGACCAACTATATGCATCCTCCCCAGTGGTGCCATAGAAAAATGTATGACGTTTAAGTATGAGAAGTTGCTGGAGCATGATACACAACGTTATCAACAGGCCCAATTGTTATGTAATGTAGGGAGGAAGTGATGACCCCCTCTCTTAAACTTTAACCCGTCTATTCTTTTACAGAAAGGAGTGAGGAGAAAGGTCCCTACAACTGTTCAATTTTCATATATTTATATGTATTGACACGTCCATTTGGTATTTCTATCCCTAACTCAAGATTAGCTATTATTCACTGCTATTACTATGATCATATTCTAATTCAGTTTTATTGTGGTTTCACGACAAATTTTTGGAAACAGCCACGGGAGCGGCGTATTGCGTTGGACACACCAGTTCTCGTCTGATCACTGAAGTTAATTACGCAACGCAACCCCATTTTGTGCTGTCAATACAGTAGGTGGGCACTTGGGAACAATGGGTACCGCTAATGCCCAAAAATCGTCTCATTAGTGTAGTATCAGAACTATGCAGTGGACGGGGCTCTAATCACCTTGTAGTTGAAGGGCCCTAAAATACCAACAAGCCAAAAATGGAAACAGCCGTCGCGTGACTTTCTACATGATTTACGCCGAACAAAATTTCGATCTAAATATAAAGAAATACGGAGAAATTGTCTTTTGAAGATCAAAGACCAAAGCAGACTTGGGAGTAGGTTGATTGTCCATAAGGGCATGGTAGTGCGTGGGCTGGACGGGGACTTGGTGGGAGATAGGCGGGAGTGGAGAGTTAGAAGCCACAGACCCGACCCTGCCACAGGCGGGATAAGGGTATGATGCTGTCTTTTGAAGATCAAGAGCTGGTATGTATACTACGTATGTATTCTACGTATAGTAAAACGGTCATTTATAAATAACTGTTTAAGGTGTATGTGGCAGAACAGCGGCCCTACACAAGGCCTGCCTTGGAGCGGGCAGTACGGGCAGCCACCTGGCCTCCTACTGAATAGGGGCAATTTTAGCTTCTGTAGAGTAGAATTTGTAATAAGATGCTGTATACCTAGGGTTGGTGCCACCTGGTGCGGCAGAGGCATAACTCTTTTGTTGACCTCTTTGCAAACGTTAAGTCCCAGTGTCACCGCGCTCACTTTCTGATTACCTTGTATCAGTGTCCCAGTGTCACCCGGTGCGGTCGCCACTCTTACGCCTCGGTACGCCACTTTTAAAATACTGACAGAACTTCAACTCTTGATGCACTATGCTGGGCCTTACCTGGGATGGTGGAGGACTGGGTCTCCTAAATTGTACTTACCCGGGACCTCCCACCGGCGCTGGGCCTTCATAGAGTAGGCAATTGTAGACATACCAATCTTTGTCCCTCTAGATGGAAAAAGGGGCGATCTGTTAGAGCGTTATTTTACGCAGCCGGCTGGCGACCACAGCTGCAACCTCTATGCTTATTTATCGTCAGCCTACTCTTCGTTGGGGCACTCCACGCACGTCAGAGACCGAGCTCCTATACTTGGCAATATTTGCCTATTTTACTACATGTGCCTATATTATTTAGAGGGTTATTTTTCGTGCAATGACGTCGTACATACATGGGGCCATGGCTTTACTTCCTATCCAAGGGAAGGCGCACTCGGGACCTCCCTCGCCAGTTAAAAGCCAACCCATCTTGATCTAGTATCGAACCTGGAGCCACTTGCAATAGTCGAGCACGCTACCTCTTGCGTCAGAGAGGCGGGCCCAGCAACTCTAGACGGAACCTTTTCCCAACTATGGCAGAGTCGGGTACCTAACTTATACCTTTGAATGGGCACGTGGGCCATCTAATGGACGGCATTTTTTACACAGCCGGTTGCTGACCAAAGCTGCAATTCTTATGCTTATATATTGTCGGTCTACTGTTCGCTGGGGCACTCCACCGACGTCAGGGGATGAAGTGCTACACCTGAACATTTTGCTTCATCTCTTATGTACAAATGCCATTGTACACCACATGCTTTACTTCCCATCCCACGGAAGGCGCACTCGGGACCTCTCTCGTCTGACAGGAGCCAACCCACCTAGTTCCAGCATCAAGCCTGGAACCTAGAGCACGCTGCCTCCTGCGTCACAGAGGCGGGCCAGAAACTGGAGGCAGACCTCATTTGCTTAATTAATAAGTGGTAGTTACATGAGTTGAGAGAAAAGCATGGGCTGGACTCAAAAAAGCACGTTCATATGGGGAATATAAATGCTGTCTATATGACCCTAACTGACATTTAGGGTGGCCGTTTTGCTCAATCGTATTTCAATGATAAGCATCAAAAGGAATGATCGCAATTCTCAAGACAAACAAGTGTGTGTGCATTTACTGAGACAATAACAAACCAAAACAGCAATTAATTTGAAGTGTACATTTTGTACTTTGACTTTCATAGTTCTCTTTTGAGTGTTAGACTAGACAAAACTATGAGTAGGAGGCGGAGGAAACATTTCTATTCTAATGAATTACGTTAAATAACGTCCATACTTTAAATTTTTATGTCAAAAATCCTATCCAAAGTTTGCTAATCAGGAAACCCACCTCGGTAGCGTACTGGACTCGTGCGTCGATGGTTGCATGTGCATTCCTGGTCTAATCGTGCGCACGAGAGAACATGCAACCATGCGCATTTCGACAAAATGCCCAGGTGTAGGAGATCTCCCCCCACTTGCCTTTAGTAGACGATATTGCCACCACGAATGAAATACCGTAGGTTGATAGCCGGTCTGCATAAAAATTCCGTCCAATAGCCCAATTTAATCGTTATTACCCATTGAAGACAGATTGGCCTGATTTATAAGGGGCATCGAGCCTTTTCTCCTAGTTGCAATGACGGATCATTCATTCAGCACAGGAAGCCCTCACTTGAGGTTTCCAAAAAGTTCAAAATAGATTTATTTATTTTAATCAGTATTTTTATAAAGTAATATATTGATTTGATAGCAAGTAACGGTAGAGAGCGACTCAACCCTACTGTACAGTATTATGCTATTGTGTTTGGGGCCTTTTAAATGCTTGATCCGCCACTGCAGATGGCTCATCGTCATTAAAGGGCTAAATCAACTGTCACTAAAAATTAATACACGAGAATAATATAGCCTAATAAGAATAAAACAATACGCTAACGTTTGCTATTTTTCTGGAAATAATGCCGTATTATTCATCTCTTGCTAGTTGCTGCTCCATCTTAATGAGGATGGACTTTTTGTGGCTTTTCCCCAGGTCTAACATTGGGGATACGGAAACTTCGCCCCTCTATTGTGGAATTTGATGAAGAATCCCGGTTGAGCAAAACTGGCTGATTTGTCCACCTGTCACAATCCGTCTGGTGAAAGGTCATACAGGAAACACAAAAGGTATAAATGTATACTAATACAGGATCTCGAAACTATTGAGTGGACTCTTGGCTTGAATACTAATAATGCAGAAATTTTTAGGACCAATATTAAAACGATCATGAATTTCCATGCTGGGTACGAATGATCTCGGCCTTGGCATTTGTCCTTCCCAAAACCGTGGGTGATGCCTTCAAAGAAATAGCTGAATGGTGGCGTACTGAAGATTTTTAGCGCCCGGGTGCAAACTATACAACTAGCCCGCCTCCCCTTGAATGTTGCCTTATTGAAAACTAAGGAAAACAAAGTGCAATTACAGATTTTTGTTTTAAAAAATTAACATGTACAGTATACTTGTTGTTAAAATAAACAAACACCGGTCTACATTATTAACAATAAATTTTTTGTTTTTATTATAATTTTGAATAATTGCAATTTAATAACACATTTTTGGCATTTCAAATTATCTAACATTTTTGCTTATCCTACTTACCACCGGTCCCAATTATGTCGGATAATCGGGACTCTAATGTGCAGTATGTCAGAGGAAGGCAACGTCATGGTTGTCAAATGCCTTCATTTGCTACACATTTCTAGGCCTTATACCAAGCAACTCTGGATAATCGGCACAGAACAAACAATGATACTGAATGGTGGCATCATAGCTTCCAAGAAACTTGTGACATGCTATACCCCGCCATATAGGGCCTAGAGCCTACAATTTTATCCACGAAATTGCTCAACTGGTTGCAGGAAACTCAAACAATACGAGGTAGGCCCTACAAAAAAAATATATTTCAATTCCGTTAGAGTTTTCCGTATTGTTTAAGATTTTGGCAATAGGAACTTGATTGTCCTCTCATGGGGGGGGGGGTCCATTTCGTACAATTTTGAATTTTAAACCGTCATTTTCTTTCGGGAAGCCTAAATATGTATCTAGCCCGACCCTGTTTTAATACAATAAAGGGCGTTGAGGATACCTGAAATTCACCTTTAACAAAATTTTACTGAGTCCTGGTCTTACAATTTAATTTGCTTATGCACTTATCAAAACAGCCAGGCAGCCACATTGGATATGCTTCTCGTCAGTTAACAAAGCAACTCCTAACCCTTTTCCCGCCTATGGCAGGGTCGGGTACCCATGTTGTCCCTCTGAATAGACACACGGGCGACATATTGAACAGTTTTTTTTCCACAGCCGGTTGCCGACCAAAGCCGCAACCCTTATGCTTATTTATCGTCGGTCTACTGTTCGTAGAGGCATTCCACCGAGGGCAGGCGGCGAGCTCCCATACCTGCAAATTTTGCCTCATCTAGCCGTTGCATAGTAGAGAGGGTTCTTTTACGTGCAAATGCCATCGTACACAAAACGGGACCTCTGTTTTACTTCTCATCCGAAAGAAGGCGTACTCGGGGCCTCTCTGTCACCCGAAAGGAGCCAACCCACCTCGATCCAGTATCGAACTTAGAACTACTGTCGCAGTTACCAGCATGCTACCCACTGCGCCACCGAGGCTGGTTCTCGTCAGTTAGCAACAACGAAAATTAGATCAATTTTGAGTTGTATTCTATTTTTTGAAACTTGTTTTTTAGTCTGCATGAGACGCCATCACTACCATCCTGATTGACAGAACATTAGGGTACTACTGAGTCCAAAATGAATGAAATTTGAAAATCTGATTCTTCAATCTTGTTAACCCCAATAAACACATCACGAGTATCTTCCCCTCTTTATACAAAAGGGGGGGAAGTATCTAATATTACATGCGTAATTTCTATCCATCATTGGACCATAGTACCTTCGCGACGGTTGGGGGAACCGCGTACATCGATTAATTGATGATGTAAAAATCTATAACGTAAAATCTAAAGCTACAACCGCAACATATGTCACAATTTGGATGATCCCACAGAATATAAAAAAATATCGATATTTTCAGATAAAAGCTCTCGATGTTATGAACTTAAATTATACCATACAAAGAGGAAAATTGATAGGAAATATCAAATTTAATGTTAGGCACCATAATGAGTTGGTGTCTTGTCTGTTGGAGAAAGACAATGAATGTCAATATCAGTGCACCATATTGTCGTTGCATACGCAGTAGAAAGGCAAAAACCATCTCTTCGCTAAACGATGTTCAATCTATTAAAAAAGTAGGCTGAAAATTACAGTAATTATCATGCTATAATAAAAGGAGTAGTACGTTTCCATTAATCTTTGAAAGGATGTCATTTGGTGGGTCCTTTGTATGATTCAAACAAGCTTGAAATTACTCTATTCCGCCTTCAGTTTTGCATAGCAAATAATGAGGAGATGTCTTACTCCAGCATATGGTCATTCCATCAAATTATGCTACCACGCATTTCAGGTGATCGCGTCTATCATTTCAATTTTAATAGCATATAATTTTATTAACACCGCGCATCTTTATCCAGTAATAGAGATATTTATGTAACAGCCGGACACATAGGGAAACAATAGATTGAGATAGCTTGGGCATATAAAGAGAAAAGGAAATGTAGGCACAGTCTTAACGGCGTCAACAAGACCTTGAAACTTCTCAAGTACGGGACCGTTGGTGAATGTGACCTAGATGGACTCCACACCCTTGAGCCGGCTTTGCCCGCAGACGGTTAGAATTTGGATCAAAGCAAAAATTGGAGAAGGTTATGGATCAGGCCATGGTATTGCATGGAGCTGCCAAAGTTCCAAAAGTGGCCACACACGATCGATCCGAAAGGCCAAGGAGCGGCGAATTGCGTCGGACACACCAGTTAACGGGGAGCGGCGAGTTGCGTTGGACACACCAGTTCTCGTCTGATCACTGAAGTTAAGCAACGCAAGCCCAGTTAGTACTGACATGGGTGGTCGCTCGGGAAAGCTGGGTACTGCTAATACCCAATAATCGTCGCATTAGTGTAGTGTCTGGGCAGTCTCTGCATAAGAACTATGATGTGGACGGGGCTGTAATGACCTTTGTAGTTGAAGGGCCCTAAAACACCAACAAACAGCAAACCCCCGAAAGGCCAAATGGCCCTGCGCCGCTCCAAAACTCACCTTGTGTGGGGGAATTCATATGGTTTGTTGTGGATCGGCAGGCCCGACTAGATTTTCGTCCAGTCCAAAATCCACAACACCGAGCTGAGGCTCGGCCTTACCGTGTGTGGGGAAACCTGCTGTCCTCGCCGTATGTGTGCGATCCCCGATGCAAATCCTTTCAGTATGAAATCAGACTTCGAGTCGGAAAGTATGGCCTCCACTAGCAGCCCTGTCTGTGGCAAATGGGAACTACAAATGCGCCGGCTATGCATATAATTGCAATTTGCAGTTTGAAAAATTCAAAGATGCAGTCATTAATGTCTCTCCAATTTGGACTGAGCCCAAAAGGACTCACGCCAAATGGACCGATCGTGTGTGGCCACCTTAACGAAGAAGAGAATGAACTTCAAAGAGTCAGAACCTGCAGACACATCCTCATTATGGGCGGTATATGGACCTGGCGATGATTATGATGATGATGATGCCATCAGATCGGATCCAAAGTCCCAAAAACCAGAATCTACCGGAATTAAATCAAAGTCACGGAAGATTTATATTACGGGGCGGCAATCACTACGCGACCCATTAGTGTTGGGTAGACGAGATGGAGAATCAAAAAGAGCTGAAGGCTAGAATTTAAAGACCCGACACCTGGCTGGGCATTGCGCACCCCCCGTCGTGCAGAGTGTCACCTTAAAGTCAGAGTACATAAAAATAATGCAAATGGAAAAGGCAGAATTCTCAGGTGCAACAGATAGGCCAAGGATGTGCATGACGCCGCCAGTATATCGCTGGGGCCTACCCACTGTTCTTGTACTGGGCATAGGAGATAATAAAACTCTGGGGATGCAGTCGACGTCATCATGTTAAGTAGGTGACAGTTTCCTCTCTAGTACATGATCAGTTTTTTATAGTATTTGTTGAGGAAATTGATTCTGTGAATTCTTCGAATGTACTGAGAGCGATGCAAGTTTCGTACCGTTTGAGAGGTTAGTGCTGAAATTGCATTTATACTTAGAGCGTGCCATGTGTAGCTTACCAGTCTCCCTGTCTTTGTTTCCCCCTAGCAACGTCTCATTAGAGACACGCAAATTGCGCGTGATTTGGATGTGATACCCGATCTCTCTGTCTGTAATACAATACTTGGTAGATGTTAGGAGAAGAAAGCGAAAGAGATGAACAACGAAAGTGGATGGAATGACTTTTCAAACAAAAAAATTACAGTCTAGCTTCTCTCCTATGTCCTAGTTCACGAGGAAAATGAAATATGTGATTTATTTCCCGTCTGTCTCGCCCTCTGTATACAGGGTATTACAGAAGTGAGACAAATGCAGATTAATGCTTACTATGCACCAGTATATCTTCCCCTTTCTACCTAGAACTGGGAGCGGCTTATTGCGTTGGACACACCAGTTCTCGTCTGATCACTGAAGTTAAGCAACGCAACCCAAGCTAGTACATACTACCATGAGCAGTAACGGTTCTAACATACGCGAGGCTGTGCAAACTGAAAGTGCGAGGCCCTTTCAAAAAATTTGCAACTAGCAAAAGGGAGGCCCCTGAAGCGCGAGGCCCCGTGCATTTGCACAGTTTGCACGTGCCTAAAACCGCCACTGACCATGAGTGGCCGCTTGGGAAATCTGGGTACTGCTAATAACCCAAAATCGTCGCATCAGAGTAATGTCTGTGCAATCTCTGTATTAGAACTACGCAGTGGATGGAGCTCAAATGACCGTTATAGTTCAAGGGCCCTAAACCATCAACGAAACGAAATCCATGTTTGACTGGTGAGTCCATTGCTGCAGATTTCATCCTGGCCAAGATGGATAACTTTCGACAAGAGGAAAAATCATCCTTGCTTCAAGACGCAAAGTCCTCTTCATACACCTTAGCACGTTGATAGGATGCAAAAACGCTGGCTCCATTTTGACGGAGCATTTTAATTTGTAATGGGCGTCCCAAAATCTAGAGATATTGAAAGGTTTAAGAATCACGGATGTACTGGCTTGGTCAATTCATGAAATGCTCTGATAGAGTAGGGCCTTCCGAATTCACACCATAGTTGTGTCTATAGTCAACTTTTTCATCAATGCTCTTCAAAACATTCCTCCAAATTTGCATACGGATGTAGAAATTTTAATCCCTTGACCTTTTTATGCTAGTTATATTAATAAGGCTTTTGTTTCAAATAGCCTTCATGTCGTAAATCTTGAACCAAGTCAATAGAAGAATTGTATTGTTGTTGTTATCCCGTGATCAAATTACTAAACCATACCAAAAAAAGTTAGCAAATGCATAGTAACAGCCATCGATATTTATACGGCACCTTTTTAAATATACAGTCGAGCTCAGATATAGCGAACCTCAAGGGCCCGACATTCTACTTCGCTATAACGGGGTTGTGTAAGTACATAAGTGTGGCGTTTTCAGCAAGCAAATAAAGCAACTAGTAACCCCTATCCCGTCTATGGCAGGGTGGGGTACCCATCTCGGGAGGGACATATGAGCCATCTGTTGGACGGCATTTTTTTATACAACCGGCTGCTGACAGAAGCTGCAACCCCTAGGTTTATTTATCGTTGGCCTACTGTTCGTTGGGGCACTCCTCCCCTCTTCTCATTATCGTCATGGCCTCTATAAAATCTCACCTAGAAATGTTACATAAGAAACCCTCCTTCTAACTTGGCTATTATTAAACAAGTGCTACTGTTTTGCATAGACTGTAAGATACATGACAAGCTAAAATAAAGCAGCATTAAACCTGGAGGGAGCGGCGAATTGCGTTGGACACACCAGTTCTCGTCTGATCACTGAAGTTAAGCAGCGCAACCCCAGCTAGTACTGACATGGCCGCTTGGGAAAACTGGGTACTGCTAATACCCAAAATTCGTCGCATTAGCGTAGCGTCTGTGCAGTCTTTGCGTGAGAACTATGCTGTGGACGGGGCTCTAATATTATGACCGTGTAGTTGAAGGGTCCTAAAACACCAACAAACAATCAAACTTAAACCTGGAATGACCAACCATTTCATTTTCTGTTAAAATGCACCATAATTGTTTATTTTGTGCACGATTTCAAGGCATTTGCGCGATGTTTTGCACGTGGTCAAGTGTAAGGCCATATCTTTCTCCAATTAGAAAATAAATGTTTCACTTCAAATCCAATTTCAATTGAACTTAATGTGTACAGGGGATCTTATCCACCTGGAAGAAATTTTGTGGCGCATATGAGCGTTAATGTTTTGATAATAACTTATGGCTAACACAATCTTGATGTTTTATAAATAAATTTTTCTTTTCAGTTACAAGTATTCTTGAAAACCATTAGTAGTCGTTTCAAGATTAATAGGAAAAATATGTCAACTACGTTTGCAACTTGCAAAAAAACCGACTTAGAGACCTGATTTTTTAGGAACATTGGGGTTTTTAAAGTCTTCATTTTTAGAGAAAATATCAAACAATGAATTGATGAAAGCACGGATATATCTACGCAACATGTAGGAACATGCCATAAAGGAACACAAAGAAATTCGGTAAATGGATATTTACAGAAAGAAATGGTGCTAAAGTGAAAAATTAGTTTTTTTAGAGGCCATGGCTATACCACCTGTCTGTACCACCTCAATCTACTCTACCTCATTTTTCTCTGCAATGTCCCCCATCCCAAGCTACCTCGAATCCTAATTAATGGAAGCGGCAATATTGCGTTGTATACAGCACCATTTCTCGTCTGATCGCTGAAATTAAGCAACGCAACCCCAGCTAGTACTAGCATGGGTGACTGCTCAGGAACGCTGTGAACTGCTAATAGCCAAAAATCGTCATAACAGCGTAGTGTCTGTGCAGTCTCTGCATTAGAACAAAGAGCGGAAAGGGCTCTAATAACCATTGTAGTTGAAGGACCCTAAAACACCAATGAAACAAACCCCTAATTCTATCAGCTCTCGACACCCCACTCATGTATTGCAGCATTAGCATCTCAGCAACTTCCATGCTATTTGCATGACTCTTCCTCGCAGCCCAGCACTGCTCCACATAGCATAGCTGGCCTAACCACTGCCCTGTAAAACTTCTCTTTTAACTTCATTGCGTCCCTCCTATCCCACAGGACTAGGGTCACATCCAAATTTATCTCATATTTCTCCAAGTAGTCCTTACCCTGGCTATGGAACCATCATACAATTGTAATAAGTTTAATCTATTTAAAATAATTTAGATAGACATAGATATGAACAAAATATCCAATAAACGAAGCTAGACTGAACATTCATGTATGAAATTTTGATAAATTGACGGTAATGTATGACCCACACTGAAATATGTTAAAATGTCAAATATCCAATATTTGCTGAAGTAGACTGACTGTCTACATTTAAATTCACAAGCACCAGTAGGTTTAATATACAGTAATAAATAACAATTGAGCAATAATTTAAATAACTATACGACGGGCGAGTAAATCTTCAACAAAATGAAACATGTAGTAACTGTAAAAAATAGTTAACTCAAAACAGCAGGAGTGCAAAAAAACATCAACACGAGCAGCTCTAACAAATATTGCCCTTAAATTATTCTTCAACAACCCAGTCAGGTACAAACTGTTCCGCTTCAGCTTGACAGGTTGGCTGACGACTGTCATTATCTTCGTATTCCTCCGTGACAGGTGTTCGACGGAAATCTTCACCGCCAACTTCCACGTTGCTTGGTGGAACCACGTGAAAGTCAGAGTCGCCCTCCAAGGTTTCATCATGAATGGCGATATTATAATCGCAGCCGTCTATACAACTAACTTCAAAGTGGCAGTCATCTTCATTCTGCAAAACATAATAATAATGATACATAAGTACTTTATCAATAAGGCATGGGTAATTCAGACTATTTCTGAACACCTGTTGAAATGATTTGGGCTCCACATACATAGACTCATTACATTCATTTATATCGCACATTTCAGGCATGTCCTCGCTGTTATCCGAAGGAGAACGGCGTTTGGCATGACGAACTGTTTCATCTCTTATTACTCTTTTATCTTTGTGGTTGCCCATTTCTAATGGGGAATTACATTTGAACCTGAACATTGCTACTTTACAATATACAGTACGTAATAACTCGTAAATTGAACCGCCGAAAGTGAATAACGAGATATTAGCAGACGACGTAATTGTAGTCTTCGTCATGCCATTGTAGAACGCTATGAAATATAAGTTGATGAAACTCGGTGAAGATTATCCGCTGATATATATATACAAGTAATATTTTTAACAGTTCTTAAACTTTAAAATCACTATAACTGTTAGCCTAGGTTTTGTTTCGTGTTCTAATTTCATCAATGAACCATCATTGAAAAATAGAATATCGGAATTTCCGAAAGTCAAAGCGCCTTTATAGGAAAGATTTTTTTTCATACTTCGAAAATCTCGTGTTACTGCGCTATCTCGTGTGAGTCTGTGAGAGTTTGACGTTTTTGTCGTTCAGTGGTGGATGTTGGATATTAACTCGAAAATGCGCTTGAAATAACAAAGATGTAGATTATCTAAATATTTTTGTGAATGTTTGACAATTATTAGTGACTGCTTTGACCCTTACTACGATTATAAAGATGTGGCACGAGGCTAGGAAACAAGAGCGTAAGATACGCGGTATGATGGTAGATTATAAGAAGAGGGCAGAAAGAAGACGGGAATATTATGAGAAAATTGTGAGAATTACAGTTGTCGGTATGTTCCCGCCAGGTACACTCTTTGTTGGTGTTCTAACATATTTGTTATTTGATTTATAGAAAGCCGACCCTACTCAATTCCTGCAGTTACATGGACGAAAATGTAAAGTGCATTTAGATCCCGCGGTCGCACAAGCAGCGGATAGCCCTGCAAATATGTGAGTACCAGTCTGATTTCATTTCGGTAAATAGTAGGGCTGACAAATTGCGTTGAAATATGTAATCCGATAGATGGTTTGTTAGATATATGGCGTTGACTTCATAATTGAATAAATTCTCTTCAAGAATACGTTTATAGCTTATATGAACTAATACCCAACAGTTAATTCTTATAGCGATTAAGTATTTCTTAATTGCAACAATAATAACATTTTTATCACGTTAGTATCAGGGAATCAGAGCAACAGTTATTACCCTCCCTAACTGCTTTCTCAAATGTTTACCACTGTGTTATTACAACTGGTTGCTTTTTTACTAGGATGCCGTGGCAAGGGCATTCTGACAATTTGATTGATAGATTTGACGGTCGAGCACATCTAGATCACATCACTGAATATAAAAGCAGTAAAGATGGTGACAGGTACGATATTGCTATTTGGAACTTTTCATCTGATAATTTTACTAAATACAGCAACTTACAATTTTAAAGTAAAGTGAAATTGTCCGATGAAGACGAGTGGGACGAAAGACAAGCAAGTTATGAAAGATACAGAATCTTAGTAGAAAATGATTTTTTGGGTTGTAAGTAAAATAGCCCTAATTGGTTTGAAGATCGCTGGGGTTATTTTAAATGATTTATTTGATGTGCAGTGTCAGAAGAAAAATTTTTGTTACAAATTTACTTGGAAGAACAATATGGACCTATTAACCGTGGATCTGAGGAAGAGAAAAAGAAGTGAGTTTGGTACAATGTTTAATGCACAATGATTAATCGTGCATATTATTTATCTTTTATATTTTTGTTAGACTGTCTGATAAGAAAGCAGCAATAGGATATGTTTATGAAGATTCCACTCCACTTCCTTCCTCTCACTCGAAAGATGAAGATGATGCTAAAAAAGACAGTGATAGTGATATTGATTTAGGTAATGCTCATTTTTAAAACTTTTAATTTTATAATTACTGTTTAGAATTAATGGAATCATTTGCATACCAATGTGAGATTTCTAGGGAACAGCTTTTCATACAAATACGGAATAGAAAAACAGCTGTGGGGAACCTTAGCGGTTTTAATAGAGGAAGCCCTTGTATGGATTGTCTAGAGTTTTATGGTTCAGCATCTTCGCATGTTGTATGAAGTGACGGGAAGAATGTGTTTTACACCCCTTGTTGTTCGTTCGTTGTTATTCTGATTTGTCCCCTGTTGTTTCTGGCGCAAAATCCCAGTTGCTGGACTGATATAAAAATGGGCAACAGAATGCTGGATAGCAAAAGTTCAACCCCACACCTGTAAATGATGCATAATTTACTAATAGTCAAGTTTACTAAATATATCTGGATACTTCATAGGGCTTCCTGAAGTTTTAATGATTTGAGGGGATTTAAGAATTTCTTTTGTATTTGAGGATACTCCACATGAAAAAAGATAACATATCATATTGCCACGTGCTACTTGAAAACCGCTTGTATGAAATAAGTAGCATGCTAGCAGCTGACATTGGTGATATTGTGGATAACATAACTGCCTTCTCTACTTGGACGTGCATGTTCATGCCTTTCAGATGAGGGGAAGCCTGGACTTTGTAGCATGCACAGCCTCTCATTGTTTAGTCTAATTTTATTACATCAAAGATTCCTTCAATCCACTATTTAAAATAGTCACTTGTGATATTCATGCTAAATATAAGTAAAATTATGTTAAATTATCATCATAATACCCTTATCCCGCCTGTGGCAGGGTCAGGTCTGTATGTTCTAGTCCTCCACTCCCACCAGGTCCCCGTCCACCCCCACCTTGGGATCACGTTAATTTGGCGCATGACAATTTGGCGTACATACACATTCGGCGTATGACAATTTGGCGTACATACCGATCTCTTGGGTGCACACATGTGTTCAAAATTGCAACTGTCATAACCAGTGGCAGATCCAGGATTTTCGTCGGGGAAGAGTTTAGCTAATACAGGGGGGGTTGAGCTAAACCTCCCTTATTATGCAAATATAAGTTTATATGTGCATGGGAGGGGTTGCAACCCCAAAACCCCATCCTAGGTCCGTGCGTGGTCCTAACAGTCATTGCAACGGTCCCGAGTAACACAGTTGGGTTTGTTTGTGTTTTAGGGCCCATCGACTTCAAAGGTCATTAGGGCCCTATAACACAGTTATGGTAGGCATTCATTGTTCTATTACCTTGCAATGACTGTTGAAATATGATGTTATGACCGTTGCAGTTTTGAACAAATTTGGGCACCCAAGAGAACGGTATGTACGCCAAATTTGTATGTACACCAAATTGTCATACGCCAAATTATATATGCGCCAAATTGTCATACGCCAAATTTGTATGTACGCCAAATTGCCATACGCCAAATTGTCATGCGCCAAATTGACGTAGACCCCATATCCTTACGGACAACTTGCTCCCACGTCTGCTTCGGTCTCCTCCTGCCCCGGGTGCTTGCAACCTCCTCCCCTTTTATCATTACATATCCATACCACCTCAACCTACTTTCCTTCATCTTTTCCGCGATGTTCCCCACCCCCAGGCTACCTGTGATGTACTCAATCCTAACTCGTATCGGCTCTCGACACCCCGCTCATATTCCGCAGCATTTGCATCTCGGCTACTGGCATTCTATTTACGTGGCACTTCCTCACTGTCCAACACTCTCATCCATATAGCATAGCGGGCCTAACCACTGCCCTGCAAAACTTCCCTTTCAGCTTGATTGGGACCCTCCTATCACACAGGACTCCACTTGCCTGTCTCCATTTCAACCATCCCCCATTAATTCTATAGGTCACATCTGAGTCAATCTCCTCGTTACTTTGGAACGTTGATCCTAAGTACTTTACCTCTTGCACTTTCGTCGCCATTTCGCCCCTAGATAGTACATTATGGTATGTTATACAAATGGGTAGGGGAGTAAGCCAAGCCGCCATAACAGGTCGAACCCTTAGGTGGCTGCTCGCGGGAGGTGAGGAGGTAGGTGTAGAGGATGTAGGGGAGGGGAATTTTGCCGCACTCAACGTTCTTTACCAACCACCCATGTTGGTACTGACATGGGCTTGCGCTGCTTAACTTCAGTGATCTCACGAGAACTAGTGTGTCCAACGCAACTTGGCTGCACGTCACCATTAGTTTCCTGTCCATCCAAATTGAAAGCTAAATACTCTGTCTTTATGTTCGTCTTAGCCCTCCCTTTTCTATCGCTCCTCTAATATCGTTTAGGCCCTTCTCTACATGTTCTCTGGAGTCTTTTATATTTTCCAATACCGTCGGCAAATACCATGCACTGAGGGGCCCGTTCTCATATTCCTGTCAGCAGCTCATCCATAACCAGAATGAAAAGGTATGGATTTAATGTTGAACCGTTACAGGGAAACCCCCAATATTTCCTCACGGTGTCCTAACCGTGGCTATGGAACCATCATACATATCCGGAACTATTCGAATAAACCCTTCTTCTACTCTCCTCCCAAACTACCTGTCATAAGCCTTCTCCAAGTTGATAAAGATGGCATAGAGATCCAAGGCAATGATCCTCCTAGCTGTTTTCATGGCCTGCCTATATTGTATTTTAGATTGCTGGTCTCCTATCTCCATCCACCTGTGGAAGACAGCTGATTGTTGCTTCTACCTCGTCATTGAACCACCATGTCTGCCTGCCTTGGAAATGCCTAGTCTAGCCTAGCTTAAAATGGCTTTCCCACATTTTCTTATTTTTTTTTTTTGGCACCCTTGTCCCTCATCGAATCAGCTGTCCCTTCCTAATCCCAGTCTACCTGCCCGTTTGAATTCCTCTGTTTTGGTAAGCAATTTCCACCACCTTATAACCTGTTCTCCTTTCCATGAATGTGTCTTGCCTGCAGCTATCACTAGGATTCCTAAAATAAGTAACCTTTAGCCACATTCCTTTTGAAAATTTCATTGGGAAGTGCCCAGCAAGCACGAACCTCCACTCTGGTGCCCTCTGACCATAAAGAAATCTGTGTCCTTCCTTGTTGCGACTGGAATGTGATCAGGTGCTTGTCCCTCTTCCTAAACCACATATTTGCCAATGTCTCAAGAATTGCCTGCCCTAACATACTGACTTCCATACCCCCCCCCATTCACCATGAACCTCCTCATATCTCTGACTGTCGTTGCCTACATGACCATTAATCCTCCAACAGGCACATCTAATCTGATAGATAGAAGAGCCCAGCTTTTCCTTTGCATGTGGCGCTGCCTTTTTCACAGAGAGTTGTGCATCAGGGTAGCTTTATCAATTTGCCTCACCAATGCATAAATGCTTAAACAAAATTATATTTCGTTGTTCGTTTGTTTGTTGTCGTAGTTCGTTTGTTTGTTGTCGTAGTTCGTTTGTTGATTTTTTTAATTATGTAATTGTGTCATTTTAGGGTGACACAAGTAAATCACTTTTTTTTTTTTACTATGAAATTAATTTTTTACAATCAAAAGCAATAGATATGCCATCAGATCTACCAACACCAGCAACATGTAAAAGAAGTGACAAATGCCATGTTGAAAAAAAGAGTGAGATACTCTTTTCAAATTGCGTTTATTATTTTTATTTTTGATATCATTTCTCGGGGTTGTAGCAGTTAATTTATGTCCTAATATACAAGTTTCCAAATTATTTATGTAGTGAATTTATTGCCCAAATAACAAAAGCATCTCACAGATGAATTGTGCCCTTCTGTGATGCAACTGCCTATGCGCCCGATGGAGGGTTAAAGCCCACCAATAAATAAACTTTCATTTCTTTTATACTGCCTTATCTGAAAATCTAGTGAGTGCAACAAATCATCGAAGTCCTTCAAGAAGTTTCTTGTAAGAAAGCTATACTAATCCTCCTACGCATTAGGATCCTAACAAATTCTCCTGTTTTTCTGTAAGGGTCCCCAAATTCCTTGTCCCGCTAACTACAGCCAAATTGCGTTGGACACACCAGTTCTCGTGAGATCACTGAAGTTTAGCAACGCAAACCCAAGTTAGTACCAACATGGGTGGTTGGTAGGGAATGTCGGGTGCTGCATATTTCCCCTTTCCTACATTGCCTACACCTACCTCCTCCCCACCCATGAGCAGTCCCCTTAGGGTTCGGCCTGTTATGGCTGCTTGGCTTATTCCCCAACCCATTAACGTAACAGTAACACTAATCTTTTCCAAATCTAAGGATAGCCACTTCTATTGATGGGACTGCCCTGGCTGGGGACACCCCAGCAAGGCTTCTGGAACCTGCAGGAATATTGGATGGGTTGTTTGTGAGGGGGACGCCAGCCTACCCCTTTTTTGTTTCATTGGTGTTTTAGGGCCCTTCAACTACAAGGTCATTAGAACCCTGTACTGCAGGGGGGGCCAACAAGTCGATCGCTAAGCCAATTTTGGTCGATCGCTTATGATGTGTTGACTTAAGACCCGCCTCGGTGGCATAGTGGGTAGCACGCTCGGTAGCCTGCATCAGTGGTTCTGGGTTTGTACTGGACCGAGGCGGATACAGTATCGTACTTCCCCCTCCCCACTTAGCCTACGCCTATGACAAGTTGATCAAAAGTTGATCGCGACATCTTGTGCACGCAAAAGTTGGCCACCCCTGCTGTACTGCATAGTTTCAGTGGAGAGACTGCACATGCACTACACTAAGGCGACGATTATTGGGTATTAGCAGTACCCAATTGTCCCAAGCGGCCACCCATGTTAGTACTAGCTGGGGTTGCGTTGCTAAACTTCAGTGATCAGACGAGAACTGGTGTGTCCAACGCAATAAACCGCCCTCTCTGGCCAACCCTCCAGAAGACACGCGATGCATTATCTGCCATGGGAGCCGAGGTCTACACCCCCATGACATTGTGGATACATGCTAACGACGGCCTGGGGCCCGCTCGCTTACCCCTGATGACCGCCAGCACTGGGGTTTTAATCGCCTGTGCCATAGGTTCGACGATTTTTGAATTTTGCCTCATATAGGTGCATATTTGGAATTCCCTGTCCGCAGTCCCCACCCACCACGGAGCCTAACAAAGGGACGCCAGGGTTGCTCGGACATACAACCATCAGAGCCATGACCCCCGAGTACCAGCGCCAATAGGCATTGGGGCTGCCCATGTCATCTCTGAAAGTAACCCTAAGGGGCGAGAACGCCCCCTCCAACCGGCTGATCAGACCGGGTATCCGTCTGACCGTCCGTTTTCCACTGGAGACCGTGGCCAAAGTGGCGTGTTGGGGACTTAGGGCCGCAACCACACCCCTTGACGTATCGGAGCTGTCTGCTCACCGCGGGGCGGCCCAGAGACGTCGCAAGGGATGCGCCCCCTCAATCACCACGATCTACTTTCTGCAGTAGTTCGGGTCTCCATGCACGGCAAACACGTGTTTAGGCGTTTTCTTACTGTCACCTCCCAGTTTCGTATATAGCCTTCCATGAGTCTACCCCGTTTAGTCGTCTTTTACGACATGGAGTGGGGGAAGGTGCCGTGTGCCTATTCTACCTCGGGCACACCGGGGGTTTGGTCCACGGGAGCTATTTTATTTCGCTCCTCCCCCATGGAAGGGCTGGCCGCCTAAGCGGCCAAGTGTCGTGAGGACTCTCCTATCCACCAACTGGGGACGCGCCATGTAGCAGTTTCGGTCTGCCCGTGGTTATGTCTTCTCAATAAAACGTTTATTGAGAAGGTAGATTAAAAAGTAGATTACTTAGGTTAGATTAAATAAAATAAAGGTAGATTAGACATGTGGACGTTTTTAAAAGTAGCGCGTTTACATACATAGTGTTCATTCCTCAATGAAGCATTTTTCACTGGATTTAAGTTCCATGTGTTTAAATGTTTGAGCGAAACATTTTGAAATGCTTTCAATAATATTAAATGTTTTGACACCTTTGTCTAGTAGTTGTTAGTTATGTGTTGAATTCTTAGAACGTGGAAAACTTGTAGTTAATGCAAAATGATAATGTGAAGGTTTTATTCACAAAGTGTTGGCAAGATTTTCCGTTTAGGAGTCGTATTGGTAGGTATTAGAGAACGCTAGATGCAACCACCTTGTTATCAATGGTGGAAGACCATTTTATCACAGTTCTAACTACTTTTGATTTTCAGATGTCACTGTTGATGTCGCTGCATTGACAAATGACCAGTCTAAGGAGATGAATGAGCACTCGTATAAATATGGCATGGTCGAGGAAGATTTTATACGGTAATTCGCGTATCCTATTGATGTGTCATGCGACAACTACTTGATTTTGTTATGCTGTCTGCAATGATTATCGTAGTTGTTGGTGAAAATGAATTGAAAAGGTAACTTTCATTGGTTGAATTTGTAATAATTAAATCAGATTCATGATTCGGGATAAAGAAGAAGCGGAATCTTTACGATTAGCCAAAGAAGCTGAAGAAGAAAAAGCAATGTACTCTGTAAGTTTCTGGAGTTGCGCTAGCATGCCTATTTGGAGTATTTTTTATGATGAACTTGCTTGAATTTCGTTAACTGCAGGGCCGCAAGTCCCGTAGAGAGAGACGCGCTTTCAGAGAGAAAAAATTACAGGGTCGAAAAATCAGCCCTCCAAGGTAAGACGATGAGAAATACTATTTGAATATCACAATGAGCGGGTTATGAACTAAAACTGTCATTTTTTTAATCGACCTTACATGTCGTGTTATAAATGCTTTGTTTTCTCCATTCAATATTGTCTTTCATGTTATTTCCTATGATGTCAAATATCGCTGTTTGTTGTTTCAATTGCTTTGTTTCGTTGAAAGTAATACTGAAGTCGCGTTATTCATTATTTTTAAAACCTTTCTTTGTTTAATGCGTAGTTATGCAGCAAGGGAAAGCCCAACGTATGACCCATATGAAAGGTTATAAAATATTTTATTTATTTTATGGGTAAATTTTAAGTTTGTTTTAAACTAAGCTTGGTGGTTAAATTGTAGATCGAAGTCGCCATCAAGGTCTCGCTCCAAGTCGCCAGTAGATGCTGGGAAAATCACATTTATTACTAGTTTTGGAGAGGAAGTGTCAGACGAAAGTGGTAATGAACGCCGTCAACGATCACGCCCTTCATTTGTTTCATCGATGACTGCTGTTACCGGACCAGTTTTGCCGTCATCTAAATATGGTGGCCGAAGTAGTGAAGCCTCATCCATTGGCTCTAATGTTAATAACTTATCTCCTGCAAGCCATTCAACTTCTTCGTCACATTTATGCGGTGCAAACAGACGCTCTGTGACGAGTTCTCAAAACGTCCCTAATGCTTCTATCAGTAGTTGTGCATCATCTGTTCGTAACCGGTCGGTCAACTTAAATTTTGTTTTCTTTAGCATACTGCTAGGGCTTGTTAACAACAGGCAAAGTTTGGAAACTCAGATACTGATTTTGGAAATATTTACTATATTTAGAATAAAGTCATATATTAACTAAGTCTAAATTTAACATCAAAAGTAATTTTTACACATTAACTGCAGCAGCCTCTGGGCTGGCTTGTTAGCCATGCTTAGGATTCATGGGCGGTGGCTCATTTCTGTAGTAATGAATACATCAGGGAAGTTAGATCTCGGGCCCGCAATAAACAATACCATATCAACAATAGCATGCAATTTGTAGAGATGCAGTGACTACAAATTTGATCTCTGGCAAAGAGTGGTAGTTTAAAATTTATGTCCTTTTAGAGTAACGTGTGAATCGGCCCTTTCGAGAACTGGTACTTTGTTTACCCGCGTTTCATGAACGTGTACAAACTTAAATGTCAATATGTAGATGACAACGCCTATTCACTTTATGTCAAACATGCTGCTGTTTAAAAGTTCTTCCTAAAGCCATGGGTTTTAGGCCAGTGAAGTTTAGTGAACGCTTATGATTATGTAATCTTCGGGCACACACCACGGGGGAGCAGCTTATTGCGTTGGGCACATCAGTTCTCGTCTGATCACTGAAGTTAAGCAACGCAACCCCAGTTAGTACTGACAACGGTGGCTGCTTGGGAAAACTGGGTACTGCTAATACCCCAAAATCGTCGCCTTCGTGTAGTGTCTGTGCAGTCTCTGCATTAGAACCACGCAGTGGACGGGGCTCTAATGACCTTGTAGTTGAAGGGCACGCAGTGGACGGGGCTCTAATAACCTTGTAGTTGAAGGGTCCTAAAGCACCAACAAACTAAAGGCACACACCACACAATCCAATAATGTCCTCTTGAGCAACTATGGTGTTTGAAGTGACTATTAAAATTCTCAAGTTAAATCGTAAGATAATTAATGTCAATGTTGAAGGTTTATCTCAATCATTTATTTCAATATTACAATTACTTTGACTAGCCTCAAACATTTTGAAGCGTTCTTATGACTGATACTTTTTGAAATGAGATATTTTAGTGTCAGGGTAGTTATAATCATTTACCCTACAGATAATAATAATGGTAAAACTATGTCTTCCCATTTCTTTCCAGGTCTGATTCGGATTCGAAATCAAGGTCTAGGTCAAGATCTAGTTCAAGTTCACCATCACGATCGAGAAAAAGAGATCGTCATTCAAAAGGTTCTAATCGAAAGACTGACTATAGATCTGGGAGATCGTATTCGCGATCACCGTTGCGCTCCTATCGACATACCAGACACAGCCGAAAGCGTTTACGTGGAAGATCGTATTCCCGTTCCAATTCATCTGGTTCTCAGTCGTCGTCTTCCCGTTCACATTCCAGGTCCTACACGAGATCTACATCACGATCCAAGTCGTACTCTAGGTCAAGCTCTTCGTCTAGAAGCGCTAGTAGTCAGAAGCACTCGTCGTTGTCGCCTAATCGGTAATGTACCTATCTTGTAATCCGTAGAAGGGTGTAAATTTACTTAGATAAAATGTGTTAAATAAGAGGTTTGAAATTAACCCCGAGAATTCTTATTTAGATACTCGTTTAGAACTAAGTCTCACTCTAGAAGTCCAAATGGTCATAGTCCTAGCAGACAGGGCACCTCATCGCAGTCATCAGCGCATTGCTTAAATGTTGGTGCCTCGGGAAATTCTTCTTTATCTACGAACCCGTCTGCAGTATCACGTTATTATGGTCGTCGTCGAGAGGCAAAAGATGATTCAAGTAGTTTGAGCGATGAAGACGTGGATGATAGTGAAAATAGAAAACATTTTCAAACAAGTTCATCTAGCAGTTCGAAGTATGTGAAAATGATTTTCAACTGTCATGGTGGCGCAACTATTTGATAACATGTGATTATTTTCCCAACAGGAATAAGAATTTCATTGGTAAAGCTGTGTTTGGTACCAAAGTCAGTAAGAATCTTCTTGCTATTTGGCTAATTGACATTGTTGACCTTTATTTAGCGTTTGATCATCATCGTCGTTTTAAATACTGTCTTGGAGTCAGACTTTTTTACGTATTTTTTTCATTAATTAAATTTAATGAAAAGATCTAAAGTTTATTCTATTATTTTGGAAAATCAAATAACTTTTTTGATGGTTTAGTGATTATATCAGTAGGTTATACTTTGTGTAGACATGTGCTAGTGAATTTATTCTGCCCAAATGACTAGTAAATCATAAATTCCCCTTTAATTTGACGAGACAGTGAGGTAATACTAGAACGGGTTAAACATTTTGCATATAGTTTATTTTTAATCCGAGTTAAAGAAATGAGAAAAGTTTAATTTTTTACTATAAATAACTCTTAATTATGATGGTATTTCAGGGACAGAAGCTGACTCCACAAGAGAAACTTAAACGTAGAATGCAAGCTGCCATAAATAAACAATGTAAGCTATATTTGTAAACAATTACCGTTTCATATAAATTGTCACTTAGGTCAAATGATGATTTTGCAGGTCTGTCAATATTTTTCATGGTACATGTAGATAATAGGGTTTAATTGATACTGTCATTCCCGTCAGTTAGCAAGTTTGTAGTCTGAAAAAGCCAACCAGCTGATCTTGTCTAATATTGCTGAATTCCAGTACTTTGTTAGACTGGCGAATTAAGGGAAAAATGTCAGTTGTCTATGCGGATCTAAAATCCTTTTATTTAGCAATCGCTAATAGTTTAGCTGCATCATGTCATTAATATTTTTCTTAGTCAACTTCTGTACTATTCTATTTCTCTTTTAGATAAGGCAGATAAACGAGCGGAAATGAAGAAAATAGAAAAGCAAGTCCAGGAAAGATTGGTTAGTAAAGGCTGACGATTCATAATTAAGTCATTATTGTCAATATTGTGCAAATATGTTAATTTGCATTATTTCTTAGGACCGTGAAGAAGAATTGCGCGAACTGGCAATTAAATTCAGACGCAGGTTTGTGCTGTCTGTTTTCTGGTTAGTTATTGTCAGGCTCCTGCATCACTTGCTTGAGTTTGTTCCTGACCAAGGCAATATGTTGCCCGGCTGAGGGATATCATTATGTACCTTGTTATATAATTGACTGAATTTCCGTATGAGGGTGCTCGTCCACCTCAGGCGTTATGTGGTGGTTGTTCAACCGCCTGAATTGTCGAACAGAGGTTTTGAGTACGAAATTGTGGAGTGGAAGAGGTCAATGAGATCAATGTATGTAATTAAGGGTATTGTGACAAATGGCGGGACGACTGCTTCGGTATTAGAAATTTCTTTCTTACACTTGACAATAGTGTAATTTGGTTTTGTGAAAGTGGTGGCGTTGGACAATCCAGAATTTGGGAATTGAAAATGAATATTTTACTTTCCTGTTATTAGAGAGCGAGAAAGGCGTCATCGCAGACAAGATTCTGTAGGAACTGAACGGTCAAGTGATCATAAACATGGTAGAAGTCGAAGTCGAAGCTATGACTCCAGTGAAAGTGACTCGAGTAGGTCAAGTTCCAACTCCAGGTCAAGATCTCGCTCACCACGAAGTAGAGCATCTCGATCAAGAAGCCACAGCCGTGACAGGTCACACTCACGAAATGGAAGTGATAGTGATAGCAGTCATAAACTAAGCTCAAAGCATACAACTGATGGTCAGAGAAGTAAAAGGAGGTATGGGCGTTTGTGTCTCTTTCATTGTCATTCGTCAGAAATACTTAGGGCACAGGTGCTTTCTTAATATTGAGCGCATAAGTAACTGTGCAGTATGTAACTGGAAAATAACTGCCGTGGTGATAAAATTGTGTTAGACAACAATGCATTTCCAAGTGAACTTTGTACATTGTTTAACTAATGTTTGTTTTTTTGCAGGTCGAGGTCACCTCTTGTACATTACTGATCAGGCCCAATAAGACAATATGTATCCATCTTATTATTTTTTTTGTTCTGCTTTCATTTCTGTGTATGTTTTTCTGTAATGGTAGATATCTTAAAAATTTAACATTTCGATTTTGTTGTAGATCTTCAAATGGCATTCTCGTTTACCACCCTAATATGTTATAGTCATGTATATTTTTGTTGCTTCCTAAAATATTTGTTGTTTTGAATACATGACATATAGTAAATGAAAATGAAGGGAGGGTTAGATTTTATAAGAATTCGAAAACGTGGGTCCTAATCCAAGCATATGTGGAAATTACTAAGACATAAACGCATGGATTATGATTGACAATGAAGTAATTGCGCAAGTACTGGTCCTACAAGTAACTTTTTTAAATATAAAATCGTTTATTAGACATGCCTATTCACTTATATGTAGCGATATAAAATAAAGACCGCTTCATTCCAGAGTCATTTTAATGTGATGAGAGGTCTTCTTGAAATTCTGCTGTATTGATCAACTGGAATGGTCTCATGAAGGAATTAACGGAAATTACAAATTGCGAAATATGCGTTTAAATGTGATTACAAACCTAAGAACGGACTGTAAGTAACATTATTCACAATGTGGAATTTCGAAATTATGAAATGCAGTCAATTCTGTAATTTCTCCAACACGTCAATTTCACACTTTTCTAATCATTTCCTTCTATCATAATCATCATACCTTTATTCCGCCAGTGGCAGGGTCGGGTCTGCGGGTTCTAGCTCTCTACTCGTCCCCTATCTCTCACCAGGTCCCCGTCCACCCCGCACACTACCATATTCTTATAGACAACCTGCTTCCACGTCTGCATTGGTCACCCTTGCCCCGGGTGCTTCCAAACTCTTGCATGCCTGTAATGGACCTAACGAGCTACTCCTTTTTTCACATTGTGTCCTTACCACCTCAATATACTCTCCCTCATTTTTCCGCGATGTGCCCGTCCCCAGGTTACCTCTAATACTGTATACTCATTCCTAATTCTGTCACCTCTCGACACCCCACTCATGTATCGCAGCATTTGCATCTCGACTTCTTGCAAACTGTTGAAGTGGCTTTTCTTCACTGCGCAACACTGGTCCATATAACATAGCTGGCTTAACCACTGCCCTGTTAAACTTCCCTTTCAACTTTATTGAGACCCTCTTATCACACAGGACTCCGCTTGCCGGTCTCAACCTCAACCATCCCCATTGATTCTATGGGTAACATCCGAATCCATCTCCCCGTTGCTTTGGAACGCTGATCAAGTTTACTGCATTTAAGTGTGTACTAATGTTGGGGAGTAAGCCAAGCAGCCATAACAGGCCGAACCCATATGAGGCTGCTCGCGGGAGATGAGGATGTAGGCGAGAGATCCTATGTACTTACCTCTTGCACCTTTGTCACCAGCTCGTCCCCAGAGAGTGTGTCACCATTATTTTCCTGTCCTTTCCAATTGAAAACTAAATACTCTCTTCATATTTATTTTTTGTCCTCCCTTTTCTATCGTTTAGGGCTTTGTTTGATCTATGGAGTCGCTAAGTTTCTCTTCATCGCACTGAGGAACCCATTCTCCTACTTTCATCAGCAGTTCGTCCTGAACTTAGTACTAAACCTTGGTGTACTCCAACCTTCACTTGCAAGCCTCTAGTAGTCCTTACCCTGGCTATCGAACCGTCATGCATATAACGGTTGCAACCAAGCCAAGTTGCGTTGGGCACACCTCTCGTGAGATCACTGAAGTTAAGCAACGCACGCCCACGTACCAACATGGGTGGTTGGTAAAGAACGTTGGGTGCTGTAAATTTCTTTCTCCTACATGCTATACACCAACCTCCTCATCTCCCGCGTGCAGCCTCCTAAGGGTTCGGCCTGTTATGACTGCTTGGCTTTCTCTCCAACCCATTAGTGTAACAACATATCCCAGCAATCAAAGATCATTCAAATTGGGTCAATGGTCGCCTCATACATGTCAGCTGCAACAGAAGCAATAAGTAAGGTAAATATGCTAAAATACAATGCTAAGTGTAATCATAACTTAATGGGTGTGCTCATCATGACGCCCTTCAGTGCCAATGTACAATTGAACATGCAGTCTCAAAGATGCCATTACGCTCAATAACATTGCTGGGTTAAGGATTGGGAAGCACCTTACCCTTACGGCAGTGGTCTTCAAATTTTGTCGACTCACGGAATCCTTAGAACTATAAGATGTTTTGGGGGAACCCCATCCCACCTTTAGAAAAGTATATCTTGGCGATGCTAACAAATTTTCATTTTGACCGCTCAACCCCAGAGGTGTATTGCGGAACCCTGGGGTTCCGCGGAACACAGTTTGAAATCCGCTGTCTTACGGTAACCCCACACAAAAAAGTCATTACGGGATAGATCGATAGAGTGCGCTTGACAATGAAATGGGACCACTGCAACCATTCAATTGACCTGGAAACATTGCATCCAACAGTACACACATACGTGTAGCTGCTGCTGAATGTGGTGGTGCTCCATCATGTTGAAACCACATCCTGTGATAACATGCCAATGGTAGCTCTATTACCATCAGCTTAATTTCCCTTCCTAAAAAGTGGCCCAGATAATACACCATTGAGGATTCCACACCATACATTTACTCTCCAATTCTCCTGTTGCACAGCCTCTCATAACCATCGAGGGATTTCTGTTGCCCAGTAATGTAGATTATGCTCATTCATCACACCATCTCGAGGGAGCGGCGAGTTGCGTTGGACACACCAGTTCTCGTCTGATCACTGAAGTTAAGCAATGCAAGCCCAGTTAGTACTGACATGGGTGGTCGCTCGGGAAAGCTGGGTACTGCTAATACCCAATAATCGTCGCATTAGTGTAGTGTCTGTGCAGACTATGCACTAGAACTATGCAGTGGACGGGTCTCTAATGACCTTGTAGTTGACGAGACCTTAAACACCAACAAACCAAACACCATCTCGAAAGAAGTTGGACTCATCTTACCAAACGGCCCAATTAAGAACGTCTGGGCTGTCATCTATGGAATTTAGACGCCAGTTGAAGAAGTTCAGGCAAAAACCATAATCTGTTGGTGCATATTTCCTGATGACAGTGGACTTGATATGGGTGAAATCCATGTCTATGAAGCACATTTAAGACAAACATGGCTACAGGCTGCTTTTTGGGCAAGAGAACGTGTGCTACACTGAGGATTAGCATAAAGAACAGATATGATGACAGTGCCACTTTCCTCAGATGGTCTACATTGACGGGTCTGATGACAGACACTTCCTGTATGCTGAAATGATTGAACGACCTGGCAGATTGTCTTGGCTGTGGGTAAACGAGCATTAGGGTGCCACACTTGATATTCCCTGATGCTCCACAGAGCAACAAAGCTCTGTGGAGCAAAACAGTACACCATCCTCACCACTTCCTCTTGGCTGTATTCTGCCATTTGATTGTGGATTTGTACTTGTGTTTCACACCACTAACGTTAGAAACGCTACAAACCTTAATGTAACAAACACATTGTGTGCACAGGACAGCAGTTTGCTGGGTTCTGAACTCTACCAGGTGCAGAGCAACCAAGTAAACAGGAATGGTCTTGTTTTGATTATGCACTTGTTGCCTTAAACACCTTCACAACCTTATTTCTGCAGTAATTTCCAACTCTCATTCATTATTAAAGGCATTTTGTAATTTCTATTTTGTAACTTCTATAACAGACATTTTGACCATGCTGTATAGTTTTAGTATAATAGATAAAGGGCTTGTTGTAAAACTACATGCTGGTTCCAAACAATGAACTATTTAAACAGACGAAGGTTTAGGGCTTTCCAAACTAGTACAAGGAACTGTGTCCCTCCAGTAGTTATGCCTTTGGACATCTTATTTTTCAACAGTTAGCAGCCAGCTGAGTTAAAATACCATTCAATACATCAATCATCTGTCCAATATCTGAAACTGCCATAAGGGGGAAAAGTGTTTGGTTAGGAACCAAATAACTATACGGAAAATTACGAACAATAACAAACACAACAACGCACTTTTTATGAACATGAAAAACAATCCGAACTTTTTAGTTTAAAAAGTTCATAAAAGGTTTGTTATTGTGATCACAAGACCGCATACGATCGAGTGTAACACCGGCCCCGAAAGAACAAAATTACCTCATGCTCGAGTTACTGCAATTTACAAAAAAATCGTGACATTCAAAAAATTCCGATATTCAAAATGATCCCCAATTTTCTAAAATTTCAAACAACACACCTCGGTGGCACAATGGGTAGTACGCTTGATAACTGCATCAGTAGTTCTAGGTTCAAAACCGGTTGGAGGTGAGTTGACTTCTTTTAGGTGAGAGTGAGGACTTGAGTGCGCATTATTGTGAAAGAGAGGTAAAACGGAGGTCTCGTGCGGTTTACAATGGGATTTGGCAAAGAGTAAATAAGGCAAAATTTCCAGGTGTAGGAGCTCGTCCCCTGGCGTTGGTGGAATGCCTCAACGAACAGTGGACCAACAATAAAGAACCCTAGGGGTTGCAGTTTGGTCAGCAACCAGTGGTGGGAAAACACTCCAGTAGATCACCCGTGTGTCCATTCTGGAGAACAAGATGGGTATCCGACCCAGCCATAGGCGGGAAAAGGGTTCCGATTTTCAACAAATTCTAAAATTTGCGGTATTCCAAAAAATTTCCATTTTCCAACAATATGGATTTAAAAAATGCTATTTTTTAACAGTTTTTGGTTAGGTTTGGCAATGGTAGTGAGCTCAATTACTGCGTCAGTAGTTCCACGTTTGGTAGTGGATCGGAAGTAAAGGAAGTGGATTGGAAGTAACGCTATGGTTTCGAGTGGTGCACGATGTCACCAATACATGGAAACGACCTCTTATTGAAATGCATAGATCGCAAAAATTTTCAGGTGTTGCAGCACACCACTTGGCGTCGGTGAAGCGACCTAACCAACAGTAGGCAGACGATAAATCGGCATCGTTAGGTCGACAGCCATCCATTTAAAATTCCCATTCAACAGATCGCCTATGTACTATGTCCCAATGGGACAAAATTCAGTGGGTACCCAACTCTGTCATAGGCTGCAAAAGGCGTTAGTAGTTTCTTGAAGCTGAATGAATTATTTTCATTTTAATTGAGAAGAATGAAAGACATGCTAGCCAAAATGCAAGCTCAGTTGAAGACGGATCCAGCTTCATATATCCATCCACAACATCCACCACATCTTCCATTGCGACAGCAGAAATCTGATTAAGAGTATCAATAACCCCACCCCTCCTCTCCTC
>JAAFCE010006949.1:12484408-12582911 GCA_013389805.1 Trigoniulus corallinus
GAGGAGAGATGAGAGGTGAGGAGAGATGAGGGGTGAAGAGAGATGAGAGGTGAGGAGAGCTGAAGAACGGGGGGAATGGTGATGAGTGGTGAGGAAAGGAGAGAGGTGAGCAAGTGAGGAGAGGTGAAGAAAGGTGAAGAGAGGTGATGAGAGCGGAAGAGATGTGAGGAGAGCTGAAGATAGGTGAGGAGAGCTGAAGAGAGGTGGGGAGAGGTGAGGAGTGGTGTGGAGTGGTGAAGAAGTGAGGAGAGGTGAAGAAAGGTGAGGAGAGCTGAAGAGAGGTGAGGAGTGGTGAGGAAAGGAGAGGTGAGGATGTGAGGAGAGGTGAAGAGAGGTGAGGAGTGGTGAGGAAGGAGAGGTGAGGGGAGGTGAGGAGAGGAGAGCTGAAGAGAGGTGAGGAGAGGTGAGGAGTGGTGTGGAGTGGTGAGGAAAGGAGAGAGGTGAGGAAGTGAGGAGAGGTGAAGAAAGGTGAAGAGTGGTGAGGAAAGGAGGTGAGGAAGTGAGGAGAGGTGAGGAGAGAAGAGAATGAGCAGAGGTGAGGTGAGAGGTGAGGAGAGCTGAAGAGAGGTGAGGAATGGTGATGAGTGGTGAGGAAAGGAGAGAGGTGAGGAAGTGAGGAGGGGTGAAGAGAGGTGAGGAGTGATGAGGAAAGGAGAGGTGAGGTGATGAAGTGAGGAGAGGTGAATAAAGGTGAAGAGAGGTGAGGAAATGAGACCTGAGGTGAGGAGAGGTGAGGTGGGAAAGGTGAGGAGAGGTGAAATGAGCTGGAGAGGGGAAGAGAGGTGAGGAGAGGAGTGTGGAGAGGTTAAGAAAAGGAGGGGAAAGGTGAAGAAAAGGAGAAGTGAGAAGAGAAGTGTAGAGAGGTGAGGAAAGGTGAGGAGAGGGGAGGTGAGGAGAGAAGAGGAGAGGAGAGGTGAAGAGAGGTGAGGAGAGGGGAGGGGAGGTGAGGAGAGAAGAGGAGAGGTGAAGAGAGGTGAGGAGAGCTGAAGAGAGGTGAGGAGGGATGAGGAGTGGTGAGGAAAGGGGAGATGAGGTGAGAAGTGAGGTGGGGAGAAGTGTGGAGAGGAGAGGTGAGGTGGGGAGAGGTGTGGAGAGAAGTGAGGAGAGGGGAGGGGAGGTGAGGAGAGAAGAGATGATGAGAGGAGAGGTTAAGAAAGGTGAGGAGAGGAGAGGTGAGATTTTCTGACTTTTGGGAAAATTTTTTCCACTTTTCTCACCTTTGAGAACTCATTTTCAATGTTTAGGTTTAGGTGAGGTTTGGTTTAGGTTTAGTTTAGGTTAGGGTAGGATAGGTTAGGGCAGGTTAGGGGAGGTTACGGAAGGGTAGGGTAGGGTTCGATTGGGTTAGGTTGGTTTATTTTGGGTTAGGTTGTTTGGTTGGATTAGGTTAGGGTAGGGTTGGGATGGGTTAGGTTTGGTTGGGTTAGGTTTTTGGGTTGGGTTAGGGTAGGTTAGGGTAGGGTAGAGTAGGGTTGGGTTGGGTTAGGTTGGGTTAGGGTTGGTTAAGTAGGGTTAGGTTGGGTTATGGTGGGTTCTGTTGGGTAAGGTTGGGTTTGGTTGGCTTGGGTTGGGTAGGTTAGGGTAGGGTTAGATGCATGGATCATTTCTGCATGGATGCAAGTACTTATGATCAACGTTCCAAAGCAATGGGGAGATAGCCTCAGATGTGACCCATAGAATCAATGGGTTGAAGTGGAGACAGGCAAGTGGAGCCCCGTGTGATAGGAGGATCTCAATGAAGTTGAAAGGGGAGTTTTACAGGGCGAACGTTTTACAGTTTGACAAGTTTTGGGCAGTGAGGAAGAGCCACCCACGTCAATAGAAGGCAACTAGCTGAGATGCGAATGCTGCGGTAGGAGCGGGGTGTCGAGAGCTGGTAGAAGTAGGAACGAGTATGTAGGGTCCCTGTCCCACATGCTCTCCTTCCTGGAACGACAGGGGAGCGGCGAATTGCGTTGGACACACCACTTCTCGTCTGATCACTGAAGTTAAGCAACGCAAACGCAGTTAGTAGTGACATGGGTGGTCGCTCGGGAAAGCTGGGTACTGCCAATACCCAATAATCGTCGCATTGGTGTAGTGTCTGTGAAGCATATGCATTAGAACTATGAAGTGGACGGGTCTCTAATGACCTTGTAGTTGACGGGACCTTAAACTACAACAACCGGAATGACCTGCAACAACCTGCAACTAAGAGCTGACCAACTGAAAGCATCACAATGATGTCATGGGCTAGTATCTGGTCATCTCAACAATTCAATCCCCTTTCCTGAGTCACTGGTAGGGGTGTCCTAAGTACAGTATAGACAAGGAACGAAAGTTATAGACACAGTGAAAGGGCAGAAGAAGATTCACGTCTGAATTGAATAGGCCCTACTTGCTCGAATCCACTTTCTCCTGGTTTTAAGGTTGGACGGGGATGTTTCTTCGGATGTTTTCAGTTATTACACAACGATACGCATCAACGAACCACTGTTAGGTACACTGGCGTGTTCGCTACAACTCCATATTATTATAACTTTCAACAAAATAAACGTTTGACATCTGCAGCGTCAGTCTTTCATTTCTTTAGCATGACCCGCGTTTCAGTCCGGCCCTTGCAGCTGGCCACCTACACTGCAACACTAAAAGTACAGTAGAATCTCGATATATCGAACCTCAGGGGACCGGGAAAAATAGTTCGATATATCAGAGATTCGATATATCCAAATCCGGAATTATATGTAAAGCTAAAATTTTCATCGGGCGGGACCGGCGCTCAAGCTTCGATATAAGCGGGAATAAGCAGGATTTCGATATAAGCGAGTTCGATATACCGAAGTTCTACTGTATATTAGAGGTAGCCTGAGTTTGTTTGTTGGTGTTATAGGGCCCTTCAACTACAAGGTCATTAGAGCCTCGTCCCCAGTGTAATTCTGATGCACAGACAATACACCAATGCGACGATTTTTGGATACTAGCGGTACCCAGTTTTCCCAAGCGGTCACCCGTGTCAGTACTAACTGGGGTTGCGTTGCTTAACTTCGGTAATCAGACGAGAACTGGTTTCTCCAACGCAATTTGCCTCTCCCAGGTAGCCTGGGGGTAGGGGACATATTGGAAAAGATGAGGGAGTGTAAGTTAAGGTGGTATGGACACGTAATGAGAAGAGGGGGAGGAGGAGCTCGTTGGGTCCATTTCAGGAATGCAGGTGGTTGGAAGCACCCGAGGCAGACGTGGGAGCAGGTTGTCTGTAAGGATAAGGTAGTGCTAGTGGGATGGACGGGGACCTGGTGGGAGATAGGGGCGAGTGGAGAGCTACAACCCGCAGACCTGACCCTGCCACAGGCGGGATAAGGGTTGATGATGACGAAGCAAACGAGAAGAACGGCATTAACGCCTGCTTCGACACGACTACTTCAATGACTTTTATTCGATAGCTTACTGATCTATCTCAAACTCCGCCTCTCCGCTGGACATTTCTACAGTAAGCCAATAAGGGAATTGCGCTTTAAGGATGAACCTCCTATAGCCCCGTCCATCTGCACTTACCATTGGCTAAATGACGTCAAAGAATGGGAGCTGGCCCTCTCTGATTGGACCGCATGATGATAGATTTACATATTTTTAGAATGAGTTGTACTATTCATTCACTAGATGGCGGCATAGTTAGCATACGTGTACTCACATAGCTTTTCCCCTAATATGGATTTGGATCACTTTTTACATTGCAATGTTCGTACAAATGCAAAAGTTTTCTTTTTCATGTATTAACAATATGCTTTAATTGTCACTAAACTACACGCCAATCGTTATAGGTAAGCAATATTAAAAAGGTGAAGACGCACATCCTTCAGCATTTTAATGCAGGTGAAATCCTATATACTTCACGGGACCACTGCTTTATTTTCAATCTGATGGAAGGCACACTTGGGACGACTTCCCTCTAGCTCAGAAGAAGCACAATTATCAACTGCAGGAGTCGAACACACTACCCCTGAACTATAAAAGTAGCGGCAGATCTTCCTATTTGAATAACCCTTTCTGAACCCGAACTGCTACACGTACCTCCAGGGAGCGGCGAGTTGCGTTGGACACAGCAGTTCTCGTCTGATTTCTGAAGTTAAGCAACGCAAGCTCAGTTAGTACTGACATGGGTGGTCGCTCGGGAAAGCTGGGTACTGCTAATACCCAATAATCGTCACCTTAGTGTAGTGTCTGTGCAGTGTATGCATTAGAACTATGCAGTGGACGGGTCTCTAATGACCTTGTAGTTGACGGGACCTTAAACACCAGCAAACAACACTACGTACCTGCAATAAACTAAATTGCAAATCAACTCGCTAATGCCAGGCGGAAATGTGAAGGGTTGGAGTGGCCCATAAGCATTGCCAAGATTTCCCTCGTCGTCCTTCGTGGGCCAAAAATTTAATAGGCCTACTATAGAATCATTAAATACAGTTAAACAAATCACTGATATTTCTGTTATTTTATACTTATCCATTTTAATAATGCCACACTAATGTCTTGTTTGTTATTACCCTTTTTAATGGTTGCCGGTCTCTTTTTGTACCTTTTCCTTGAGCCGAATTTTCCAGTTCGTCCAGACCCTGATGGGTGCCACAAGTCAGTAGAAATGAACCTAAGTACGCACAATGAATTCAAGTAATCAATTCAGTGAAATTACCGAAGAATTCGAACCGTTTTCACGCATAGCTTATTGACGAAATGGGGGCCCTACAGTGACACCCATTTTCTTGGATTGGAGGAATATGGTATCGCCCAATTTCATTTATTTCTTGCAAATGGAACTCGAACCTGTCACCGTCCCTCACCTTCCTTCCTCCTGTTGTTAAGGCTGGAAAACCTGGTTGATCACGAAAGTGATGGATGATACACAAAGAAATATTCATTTATTTCTGTGTCCTAAAACTTTCAATACATATAGAAAGGTTTATCGAGAAGGTAGAGGGTTGAAAGAAGGAGTTAACTTGGTGTAGGAGGAGAGACACACAGAGAGAAGACAAGATGAGGAGGAGGGAGAGTAGAAGCTCGATAAGCCTCGTTCTCATTTCAAATACATTGTTTTTTGTAATTTTGTTACTTGATATTATGCCTGCTAAACCTATATCATGCAGCGTGGTGTAGCAACCACGTGATTTCCTTTAAATCTCTCGTTGTCTCTAGTCACCTAATGTATGTATAGTCACTGATGGCGCCTGTGTACCTGTAAAGTGCATTTTTTTCGTTGTGTGTGGGTACGGGGAAAGAGGTGCGTATTTTCGTGTGGAGGGCTACTGAGCTTCCTTTTCTTAACTATCATCTATAAAATTTCACTCCCTATGCTGTCTCCTAAACTTTCAAGAGAAGTAGGAGTAGAAGGAGAAGTGGCGCAGGGGGCTGAGAAGGACAAGTACTTGGTAGGGTGAGTGTATTGAATGCATGCCCCTCTCCACACTGAGTTCGTGCATCACATCCTAAACACAAAAGCAAACAGTACATCTTACATGACATGTCATTTGTCTTAGTGAGGTTTTTAAGGAAGACTTGAATTTTTGCCCGTCCTACCACCCCTCCATCCATGGATAGAAAGAGGAGCCCCGTCTCTCCACTCCCTCCCTCCACACAAAAATGATTCGATGTAGAATCGACTTTTGGAAATAAATCCTCGCTAGTTTCACTCCTTCTACTACTAGCACTCTATTTTTCTATCATGTGACCTTTTTTCAATCCATATAACACTCTCCCTGTGCTGCCTTTCTCTCACATACACAAACTTTTGGATCTCCTCATACAACCATTGCCCCCCCCTGACTCCACCCTTCAATTTCATCCTCACCTTCATCCCAAAATGAAGATATTTCCTCTCTTCCGCTAACTTCTACCATCATCAATAAAATAAAATCAATAATCGATTAAGAGAAACATCTCAAAAGTGATTTGTCCTTATAAATCTACGTCTTTATACATAGAGTAAACTACTTATTTCGAAGACTAGGTTAAAGAGGGCACTCCATTAATAACATCACAAACAACTATTGCTTAGGAATGTAGAAGTGCCTAGTGTATCGCGACTCGTAAACCCATTTCCCACCTATGACAGGGTCGGGTACCCAACCTGACCCTCTGAATGGACACAAGGGCGATAAATATTGGACAGTGCTTTTCCGCGCCGGTTGCCGACCAAAGGTGCAACCCCTATGCTTATTTATCGTCAATGTACTGTTCGTTGAGGCATTCCACCGACGTCACGGAGGGGGGGGGGCGAGCTCCTACACCTGGAGATTTTGCCCCATACACCCGTTGCATAGTAGAGAGGGTTCATTTCTGTGCAAATGTCATGGTACACCACACGAGACCTTGGTTTATACTTCTCATTCGAAAGAAGGCGCAAGTGGGGCTTCTCTCTCTGAAAGAAGCCAATCCACCTCGGTCCAGTATCAAACCTAGAACTACCGTACTGATCTTGCTACCCACTGCGCCACCGAGGTGCCTAGTGTATAGTACCTAGAACAACACACATTTATTAAAATGTCTGAAAACCCACTGGACAGAATTTAGTGAAATTTGGCATGGAGACAGTGTAATATACAACAGCAGTAAATCCCCTACAACAGGGAAAATACCATTGCAAAATCATGAGTAATTCACATGGGAGCAGGGTTGTTCAAAATTGACATTGCAATATGGTGCCAAAAATGAGGCCAATAGGGGTATGGTCACCTCTAACACAGGTTGCACAACGAGTCATCATACTGTTTTTGAGACAGCTGATGAGTCATTACGGCAGCTGTACCCACTCCTGTCCCAAAACAATTTTTAGCTCCTAGATGGTTCTGGGAGGTGGTTGGCGAATTGCAACTGCCCTCACAAGTGCATCCCAGGTTTGTTCAGTAGGATTCAGACCTGGATATCTGGTTGGTCATTCAATCCACTGATTGTCTTCATTTTGAATAATCCATACACCATTTGGGACCTATGTGGACAGGCATTGCCATTCATTGAAAGGAACAAGGAGCCAACTGTACTCCTGAAAAGTCGCACACAAGGCTTCTAAGATCTTCTCTCTATATCTGAGCAGTCAAGGAGCCTATATCGGACACGGGGAGTGGGGCGCGGTACCCAACATGATGCCTGCCCACACCACAACGCGTCTTATTGCGTTGGACTCACCAGTTCTCCTCTGATCAGTGAAGTTAAGCAACGCAGCCCGAACTAGTACTAACATGGGTGGCCATTTGGGAAAACTGGATACTGATCGTCGCATTAGTGTAGTGTCTGTCCAGCCTCTACACTAGAACTATGCAGTGAAGGGGGTTCTAATGACTTTGTAGTTGAAGGGCCCTAAAACATCAACAAAACAAAACCACATTTCTGCCGCCATAATGGTCTCTTTCCCTGCTGTTGGAGTGGTAATAGCGGGACTCTAGTTCTTTCCAGATCAAGGTTCGTCTAAGGCAGTGGTCTTCAAACTTTGTCGATTCACGGAATCCTTAGAACTATAAGATATTTGGGGGGGGGAACCCCATCCCACCTTTAGAAAAGTATATCTTGCCGCTGCTAACGAATTTTCATTTTGACTCGCGCAACCCCCAGAGATGTATTACGGAACCCTGGAGTTCCCGCGGAACACAGTTTGAAGACAGCTAGTCTAAGGTGAATCTTGTCGCTGAAGAGAACATCGATCCACTGAAGTTGGGCCCTTTTTGAGGGAGTGAATGCGATGCAAACATCAAATCTTCTGGAATAAACGCCTTCCTCACTAAGCCTTTGGAAAACAGCATCCCTTGAAACTACAGTTTCAGTGGCAGCAGAGAGCTCATGAGCAATGCTCCCTCTAAGGAGTCAAGTCTCATGTGCAAATTTGATTTTAAGTGAGCGGAGTCTCTACCAGTCATCTACCAGCCGTGTGCGGGGAACTTTTCCCTGTGCGCGGGGCATCTGGCCCGTGTGCGCGGCCGCGCACGCACGCAGCTTAGAGGGAACATTGCTCATGAGGGAACGTTGTGGTTCAGTTTTGTGTTTTCCAGGTTTGAGCTCAGTATTTTTGAAAAAAAATTAATAAAGTTGTTTCTGGTGAATGAAAGTCCTCAATCGCGCAATCCACCGAAAAAATACGAAACCCATGGATTCGAATTTATTGACTGGGTGAAATCAAGGTATGAAATTAAATACCTGAATCACGTCCTTTATATGGCAACCGACACTGCACAGCAGCACGATGTCATCTGCATCTTGGGATTTGGTCTATTAATCTATTTTAAGACATAAAAAGCTGCCAACAACGCTTTTATTTTAATGGGATCCAGACAGAAGTCAGAAGAACATTAGCAAAATATCGTTCACGATCTACACCTGGGGCAAAGACAGGAAGTGGGCAGCAAGTGCAGAACGAAAGGGTGCAGGGCCAGCTAGAAGTTTTACGGAGCCTCTGAAAAGTTATTAGTGAGGCCCCAAAATATTTGCAAAAAAAGAAAGAAATTATGAAATTTTCTTGGAAATGTGAGTGTCGAGAGTCTCTGAGCGCGGGGTATCGGTCTGGGGCCCGAAAGATCAACGTCTGAGTAGGCGAGGATGTCCTATGATTTTATTCCGAGTGGTAGTGTCTGATCTAGCAAAATGATCGCCTGAATCACCCAACCTAAGTCGTCTTCTTCTTATTTGCCGCCTGAGACCATCATCTGTTCGAAGTTGGACTCCATGCTCAAATTCTAGCATTCATTTTTATCTGGGTCACAATAGAAATGAATATGAAAAATATTAGCAAGCAACAACAATGAGTTTTTGAAAGTGTGACTTTTAGGATATCTATAGATTGGAGGCCTTAGGCAGCTAATTTTCTTTGGACATTTTATCTCCTTCAGCATGGCAATGTTGCAGAAAAGTAGGAATAACTCTATCTATATATGAAAGAAATAAAAAAGTGAAACAATTTCATCGTTTGCTGTTAGGTTCACAAAAAAAAAACTGAATGAAAAATCAGTGAAGATAAAAAAACACATGCGCCGATTTTCACAAATAAAAGTAACCATTATCTCAAATCCCTCCTATAAATGCCATTGGAAGAAAAGTAGAAAATATTGCAAGACACGAAAAAGGTTAGGTGCAATATTTCATGAATCCAACGCAACTAAGAAAATAAAAAAAAGAAAAAAACCTTTCACGTTGAAAGTAATGTGATGCACAGGCCTGTTAATGCATTGAATGAAATGGAAAGGTGAAACGGGACGTTAAGTTGACGCCTGTATTAAGCTCAAGTTGAGTTACGATAATTTTTCAACCACTAGGATAAAAAAAACAGCAAACGTGATACGTCTGAACCTTTACTAGGACCTACACAGCATCAAATTTTTAAATAATTTTAAAATGAACCCCATTCACACTTGATGGTATGGATTTTATCAAATCAAACAACGAAAAATCACAACATTTTCTATTTTACTACTTTCAACAACCCCATACGAACAATGGGTGAAATTCAGTTATACTCCATTCTAAGTATTTACTTGTTAAACAGCTGACTCTTTGGTAAAGTAAAGCAACTGTAGGCTCGTGCTCGTCTTCTGTGACATAAAAATGCACAATACATTAAACTACCATACATTTTGACTGCACTAGGCTTGAAATGATATTGAAACAAACATAGCTTTTAGAAAAGAAATTCAAGGGGTTGAAGGCCTGTAGTGACCCTCATCTTGAGAGTTTAACCTCTGCTTGCCGGGTGCATCAGTAGCTCAATTGGTAGGGGGCTGGGTTTGAAGGCCATAGTACGCAGGCTCATCCTTGACGAAAATGAGTAGCGTCCTTGTAGGAGAGAGTCATCAAGTGCGGTGGTCCTTGGAAGAGTTGACAGGTTGGAATTACATCACCAAATTTCTGTATTTAACTACAAAACGAATGGTGTTGACTTATGACTAGTTAACGGAAAAACGAAAAAAGTTAAGAGTTAGGAAGTTTCCTGATATCTTTTTTAAAAGACTGCTAAGTTACCAGTAGATCAGCAGAGAATTTGCTTCGTTGGTGTTTTAGGGCCCTTCAACTACAAAGGTCATTAGAGCCCCGTCCACCGCGTAGTTCTAATGCAGATTCTGCACAGACACTACGCTGTTACGACGAATTTTGGATATTAGCAGTACCCAGTGTTCCCAAATTAGTATCATGTCAGTACTAGCTGGGGTTACGTTGCTTAACTTCTGTGATCAGACGAGAGCTGGTGTGTCCAACGCAATACACCCAATCATCAGCAGAGCCCCTTCAGGCTCTGCACTAGGCTTCGGTCTGTAGTTCAGATAACCTGACTTCAATTCCCAGCTGGGAAGAAAAATGTCAGCATTACCTATTAATATACAAATGTTTAGATGTGAGGTACCCATGAGGATCCCTTTTGATCACTTTTATTAGTAAATTTCGGTCTTCCTTGTGGTATATAAATAAATGTGTGGCGTCCCCTACCAAAGGCAGGAAAGAAATTAGTGATAGCTGTAAACGAACTGGGAGCGGCAAATTGCGTTGGACACACCAGTTCTCGTCTGATCACTGAAGTTAAGCAACGCAAGCCCAGTTAGTACTGACATGGGTGGTCGCTCGGGAAAGCTGGGTACTGCTAATACCCGATAATCGTCACATTAGTGTAGTGTCTGTGCAGTCTATGCATTAGACCTATGCAGTGGACGGGTCTCTGATGACCTTGTAGTTGATGGGACCTTAAACACCAACAATCAATCATGTAAACGAACTGAGATACCTGCCTGACCTGTTTCATAGGTGCTAGGTACAGTTTGACTGGATTCTATAAATAAGCATTTGAATTACTTTCGCCCGAAAATGATGACCTATTAGACGGTTATTTGGGGCCTCTACCATAAAAGGAGATGTTTGCTACAAAACTAAAGAATGCCAGAATCTAGATGTTGCAGGAAAATCTGAAATAACAGCCACTGTAAACAGAACGTTAGAAAGTACACAGCGGTTCATCTTTAAATCGAAAGTGCATCATTGATGTGCACAATAGCTGATGCAGGCCAATGTTTTTTTTTTGTCAGTGGACAATCTAGTGAATTTTTATCCATGTGCAGCCATTACAAACTTTCCTAACTTTTTTTTGAATTTAATATTTATAGGAAAAGCATTTTAACTTGAGCAACTCTAAAAGTCCATGAAAATAGTCATTGCACTGAATGTCTCAAGAAATGTTTAATTTTCTAAGGTCAGTATAAGGCTCTAAGTTGAAAAAAGTGGAACGACAGCACTCTGCTGCATGTATAAAGAAAGAAGAGTAAATCCTTGTTGCCGACGATGTCTGCCTTTAAAAGCGGAGCTTATATAGATAGATGCATATGTGTGCGCATTTGAGTCAACATTCATTTCAGGGATGGGAATAATAATGTTAAATGTGGGGTGTGTGTGCTGCCTGCAGGCGCACTTCACTAACTTCATCCCATTGGACCAAGCTGGTCACCATAGTTCAAGAAAAACAGAAAATACAATTGCTCTTAGATATAAAACACCTCCCACTTCTTCATCTCTTTTCAATATCCCTATCTACTCCTCCTCCATTTCCTACCCCTACAGTTTTTGTCCGCTCCCTCGCTCAGCTCCCTCAGCTTGGATGAAAAACAGTTCATCCAATCGATTTTTTATCTTCAACGGCAAACAAGAAAAGGAAACTTCTTTTATTGTCCTCGCACAAAACTCTTTGAGAGTCAAATATATTTAAAGCATTTTTTGGAGATTTTTCTTACAAAATTCATATAGGACTGACTATGGCTACTAATGCCACTAGCTATACAGCGATGCGAAATAATTTCAGGCAGTTTAACATAAAAATTGGTGCAAACACTGCTCTCCGGTTAATCATCGTTAATGAGGCACACTCGCCCTTTATCACTCAAAGTCTATAGACGGCTATTTCAGCTTGAATTCTACAAATGGTTTGACTTACGTTCATTCTACCTTCCTTAATTGGGTCACATTATCTACAACCTGAATGCACAGCAATAAGATGGGGAAATACACTAGAAGCAGTCGTAAAAAAGGCGATGCAACATTCGCGAAACCTATCTATTATCATAAATAGAGATCACACGTCTTCCGCTTGAGCATCACTGAGTAGCACCCCCTCCCAAAAAAAACAATTCTTAAAGCGGTCAAAAACAAGTGAAAGATTTTCTTTCTACATATAAAATGCACAACTTTACAGTTCATTGCTAGTGACATTGTCTTCTTCTGTCAAAGGAACTTACAGTATTGGAAATGCTTAACTAACTGCTACTTTCAAGGTCCACCAGCCAGTACTGCCACCAGCTTGGAATTATCATTAGATGACGTCTTCTTAGGGGGTTTTGAGACAGAAATTTATTATTATAATCGGCACTATTTTACATTGGACACAACAGACAAACGTCCTTCAGACGCTAATGAGGGACAGGAGAAGACTAGTTGTGATGACATACCAGGCGGATATCTGGAATTCACTGTATCTCTTCATGCTTAAGACAACTTGCAGCATTTAAACACATTGAGCATTTGCAATTCGTGGATAAGCACCTCTCATAATATACTAGAAATGCGTTAGGAAGTACTGGTAAACTAAGGTTAGTCCAACTAGGGTAAAAAAATAATTTATGAGCATGAATAGGATAACAGGTCAGAAGATTTTAAGTAGAAAAAAAATTGGAGACATCACTGATGTGGGTAGGCATGGCCACAAGATCAACAAGACTAGTGCCTTGAATATGTGACTACAGAAGAATAAGTTAAGCCAGTGGAAGACAAATGTAGAATCGCAGAACAGGCAGAGGTCATAGTAGGACAAGATGATATATTCACGGCAGTAAAAATTTTGGATGAAACTGATTCAACCTTCTCTCGTCAGGTACGTTTAGGACATATTAGAGGAACGTAAGTCTTACATTATACCTACGACAAGCTGCTTGATTCAAGCAACTTCTTAGTTGAGCTACCGCGCCAAATCCATTCCATGCGGTAATTACTGTCACAACACTCGCCAAATTTCGAGTTAGACATGAGTATGAAAGTGATTTTGAAGGTGATCAAAGACACAGGCCTAAAACCTAATGTCAAATGTTGGGGCAATGCAAAAACGCTATGGAGAAAATCCATGGTGACTAAAAGCGCATCCTAATTGAAACTAACCCAACACCATACATTCAGGAGCAGCAACACCGCAGTAAAAACACTTGAACAACCATTAACAGAAAATTCCCTATTTCATGAGTTGCCCCATCAGATGACCTGAATTGACGGTACTAGTTGAAGAATTAATTCCTAAAGACCTCCCCCACCCTCCTTAAAGCCTTTAGTCAAAATTTCTTTGAATTTCTCACTGGCAAGCAGGTAGCCACAACAGGATGGAAACCTCTTTATCACAGCTAGTGGTAGGCATTCTGTTAGGTTAGATTTTGTTTGTTTCGTTGGCCCTTCAACTACAAGGTCATTATATTCCCGGCCACTGCATAGACACTACACTAATGCGACGATTATTAGGTATTCGCAGCACCCAGTTTTCCCAAGCTGGCCACCCATGTTAGTACTAGCTAGGGTTGCGTTGCTTAAGGGAGCGGCGAGTTGCGTTGGACACACCAGTTCTCGTCTGATCACTGAAGGTAAGCAACGCAAGCCCAGTTAGCTAATACTGCTAATACCCAATAATCGTCGCATTGGTGTAGTGTCTGTGCAGTCTATGCACTAGAACTATGCAGTGGACGGGTCTCTAATGACCTTGTAGTTGACGGGACCTTAAACACCAACAAACAAATGCGTTGCTTAACTTCAGTGATCAGACGAGAACTGGTGTGTCCAACGCAATAAGCCGCTCTTTTAGGTTAGAACTATGTCAAAAAGATCACATGTAGTCAGCTGATAATAATATAATATTAATTAGTAAGCCCAATACTGATGCTATTTTGAAAGACATTACCTGTCTACAGAACTCCAGATGTTGAATCCTAACAACGGTAAAACGTCATAAAGAGGTTAAATTGGAAGATGACAGTAGCCATTTAAGATGGGTTTAGGAGCTGGGGAATATGTTTTTACCTTGTTTAGATCTTTCCTGAAATGTTCAATTTTTTTCATCATGTTGCCTAAAAGAAAATACCTAACGAAATGCGTGATACATGGTGGTCCATTTTCAAATATAGAAAAGTAACATTACACGTAACATACATTGGCAGTAGATCGGATTCAAAGACGGTTCATTTGCTAGGGGCCATGGAAGGATGATAGCATTGAGTTTATCTTCCATTCTCGGAATGCCTCCTTGGCCTTTTATTTCTAGGTATTGCTATTATTTTTGTATATCAAGTTTTGCTTATATAAATACACAAACTTGTATTCTGTAGGGGGAAGAAAAAAAATTCAAATTGAACCTCAAGTAAAAAAAAAAGCACAAGAAAATGTTTTAAAATCTGTTCAAAATGATTCTTATAGGTAATAGGGCCTCATATTTTCCTAAAATATCTCTAGAAATATTTGGAAGGAGAAATGGTTTCCTGCCAACCCATGAATTTTTCTCTAGGGAATAGAAAATGCATCATTAGCGAAAGATGAAATATAGATGCAAGAAAAAAAATTTTTTTTCTTAAAAATATCAATAACCATATAAAATAGAGGCTATATCTCTTACTAGTATGTCGTCCTTCACATTTCATTCCCTTCTAGGCTGCTGCCCACCAATGGCACACCACGGGCAATCAAAAACATGAGGTTCTGTGGCGAAATCTAGATTATGACGACGAGCTTTCAACTAAATTTAGTGGACATCGATTTGAGGCGCAACTCGGAAGCAACCTGAAACAAACTTAAATTGAATATGTGGAAAGATTCCATCATAAAAATGCTAAGTTATAACACGAAGATGATGGAAATGTATAAAAAGTTGCAAATTTTCATATTCGCTCTTTTTAAAAAATGCAGGAGAGAAAAGAAGCAATAAAAACACTGACCAATAATATAAAAGCATAGTGAACACTAAGGGAGAGAAACGATTTTTATGTGAATATACTACGTCTACTCCAATTGGTCCAACAAATATAAAATTTGCCTGCAAACTCGAGAAAAATGCTTTTGCCCTTAAAAAAGAAATTATCATGTGCAAGTGTATGGGTACAGTCATTTGTTTTCGCAGTGGCTAGAAAATACAGTGGATGCCATGATTTTCAGGAAATAAAATTGAATCCAGAAAATGTAATAACTATTACCCACAGTGAGACGGTGAAATATTAATCGAGATATTTTTTTCGAATTCAAAAAGGCGGAACCCTAACTGTATGACAAGTTGAGACAACAATTTTACATTGAATAGAATCCTGTATGCGCAGTCACATATCAAAAAGGGACCAACCGAGGGGCCAGAAGTCACAGGCACAGAAATTGCAAAAACAAGTAGCCATATAAATATGGAGGACAAAAAAGCAATTTCATTTTCAGAAACCAAGCACTACAGTACGTGGCTTTTGGAAGATACTAAATTCGAATTTGCTTCAATTGGAAGTTGTTGTCACTCGAACACTAGAAATTGTTCAACCCGGCTCTGCTTTTAATTATGTCCATCGGTGGGTTTCTATGCTACGAAAAACGCATTCCTCTACAGTTAAGACATTTCCAACTTTGGAAAAGAACATGCCTGTGATTTCCTTGAGTCATGTTGTTGTTGGTGTTTTAGGGCCCTTCAACTACAAAGTCATTAGAGCCCCGTCCACAGCATAGTTCTTATGCAAAGACTGCACAGACACTACACTAATGCGCCGAATTTTGGGTATCAGCAGTAGGCCTACCCAGTTTCCCCAAGCGACCACCCTTGTCAGTACTAGCTGGGGTTGAGCTGCTTATCTTCAGTGATCAGACGCGAACTGGTGTGTCCAACGTAATTCGCCGTTCCCTCCTTGAGTCATATAAAGAGGCCAGAAACAGATAGGCATATAAGGATAAATCCTACAACTGGGATTTTGTCAATCTGCAACGTGTAGCCTCCAAGCACAATGAGGGCAAGTGCACTGACCGCGACATGTCAAGCGTCCTATCTAGGCAGTTCCGCCCGAAAGAAAGCAATGAACCTTGCTACGAATAGAGGGATGACATTCTGCTCCACGGTATTTCTGCAGCAAGTACGTACGAGAAGGGAGCGGCAAATTTCGTTGGACACACCAGTTCTCGTCTGATCACTGAAGCTAAGCAGCGCAACCCAAGCTAGTACTGACACGGGTGGCCGCTTGGAAAAACTAGGTACTGCTAATACCCAAAAATCGTTGCATTCGTGTAGTGTCTGTGCAGTCGCTGCCTGAAAACTATGCTGTGGACGGGGCTCTAATGACCTTTGTAGTTGAAGGGCCCTAAAACACCAACAAACAACAACAACGCAAGAGAAGAATACAAAGTCCTGATGCTCATCTCCCAGTCTCTCACGCTTTCCACTGCAACTCCATTTCTAGTCTCAGTATTTCCCTTTCTCTTATTCTGAGCCCATCTTTGTAGACCAGCTATGCTATATGGATCAGAGTGTTGGGCAGTGAGGAAGAGCCACGTGTCATAAATAGAATGCAAGTAGCCGAGATGCGAATGCTGCGCTACCTATCGAGAGCTGATAGAATTAGGAATGAGTATATTAGAGGCAGCCTGAGGGTGGTGGACATCACCGAAAAAAAGTTAGGGAGAATAGGCTGAGGCGGTATAGACACGTCATGGGAAGAGGAGTTCGTTAGGTGCATTCCAGGGATGCAGGTGGTGGGTAGCACCCGCGGCAGGGGAGACCGAAGCAGACGTGGGAACAGGTTGTCCGTAAGGACATGACAGTGTGTAGGGTGGACGGTGACCTGGTGAGAGATAGACGGGAGTGGAAGGCTAGAACCCGCAGACGCGACCATGCCACAGGCGGGATAAGGGCATGATTATGATTATTATTATTCTGAGCCCATGTTTTGCCAGAACCTGGAAATAAGAAAAAATAAAAACTTGTAGGCTACATAAAAGAAATTTGGTGGAATAGCGAATACACCTCCTTGGCCTTCAGGCTCTCAGGAGTGGATTCAGGGGGGAGCAATGCAGCAATTGCTCCCCCCTCAGTGTCTGAATGGAGCGCATATTTCAACTGATGCATGACTCAACTTTGCAATTGATGAGGCATTTTTGCATTCCCATCCCTAGTTCTATAGGCCTACTGTCAGTCCAAGAGTTGCAGTTCAATCTGCAGGTGACTAAACCACTGAAGATGGGACATTCTCTAAGGGGCAGTAGAGGACTTATTGTAATTGCCAGCTAGAATTATACTAAGGGATTCTGAATGTTTAAAAATATTTTGGGGGCACACTTTGTTTGAAGTGCTCTTCCTTGATCTGTCTCTGGATCCGCCCCTGCAGGCTCCACGGGTTAAAAGGTAGATTTTCGATTTGAGTTCGGGGAGGCAAGTATGTTTGTGAAACAAGTAGGGCAAACACTGCTCAATACTTGTAAGGCTGACTTGAAACCCACTTTTACTTCCAAAATAAGTGTGGCCCTACATCCTTACACGCCAAATCCATTCAATTGGCGTGAAATTATGATCTAGGGCAGTGATAGGGGGATGGATTCAGTGAGAATACAACTAAACTCTTTGTGTTAAAATTAATTATTTCGGTTTTTTATCGAATGTGCCCCGAAGGAGCTTATCAAAACAGAATTTCCAGTCATAAAACTAGTTAAAAATCATTAAGTTTTAGTTAGGCCCTATATAATAGCACTTTTAGAGGGGCTATAACGTGCCATCAGAATTTCATCAAGACTACTGAAATATTGCACATACTGTAAGGTTGTAGCGTGGAGAAGTATTAATTTCCATATGAGGAAAATATGCAAACTCTATATTGGGATAAAAGACCCTCTGCCACATCACTTTCAATCTTCAAACTCTCTTCTAAATATGCTTATTAATGCCACTTTTTTCGCTATAAGTATAAAAGTAGCTTTATGTCAAATTATACACATTCCTTTCTGCGTATTCCTAAATATATGACAGCAGTTATTCAAAATGAAAATCTTTACCATATTTTATAGACTTTGCATTTTTTCTTCTTTCCAGTGCCATCACCACTCTAACGCATTAACGCATATTAGAAATATATGTACTGCACATATATTAAATCCAACACACGGAAAAAAGACACAGTAACGCAGAAATTCTACACTTCTACAGTTCCATTGCAGAAAGGTCAATGGCGGAAATTTAGTTCCACACAGAAAAATAAACATCTGCTTTTGTGTAAAAGTTGATAACCACCACAACAACATCAAAGTGGAGATGTAAACATGAAAAAAAATTCTTTTCAATTTAACAGCCTAATCTGAAAGACTTTATCATTTTGTACATTATTTTTCTAGTTGGTTTAATCAAAATGAATGTCTTTAAATGTTTATGGCTAATGCATAAGAAACTTAAATCACTTTTTTTTTATTCAAGCGTTGAAGAGAAAGAGAGAGAAAAAAAAGTACTTTGGCAAGTTTTTGAGCGTATATTATACAGTACCATCTATCTAATGTGATGTGAAAAAGGAGGAATGCCATTACATTTTTTATCATGACAATGTAAAAATAAACTGCATAGCTATCTACACTTGCATAGTTCCTGTACTCAGGATAAGAACTTATATTTCTATAGCCCTGTTCATATCTAATTCTAGAACTTCCGCTACACAAAGCCAACGAAACTTCTACGTTGTTGCTAAAAATGGTAGCAGAAGTAAAGGAAAATGTGAATTTCTACAGTCAGAGAACAACTAATTCGTACTCTAATTTTACTGCTTACAATGCAGGTCTGAATGTCAGTCAAAGGCACATGCATGGGCCTCTGCAACCCGACGTGTCCTCGTTTAGAACGGCCGAGTGGCGAATTGCGTTGGACACAGCAGTTCTCGTCTGATCACTGAAGCAGCGCAACCCCAGCTAGTACTGACATGGGTGGCCGCTTGGGAAAACTGGGTACTACTAAGACCCAAAAATCGTCGCCTTAGTGTAGTGTCTGTGCAGTCTCTGCATAAGAACTATGCTGTGGACGGGGCTCTAATGACCTTTGTAGTTGAAGTGCCCTAAAACACCAACAAACAGCAACAATTAGAACCGCCAAGTCACAAATCTGCAATGGGGCGCAGACCGGCTGGTGGCGTGATGGACTTGGTGTGCAGGTGAGTCCGAGTACAATTCCCAATTGTGGAGACATACATGGTAGAGATGGCGGCGGTGGTGCTGCTGCTGCTCTCATTCCTGGACTCAATCAAGGGATGGTGTCTGTCGTGTCCCAATTATTATATTACTTCACCAGTAGTCTCAGTGCAGGGATCTGATCTTGGGGTCAGTTATCCAATACAAAACCTGCTCTCTCTATCTATTTGTCTTTATGTCTTTATTTTGTACGGAGCTGTTGCTTTATAACGTTGTGGTAGGCTACCCCCAACATACCTTTTCCATATTTCTCTGACAATTTACAGGCCTGATCGTTAACTGATGGCATCGTCATATTTCAGACCCTAGCAAGTAATTGCTTGCTCCTGACGATTTGACTTGGGATACTTCAGCAATTATGTGATGGTGAATGAATTAGATGAATTGAAGAGTTGACAAGGTTCAGATTTCACTGAAAGACAAAGAAATAATTACATTTAAAGGTGTTAATTCAAATGGCATAAGCATTTCACAAATTATAAAAGTAACTTTAAATGAATCAACGTTAGAAAACCAAATTGGTAAATGGCATTTAGAACATTTCGCACAATCGCCAATAGGTGGTGACAGTGTGGTACTATTCCAGACCGGTCGTTTACATTACCTAGTCCTAGGTGAAAGTAGCAGATTGGTTGCTAACCTCGCATATACCAGATGCTACTGACGCCGGGCTGTTTGTTTATTGCAATCAGAAGAAAAAATAATTTGTTGACTTATGTGGAGTCTTCAAAAAATTCGATCAAATAAACCCTTGTACGGTTTCTTGAAATATAATAATAATGGAAACTACTTTTTCTATATTAAATGGATGTTATTTAAATCGAGTGTATCTTAATTGTAGGCAAATTTTGTGGTCACGGAGGATAAGAAGAAAATTTCAACGAGAAATTATGCAGTCGAATATGACTTTAGTTTCTAATTTTGAATCCTTTTTAAAGAGGAGGCCAATATGAACAAAACTATCTTTTAAAAGTCAATTTCATGTTATAAAAATATGCTTTAATATTTAAACTAAACAAATATGATTCGTGTTGCCAAGTAAGCATATTTACTTCTTCCAATGATAGTTTACAATTCATGGTCAAACCAAATCTCATCAAGTCTTATTTTGAACTAACACTCGCTTCTCCTAAGGATGCCCGTTTCCCTTTCAATATTAAAATTATACATCCAAGCAAGATGCTGGGTTATTTTATTATAGATTAATCTTGTCTACTATATCACATGAAATTTAGTAAAAGCCCTACGTAAACATACACATGTGAGCGTGCGTTTGAAATGAATAACCGTCATAGGTACGAGTATATATACACAACCCTACATATTTTTTTTACATCAAACGTAAATATAGTCAACTTACAAAGGAAATGACTTGAAATTCACAAAATGTATAGGAAGCCTTTTCAAACTTTGATTTTCACGCCCTATTTATTTTGGAGTCAGTTCAAAAGTTTCAAATCAACAAAAATAATAAATTTTATTAAGTAACAAGTCGAAACTTTAGTTGCCAAGGAGACTGCGGAAGTTGCCACATCTAACAAAAATTATAAAACTTTACAGAAAACTATCGCTGTTAAAATGGTGCACGAAATTACTGAAAATAGAATAAGGCACGACAATGTCAATTCCTTAGAGTACCGGTACGAGGAAAGTCAGTTTTGGTCTGGCACCCTTGCAATATGAAAAATTTTGTCAAAAATATGAATTACATGGCAATATGATGCAACTGAAGCACTTCGGATAACTGAAAGTCAGTTTTCTGACTAGGTAATGAAATCTGCTGCTAATAAAAATTGGTTAGTGTATAGCGTTCTCGGGCAAGTATATTCATGCAAGAAAAGAAATCAGAGCCTGGTTTGGTGGTTCGATACATTTTTAATACTGGAGATAGTTTTGAGCTCGGATTTTCAGGGCACTCTATAGCAGATAATGCATGCAGACTCTGTGCATGGAGAGTGTTTGCATCAGGTTGTAATGGCGGAATACAGTCTCAGGCTGTAGAGATTGTATCTGACCTCCCAAAAATGTCCTTTTTATGTACCCCAACTGGCCAATCCCGAGGTCCCTGCAAAGGGTCTCAAAATTACACAATTGCAGAGATCTATTGTTACAAAAGGAAAATCAAAACAATAGAGGGCAGATAAGAAAGTAACGAAACGCATGTGCACTTTGGTCTATTTAAACTGTCCAGATGAATTACCAACACAGGTGAGTGAGGGTTAGCAAAGCAACAACTAACCCTTTTCCCGCCTATGGCAGGGTCGGGTACCCATCTTGTCCCCCTCAATGGACATAGGGCGATATATTGGTCATAGTTTTTTCTGCAGCCGGTTGCCGGCCAAAGCTGCACCCCTACGCTTATTTATCGTCGGTCTAGTGTTCGTTGGGGAATGCTACCGACGCCAGGGGGCGAGCTCCTACACCTGGAAAGTTTTGCCTCATCTACCCGTTGCATAGTAGAGAGGGTTCTTTTACGTGCAAGTGCCATCGCACACCCACACGGGATCTCGGTTTTACTTCTCATCCGATCTTGTCCCTAAATGTGCTTATCTTGGTTGGTCAATTGCAGTGGCATCGCTAGGGTTGGCGTCACCCGGTGCGGATACACCATGGTGTCACCCCCCCCCTCTACCGAAAAAAGCCACTTCTTCTGCTTTGGTATCACCCCATTTCTCATGGTCCTAGTGGTGTCACCCGGTGCGGCCCGCACCCCCTAGTGACGCCACTGGTCAATTGTCATACTAGTCTCCACCTTCTTTCATCACCCAATCGCAAATTTTCTGAGGCTTGCAATATTTCCCGATAAAACAATAAGGTTTAAGGAAACACATAAGTTTCCTTCATTTTCAAATCGCAGACGTGTTGAAATCAGAGTACCTGATTTTATAGATCATTCTATCATCAATCCCAACATTCCATTGAATTATTTGGATCTATAAGGAAATATGATTAATCCATCCTGGATCCCAGATCTTGAAAACTTTGGAGATTTTCTGTACTTCCTGCTACCACTGCTCCAATCCGGGGTGCACCGCACCTCCTGAAGGGTAATTATTTTTTAAGGATGACAATTTAATTATAGTCGCATTGACCAGGGAAAAAAACAAAGAAATTATGCAGACAGAAACGCCGCTAAGAAAAATGTTGTCAGTATTGACCAGAAACTACTCGAAAACTTGGCGAGTCGCTTTCTTTAGACAGACAATGTAGCGTAGGGATACAGCGCACCGAAAATACGAATTTCATAAATGCGAATTACCAGAAATGATAAACACCTATACCTTAAGAAAACTTTGAATACAGAAAAAATTGAAGAAGATATTACACAACTTTGTTGGGGAGACCAGTGAATAAACTAGACTAGAGAGAGATTTATAGCATGATTGGTTTTCATATTTTTACCAATATCATTTATCAATAAATATTGGCAGAAGGAAGAAGAAGAAAGATTAGGAGTGTATGAGAAAGCAGTCAACGATGTATGCTGTGAAAGCGTAGGGGCCAAAAAAAATTCCTCTCAATAGCTAGAGCCAAACAGACCTCTGTAGTATGTGGTAGCAATACCAATAATCAATAGGGATAGTGCAACATCAGCGAATGGCAAATAAATGTCCACGCATGCATGCAAAAACAGATCTAAAAAGGAAGAGATAGCGACACGTACATTATAGAGAGGAGGTGATGTCTAGCTTATATAAATGCATTGCGATTTCATGTATTGCCAATGTTAGGGCATGTGCATGTATAAAGTGTAGGGGGTTGGGCGCTGAAATAAGGACACGAGGAGGTTATGTGGCAAAAGAATTTCGTCTGATGCTAGCAAAGGAATCCAAATAATCAAATTCTGCTGAGAGAAATTGCATCGTTATAGATGAACAGTATAGAGGGCCACACCACAAACAACCCTTGCGCCTCAAAATGGGACCATGGATAAAGTCCAACGTATAGATCATCAAATGGAATTTGAGAAGATGAGGAATACAATTCAACTTTGTAATTTTAAAAGAGTTTGAATGTCTTAAGAGAAAAATCTCTCTTCTGCATAAGTCAACCAAGAACTTCTAAGTCCATTTGGAATTGTTGAAAAGGCATGCCAACTAAAATATGAAGTGGTTATATGATCACCCAGAAGAACGTTCCTGTGAAAAAAAAAATAACAAACGGGTGGTAGTCCTTTTTACACCAAAAAAGAGTTGACTAAGCAATGCAAACGAGTCAGAAAAGAGGAAAAGAAACACATTTAACAAACTGCAATATGGTTTTCACTTCAAAGCTTCCAATCACAAGATAATCATCACAAAACTACCAGTTCTGGAAATTTATTCCAAGCTGTAAGGAACTGTAAGTGAACAGCTTACACGTTTCTGAAGACCACTTACACTGGAATCTTAAAATATTCATTTAATTGTTTTCCTCAGACAAAAAAACCATTTGTAGGCCTACACATTACACTATTAGAAATTCAAATGATCCTATTTACGGTGTTTCAGATGATATAACATACTGCTCAGTTGCCAGTGCTCACTCACACACAACCATCTTAAAGTTTGTCCGGTGTTGTTTTTTTAATAAAAAGTTTTTGCAACACAATTGAAAAACCCTATATCTTCTACGATGTTCGTGATCATCTACTTGCTTTCGTTCCCTCCCATCACAGAGCCATTGAATGAGTTTCCACTAAAAAAACAACTTGGGAACGAACGAGCAGAAATTAGGAACATGACTGGGTGAGTGAATGGTTGTCTACCTCCGACAGTTAATGAGAAGGCATTCCTGTTGGACTACTAGGGTTTAATGAGCAATTTACTAATTGCCTTTGTCTTCTTAACTACATTCAAGTTGTTTTTCACTGTCTTCAACAGAGATTGTCTACTCCTGAGAGACGGCATTTAGATGAGAATGACAGAACAGTATTTTCATCAACGACTGTTACAAATCTAACGCTCATACATCAAGCCTCCATCTCAGTGGGCATCAAGTGTTATGACACTGAAGCATGTGACATTGGCAGAAACTTGTCACTGAGCTATATACAGTAGTTGCAACGTTGTATTCTATTTAATTTCCTGCCTTTAATATGGGCCGATGACATAGGCAAGCCCAGGCCAAAAGGGGTTGAATGAAGTGCTCTGCACAATGAAATCTCTGACATTGGCATTCAGTTAATGACATCGTTTGTCTATATAACAAAAAAAAATTAGAATCACGGTAAGGTTCATTAGCCTTTAACACTCTGACAATCATAAGTGCTGCACGGCCTATGGCAGGGTAGGGTACCCAGTTTTGGCCCATTGGGACACCTGGGTGATCTGTTGGACGGCACTTTTAAGCAACCGGCTGCCAGCCTAATGCTGCTTATTGCTGGGGCACTTTAACTCCACCGACGGCACATTCCATGTAATAGGGGTTCTTTTAAATCCAGCTGACATCGTACACGCCACACGAAACCACAGCTTTACCGAGTTGAGAGCTCCCCCGACTTAAGCCAAATAGGCCAGGATCGCACCTGGAATCTTAGATGCAATAGTGCAGCATGCTATCTCGATCAGAAGCAGACAAGTGAAGTTTGCTGCTAACTGAATTATCGATGAGGAGCAACGTTTGCCCTTCCTCATTTCCTTACCACCTTAGCATATTTTTATTTATATTTTCCCTAAAGCTCACCTCTCTTTCACTGTATTCCAGCACTCGTCCTCTCTGGTCACAGTCTTGGTACCCTTTTTTCCGCCTCCGGCATCCTGATTCTTTACACTCTTCAACATTCGGACCACACTTTTATTAATGCAAATCATTTGCCAAATTGAGTAAAGTGTTACCTTTTCCAATCTGAACATTTCACACTGCCATGGGGTGCGAAATTTCCCTTTATATAGCAGTACGTGATACTACTATCATATTTAACTCATTATGGGCATTTAGACTATTAGAAATAAGCGTAGCAGTCACTTTCCATGGCATCTGCATCAGTAAATGACCTTCAGTGCAGACAGATCGGCATTATAACCGCCAAATAAACCAAACCAATCCGTTTCATCAAATGCAAATTGACGAAAAGAATTTAATATTAGAGCGGACTAAGTTATCAACACATACAGTTTATACTGAATGCGACATTTGGTCAATATAAAGGGTGTTTTACGGTACTTTTTATACAGAGTACATTCAATAATAAACTATCACAATATGTTAAGTAGATATCCATGGAATTCAACTGCATCAGAGAGCATACTAGCAATGACAATGCAGAATAAGACCCTGACAAAAGTTCTGATTATTAAATATTTAGTTTTACATCGACATTACAGCTTTTCGGGGACGGGAGAGAGAACGGAAAAACTGCATGAGTAGCACCAATTTTCGTTTCATTGGTGTTTAAGGACCCTTCGACTACCACGGTCATTAGAGCCCCGTCCATTCTGTAGTTCTAATGCAGAGTCTGCACAGACACTACGCTGATACGACGATTTTTTGGTATTACCGGTGCCCAGTTTTCCGATTGTTGTTGTTTGTTGGTGTTTTAGGGCCCTTCAACTACAAAGGTCATTAGAGCCCCGTCCACAGCATAGTTCTTATGCAGACACTACACTAATGCGACGATTTTTTGGGTATTAGCAGTACCCAGTTTTCCCAAGCGACCACCCATGTCAGTACTAGCTGGGGTTGCGCTGCTTAACTTCAGTGATCAGACGAGAACTGGTGTGTCCAACGCAATTCGCCGCTCCCCCAGTTTTCCGAGGCAGCCACCCATGTTAGTACAAGCTGGGTTGCGTTGCTTAACTTCAGTGATCAATTACGTTGCTTAACTTCGTTGGTGTTTTAGGACCCTTCAACTACAATGGTCATTGAACCCTGTCCAATGCGTAGTTGTAGTGCAGAGTCTGCACACACTGTTACGACGATTATTGGGTATTAGCAGTACCCAGTGTTCCCAAGCGGTCATTCATGCTAGTACTAACTAGGGTTGCGTTGCTTAAATTCAGTAATCGGACGAGAAGTGGTGTGTCCAACGCAATACAGCCGCTCCAGAGTAGCACCGAAGCTATTCCCCCACTGCTAGGAATAGATCTAAAATCACCTGTAGCTAGAGCAAAAGTCCTGAATCGTGCTTGCAGAGCAAATGCGTGACTCCAAAAAGTTTCCAGGTGGTGCACCTCGCCTCCTCCTCATATTTCAGTAAATGGTCTTCAGAGTGACATGTCGCCGTCAAATAGCTAAATAATCAACCAATCATTAGTGTTTAATGCGACCCACCATTTAAGTATATAAAAAGGACAGCTTCCTTAGGCCTGGTCGGTCAGTCAGCAAAAAACCTGAAGTCTGAGCTGACGAGTACCAAGAAAATTAGAGTACATATTTGGTTCCAGCCAAAGCAAGCAGCTGCCCCAACTGAAAATAAATGGAAAAAAATCATTACTTTTCAGACATAGTTGATTATTATTTTCTTCCGGTAACAGTTCCCTTAGACTCTCTTCATTAGAATAGGTGCCAGTCCATCTGCTGTCTGCGCTTCAAAATGCCCTTAGACGCGTGTGCCGTGGTCTGCCACCATTTTGGTACGCGTATAAGGCGTGTGCCACCAGCACCGACTCCTTTAAGTACAATTTCAGTCTCTTCAATGTCTAACTCCTTCAGTACAGTCTATCCAATCATACGGATTGAAAAAGTCTCCCTCCCTATTTGTCTTCCCCTATCCTTTTCTTCAGCTTCATCTCGCCCCATCCTACCAAATAGAAATTGTTGGGGGTCCCCCTAATTTTGTCTAGCCACTACAACATGTGTCCATGAGTCACTATCGGCAACGGCGACAGTTCTAGAGTCGACCCCCTTTACATAAATAAGGACCAAAGCCACACGCCACGAGAAAAGAGTTGACAGGACCGTTGGGTATAAAGGACTTTATAGGGGTAAAAATTTCAATAGTAAGGGAAGTTGAAATGGGGGGTTGATTAAAATGAAGGGAAAGCGAAAGTAATATTGAAAAGAAATCAGCCTCCATAAGAGACTGGATTCTTTAGACGCGATCCCACAGTCTCGTGCCTAAAGCTAAGAGGAGTCTGGATCTAAAGAAAGGGGTAGGTGAAATATTGAGGAATTTCAATTGAAAGGATTGTACCAAACACGACTGCTTTTGGTGATGTAAGGAACTTAATGTTTTATACACGTGCTCAGACACTTGAAAAAATACGAGAACAGGACTGTGTGAATGCTTAAAATGCTTTGCAACTCACTTCACAATGCGCCCTACACGTGTCTACACCCTGATGACTTATTCGACATTCCGGAAATGAAGGTTGTTCAGAAATTTGATAGTCTCATTTTGAAGCAATGAAACTCCTAATAGTTCGTTCACAGTTAGTAAAGAATAACAGGAATAGTAGACGCTATCAACAACTTTAGCATCTCATAACTGCAGACAGTTTGTGGCCTTCAATGTATGACAAAGACAACTATTTATTTTATTTTCGTCTCAATCCCAGTTCACCCAACAGTCACTTTGAGTACAAGTCACTAAAACCCCTTTCACAGAGATGTAATTTGCCGTAGGAAGCTTTCATTCTGGCATAGAAATGCTGACAACATTCGTAGCTGTTTCCAAGTACCTTAAAAATGCCTGATAAAAACATTAATAGTTAACTAATTATTGCCAGCATGTTAACGGAATTGGATCTAAGGAATATTAGCATGTCCTTGTTCTACCAATTGTTTGTTGTTGTTTTAGGGCCCTTCAACTACAAGGTCATTAGAGCCCCGTCCACAGTATAGTTCTTATGCAGAGACTGCACAGACAATACACTAATGCGACGATTTTTGGGTATTAGCAGTACCCAGTTTTCCCAAGCGGCCACCCATGTCAGTACTAGCTGGGGTTGCGCCACTTAACTTCAGTGATCAGACGAGAACTGGTGTGTCCAACGCAATTCGCCGCTCCCTTGTTCTACCAACCGAACTTGGTTACATGTCTCTAGGATCGAAACAAATCACTAAACAAATAAATGGCTTTTTTACCACATCTACATTATTTTGCCTCAATTCAATGGCTTTGCCGTTTATTTTAACATGCTTTCATTTTTAACGACAAATAAAAACAAATGTCTATCTGCCGGCCTTAGTTCTCTCACTCCAGACCTCGAATGTCACATTACCTCCAGGGTTTTCTATTAAGAACTTGTATTTTTAACAAATTGAACAATCACCATCTACAAGCAGAGCCGAGGCGGCCATCATGTTTCAAATGTATTCGGAGAGTGTACTTAACACTTTTTCAAGAAATATGAGTTTTTAAAATAATTTTAAAAATGCGAGTTCTTAATGGAAACTCCTGTATAATTTTTTACATATTACTGTTACTCGGATAAAGTAGCAAGAACTGACGGAAACCCTTGCTCCGACGAACTCTGGTTGGTTCTAGAATTTCTGTACTGCGTAGACAACATAGCAATGGACAAGATGAAAAAAAAAAAACCTTTAGCACCCCAATGTATGAATTATTAATAACAGGGATAACACGTATGCCAGAATAAACTCTCAGCAATAATTTGAATTTATACTCGCCTACATATTTCGCTCACAGACAGACATTCTGTTTAGGATTTGATATTGATCTCAATGGTGATAATTCACATGCAGGACATACTCCGATTTTGGGACAAAATGTCTGGTAGGAATGGTTGAAGGGAGAATAAGAAATTGGGGATAAAACAGGGAAGAGAGAGAGAAGAGGAACCGAATCGTCGTCAACTAATTGTCTGGAAATGAGGTGTCTACAATCCCGTTAAGGTTCACATCCGACATTTGTATTTCACATTTTTTTTTTCAGAAAGTGGGTGGACTGGCATTTTACAGCATCACAAGACTGTGTTATTGGAGCAAAAGCAGAAAACGCGCACAATGGACCTTCATATACCAGCTGAAATGGTGTGGTTGCACGGTCCTAGATTTGTGATAGACGGGGTGATGCCTGCCTCCACTAACTTGACTCTACAACAGCACTAGGTGTGTTTCTCCTGTGTTCCCATTTTGGGTTCTGCATAAAGCCCTTACAAAAAAAGGGGTGGTCGAGTAATGGAGTGAAAGACTCGTAGTTTCCTCTATGGTAAAATACATTTGATTTGAAATAAAAGCAAAAATAAAAAAGAAGGGTGAGAGAAAAAGGGTAGGGTACAAACTATAAGAAAGGGGTGGTAAGAAAGAAGCAGCCAAGCTGGTTTTAGATATATAGTAGTCACTTTTTTGGTAGTCGTGTGTGCGTGGGAAGGGGGTAGAGGGGCAAAAGAGGAAAAAAATCTGTTTAGTATCTAACGGTGTGTTTTATATCTGGTCAGACTTTGAGGTGTGCATATAATATCCTATGTATAGGCTTTTATTTTTTTAAGGTAATACTATAAAAATTTGCATACGAATGTCACCATCTACGTCTCTTGTCTATCTTGCCAAATCTACCCTAGACTCACAATGTATAGTTCTTCATCCTCTTTCTTTGACTCCATACTTATTATAATCTCTCTCTTGCTCTCTATTGGATCTTTTCCCTACTTTTTGTATTAGTGATCAATGGGGTCTGGTAATTTTTTTTGCTCTCTCCAAAAGAAAGGACAGAATTGTGAAAAAAACTGTTACAATATAGACAGAGCGGGGTAGCACTGAGATAGTGGTAGGAGAAAAAAATTCGACAGTACGCTAAAGTACAGAAAAGGACCCTCCTCCAAGGTTTTTTATCATCACAGAAAGCAGCTATCAGAATTGAAAGAGTTAAAGACATTATTTAGGAGTGGTGGCTTTAAATAACTAGGAGGTTGAAAAAAAAAAAGAGATAAAAAAAAGGCTCTCGAAGAATACCGATTCAAATTTGCATAGCCTTACTACTCCCTCTTCTCAGTACCAGAAAGAAGAAAAGGGTTTTAGCACTTCAAATTCCATTATGTTTTTAACGTATGGTTTCTTTTTGCATATTATAATCACTTTAACAAATACTTTAGCCCCAATTTTGATTATTGCATTAATCACGAATATTTTGCTGATTAAAAATAAGCAGATAAATTAAGTAGAACATTTTTTTTTAAATTACTTTTAAATTTGTTAAACAGAAATTTAATAATTGTCCGTACTTCTAACTTTAAGCGTTAAAATAATTACATTGCAGAAATAAATAGTGATAGATAAGAACTGTAGCTACAAACTTAGATCAACAAAGTTACAGTCGTTAAAGTGAGAATGCGTGTGTGAAATCCATAATTTCGTCAATTTTCTTTTTCAGGTTTTCGCCTGTCATTCCCATCCACGCAACTTGCTAGGGCAGATGAGAAATTTCCAGAAATACTGGTTTCGGATATGGCAAACTAGATGGCGCTGTGCCTTCACTACAGTAGATAAGCCTAGGTACGTACAATCTAATGAGTGATTTATAAAATTGACATAACACGTGTTGTCATGGTGTTTAATTCCTTGGCAAATGCAGCTATCGTTTTCTAATTGCTACCTGACACACACTTTTTTTTCCTCGGCAATAACCACTCCGACGTTAAACAGGCATGGCATGACAGAACCGAAAATACTAAGTAAAAATGGGGAGAAGGAGAGACAGAAATAAGCAGACTTTGCAATAACATCTTATCGAAATCTGGATTCGAACTAACTATAATAAATAGAAACGATTAAAAGGGTAACAGAAAACAGTATGCACACATAAAACTTACTTTCCTAATAATGAAACTATTTCTTTGGTTTCAAAATAAATTATTTTCTACTATTACCATACTTTTCTTCATTCTCACACCAGCATAAGGCATGGAACTTGTAAATGTTAACTCTATTCTCCTATATTAGAAATAACCCGCCTCGGTGGCGCAGTGGTTCCAGGTTCGATACTGGATAGAGGTGGGTTGGCTTCTTTCGGGCGAGAGAGAGAGAGAGGCCTCGGTGCCCCTTTCGTGGGATGAGAAGTAAAGCCGTAAACCCTCTCTGCTATGCAAATGGGTAGATGAAGCACAACTCACAGGTGTAGCAGCTTGTCCACTTGCCGCCGCGTCGGCGGAGTGCTCCAAAGAACAGTAAGCCGACGATAGCTGAGGTCGACAGCCGGCTGCGTAATAACGGCGTTCAGCAAATCGCCATGAGTCCATCCAGAAAGACAACGATGGGTACCCGACCCTGCCATAGGCAGGAAAAGAACTAGTAATTGATTTTCTTACTCTATGCTAGAATTGGTTACCGGTGATTTCTAGATATCAAAATGCAGAAGACAAATCTGACTAAAATAAGAAGTTTTATGAGCCCTAATCGTAACTAATAAATGAGAGGATGGTACGAGGCAAATATACTGTTAATACAGTATATACGAATGTTTCCGGTCTAAAATCAAGATGAAAGCCGCTTAAACAGCAGGTCCCTGTGAAATCTGGCCCGTGCCCATACCTAAATCCGGCGCTGGAGAAGTTGCACATGTAGAATCTATGAGGAGGAAATAAAGTTTGTTTTCATATCGGATACCATGCAAGGGGGGATTCACATGTCGAAATACTCAATACTCATAAGTAGGCCCCTAGATAGTGCCTGTACAGGTAATTTTGATTTCTAAATATACAGTACTGTATTTTCCTTCACCTGAAGTCGAACTCTGACCTGAATGTACAGATTTATAAGCAACTTCTCTTTTTCTCATACGAAATATCATCGTGGTTTTGAGGTCAGACTGAATCTGCATATGGAACACGCAACTGATTTTCACTAGTACACGTTTTGTATTACCACGATATTCATCCTCAATTTGAAATCAATGTTACCATTCTTCAAATAAATTATAATGAGATTAAACGTATTATAAGTGGTTTTTCGTAGCGCAAAGCAAGGAGGGGAAATATATTTTGATAATGCTGAAGAGAGTATAGTTACAAAACTACATTTGATACTTTAACAAGCTTCTGACTGAATAGACAACGTCTGTAACCTTTCTCACTTTTTTATGTCCCCATATTTCACCTAAGTGTATCATCTTTTTATTTTTTATCTACTTCGTGTTCTGCCCTGCTGAGTATTACAAAAGTAACAAAAAATGGTAAAGGGAGTATATCTTTTTCACATAACCTTCTCTGTTTCACTAACCGAGACGAGTAGATTTTGAAAATCATGCACTACTATTTCTTTTTTTAAAAAAAAAAACTTACCCACTTTATATACGTATATGCTGACCACAACTGTACCCGACGGGAGTCCTGTGCTTTGATATCCCTTGACGCGTGTTAAAAGTTTTAGGGGAAAACAGGATTGTGAATATCTGAAAAAAAAAAGTTGCAAAAGACTTCCCGTTTATAAAAAAGACACAAGAAAAGTATCAACTCTATACATATAAAGTGTAATGTTTGTTTAATATCCCCTGGAGAAAGGCCTACTTACGCATGACTGCATTACTTCGTACACTGCCAACTAACTGTATACACCGTATGAAAATACTTTGTTAGGCCTACATATAAAAAAAAGTCTAACTATTACTCTACAATTTATATGAAAAGTTTTTTTCTTAAAAAAACTAATGTGACAAAAATTGAGACATAAAAAATGAAATGACGGGAATCAATGGCACAAAGTACCAGATGTCATCTAACTATTGATTTATTAAAAGCTTTTTTTTATTTGTAAACAACGACATACTGTATTTTTAATTGAATCTTCTCTGTATTGTCCCACAAGCACAGACAAATTGTTAGAATTTTTCTTTTTTCACATGCTTAGGCATTTACTGCGAATCAGATTCCTCTACAAAACTATACTAGGCATTAATACAGCTTGTCCCAAGCTGGTAGACCTGGACAGTACAACCGACAGTACGAATAACCCCCAGGGATACATTTGCACTTCTCAGGGGATACATAATACTCTGCGTTTATTACTACTGCAAACTACTATAAAAATACCCGGCTCGGTTTCTCTTTGTTTGTTCCGTTGGCGTTTTAGGGCCCTTTAACTACAAGGTCATTAAAGGCCCGTCCATTGCGCAGTTCTATACAGAGACTGCACAGATACTGCTAATGCGACGATTTTTGGGCAGTACCCATTTGTCCCAACCAGCCACCTGTGTTAGTACTAGCAGGGGTTGCGCTGCTTAACTTCAGTGATCAGACGACAACTGGTGTGTCCAACGCAACACAGCCGCTCCCCCTTACTGCCCTTTTAAGTGAGCGGCTTATTGTGTTGGACACACCAGTTCTCGTCTGATCACTTAAGCTAAGCAACGCAACCCCAGTTAGTACTAACTCGGGTGGCCACTTGGGAAAACTGGGTACTGCTAATACCCAAAAATCGTTGTATTGGTGTAATGTCTATGCAATCTCTGAATTAGACGGACGGGGCTCTAATGACCTTGTATATGAAGGGCCCTAAAATACCAACGAAACAAAAAAACGCCCTTTAAGTACCAACGGTATAACAGTGGCGGAGAAAGAGCCTCGTGAGCATAATGCCGAAAAAAACTTAACGAATCTAATAAAATTTTGCTCAACAGAATTTCTATACACAGGGAGTCAGTATCCGGGAACCCAGTATCCTACATATCTGTATCCTCTGAACATGGCAGTATACGGTTCACCACTGAGTAGATGACATCTAAACTCCTGGATTTCTTCAAGTACTGTACTTCATTCTTGTCTTTACTCCTTTTATTAGGGAGGTATGGCGGTGACATCCTGTGAGAGATGCTCAAAAGCAGTGTCATAGGTTAATAAAACAACTTTCTACAAGCCTGACAAAGCAGCTATACTAGAGTAACACTCCTCCATTGACCAGTGACCGAGTTGCATTTTAAGCCGGTTTGCCAACTTTCTAAAGGCAACTTTTTATGAATTACAAAGTTAAAGCGGTCATTTTATTATAATATAAAAGAGTCGATGTCCACCGTGTTACGTTCATTGAATTGTTGTAATGGTCAAAGAAAGTTCTGACAACAAATGCTTTGACGTACCTCATGAACTGGTCTTGTCCTTTGTAGTGCATCTTTTCTTACCATTTACCATAAGAGGAACTAGGCACGTGCTAGTTAAATCAGATTTAGAGGTCAATTATAAATCTACCTGTATCCACACTTGTAATGTGAGAACCAACTACAGTTATGCTGATCACGTATCTGTAAGGTAACCCATAAGAGAATCATTAAAAAAGGTGAATTTGCTTCTGCTCATTTTGGCATTGGCATTCATAATTCTCAAGTCAATTCTGTATAAAGATCGTCAAGTTAACATCTAATTTTAACATCGAAACACCTTTTAATAAATCACATATAAAATTTGCCGTCAAATGTGGTGTTCACTCCTCCATCTGTGTAAAAACTCATCCAATTGCAAAAACTCTTCTTGCTTTACACCATTACCTCTAATCCCCTCTTTTCTCTCTCCACTCTAAAAAGTCCAATTCACATCAAGGTTGATTCAACCCATTGTGCTACAACCTACAGGTGAAAAGTCGACAATGCAAGTCAAAGTTACACTGCTTTCAGTGATAAAATGCCAATATATTGTTAGGATTTAAAACGCTTTGGTTTATGCAAATTATGAAATGTGACCACATTGTAATCAAGATGTGGTCAGAAATATTTTTCAAACATTTTTCAAGAAGTTAAGTAAATGTATATAACAATAAAGAGATTTACTCGTAATATTTCATTTTTCTTTACTTTTTTCGTCGCTAATGCGACGACTTTTGGGTATTAGCAGTACCCAGTTTTCCCAAGCGGCCACCCATGTCAGTACTAGCTGGGGTTGTGTTGCTTAACTTCAGTGATCAGACAAGAACTGGTGTGTCCAACACAATTCGCCGCTCAGGAACACATTCAAAAGAGACGCATTAGAGGTCCCGTGCAGCCGTGGTCATCATTGCCCATTTCTCCTTGATTAAGTATAAGGCGGCGTCTAAAAACTGAACAAAAGGAGGAAAAAAATGACGTTTTGACGTCAGACCTGCAGCCGGACAGGTAAATACCAAACAATCAAGCTTCTAATATCCATTTATCTATCGACAGATTCAGAATTCAAGAACTCCACTTATATGGGATGTAGTTTAGATGATGATGATAATAATTTTATCTAAATCTTCTTTACGGAAAAAGATTAGTATGAGAGATGAAAGCAGAAAGAGAGGAAGATGATACGGTTTTTTTTTTTATATTTTTACAGAGAATGAGATACAATATACAAATGTCTTTTAAATGCAATGAAAAGTGCATCTATTTGAAATGATCCATTAAAATTCAGAAAAAAATTATATGACAGACTAGGATTTGAAAAGCTAAAGCTTAGAAAACAGACCGTGCATAAAATCGTGACATACTTTTTTAGATACTTTCAATAAATTTGACTTATCGTTTTATAGGATTCCTATTGTGTGTAATACTTCCTTATCCCCCCATTTTTTAGCATTAAACTATGCACACCCCCATTTTCTCTTGTTAATTTTACTTTTTGCCTCTTAATGCATCCACCAAAACATTGTCCCGTTTACATTTATGGGATTCCCTCTCCCATTTCCTTCATAACCTCTTTTTTGCTTCCTGAAATTTAGGATTTACACAGGCAAGTTTGTGCTCAAATATATTCTTATTTAGGACTCATGTATAAGAGTGGTAATATATGTAGACAACTGGGCAGAGGAGGAGGAGTACGTTTGAATGGTGGGAACAGTAAGAGTTGAAATAAGAAAGAAATGGGGAGTAGTTAAGAGTGAGAGAGGGGTAATATACGAAGAAAAAAAAGTGATATTTATACATGCTATTTTAAGTTTTTTAAAGTATAGACTTTGCGGGGGTAAAAGAGAGGAAAAAATACTAAAAAGGAAATGACTATGAGGTACAGAACAAACGGGTAAGAAGGGAGAGGAAAAAACATCTGAGATCCTTTTAGGAAAGTTTTAGCATATTATGAAAGGAGAAGTAAAATATACATAGGAGTCTTTAAGCAACAGGTGATTTTCAAATAAAAATCCATGAAGTAGAAAAAATCCGATATGCAAATTTGAGGGAAACTTCGGGGATTTTCTTTTCAGGAAGTAAAAAAATCGAAACCTGGATAAGAAATAAGGGGTAAATTATTCTATTCTTAAACTTCTTCCAGGTATTCTTGGCACTGGTTAAAGGGTATGCAAGTTCATGTAAAACTTTCGGCAGGGGTAATAACATGAATGTAGGTAAAAAAGAGGGGTTCCTCACGAAAGTTTAAGGTATATAAAAAGGTGTGGGAAAATTTGGAGGAAAAATGGGTAACTTTTTTACACTCCTCTCTTTACCCTCTCTTAGAAAAAATATCTGTTGTCTAAGAAACTATTAGGAAAAAAAACTGACATACGTATACGAACTTGTGAAATGAGGGGTAATGGTGAGAGAGAGAGGGAGCCAAAATAAAACAAGATTGTCAGAAGATGACAAAAGTGAAAGGGTGGCTTTTATCGAGGGTTTGATAGAGGGTTAAATCACTACCTGCTTATTGTGTCACAGCTTTTCGTAGGATGAATATAGAAAAGAATTAAAGGAGTCTTTGGAACCGAATGGGTGATAACCAATCAAAAAGTAGAGTTTGGAAAGTAGACAAAATGCTTGAATTCGAACGATAGGAGATGAAGGGTGGGAAAATGGGAATTCGTATGAAGTTTAACATTAGTAGTCCTAACTTGAGAGAGGGGAACTATAAACACTAAACTATCGACTGTCTCACTACCACGACTATCAAAATGATCAACCCCATAAATCCAAACAGACTATACATAACTCACACCTCTACCCTCCCAATTCAGCACCAAAAAAACTTCTCCCAAAAAAAAAAGAATGGGTAAAAAATTGGTTGACAATAGTGGTAGAGAAGGGTAAAAAAAATACCCAGACATGAAATGTGAGGGGAATGAATGAGAAGCTTGCGAAATTTCTGAGAGAAAAGGGGGAGAGGAAAGTGAAGTTGAAGACACAACAGTGCGCTATGGAAGAATTGGGAGAATCATTGAACAAGAAGACAAGCATGTTGATTGAATGGAAAGATGGGGGTAACTAGAAAGCCCCAAAGATAAACTGGGAAAAATTCTAACTAAACCTAGAAATTTCACTGCATGAAGCTGAAACTCACCAGTTGATCATCAGTGTGACGTCGGGCTTCCTTAAATAACAGCAACAACTACCAACACAAAGATTAAAGCCAGACAGAAAACAGGTAAGGGAAAGATAATTCTTTTAAGTTGTGATTTGAGGCGGCGTTGGATGACGGGATAAAACAGATAAAAGGATTGAAAGGAATTGAGAGTTAGGATGAAGGAGGGGTAAATCAAGAATAGCAAGAGCACGCGAATGTGGATATAAGAGAACACGGTGAATTTCAAAGGGTTGAGAATACAATTATGCGCAACACACGCCACTCTTCACATTTACACATGCGCCTGCCGCATTATTATCTCCTTCCTTTTCTCCCCTCCCACTTCTATCCAATAGCTGTCTATGAAAACTCTTTGTTTGAAATCCTACACGTAACCCAAAATTGGGAGTTGGTTAATGCACCGCCAGGTTCTCTATTTCCTCCAGGTTCCGCCAGTCAACCTTTTATACAAACTCCTTCGTGTGACTGCAACTGTATGCTCATGTCTGGCACAGACAGACAACCCCTTTGAGACCCAAGTGAGGAGAACAAAAACTTTTCTTCTTCGCAGAATTAACTCAACGTCTTCTTATTCCTCCCATTTGGAGTTGATATGTGTACGAGACGGGTGCTGCGTTTTTAGTTGTTTCTGAAACATGGTCATCAAATATTTTACCCTCTGTTAATACCATCCTGTATTGACTGCAAGTAAATATCTATAACGCCATCTATATATCGTCTATTTTTTTTACCAGACTAAAAGCAATTTGGAATAACATTACGTTGTAAATTAAGAGAGCAAATGCAGCAGAAAGTAACCTAAGCAATAACAAACAGTGGCTGGTAGTAGGACGTTTGATATTACAAATAACTGAAGTGTGACATAGTTGAAATTCAACGCACTCTATTAAAAGTTGTAATTTTGCTTTAAAAGTTTGTTGAGACTTGAGTCCCAATTTACTTAATAAATGTATTATTTCTTCAAATATCTTTTCTTTCATTTCCAATTTCTTTTGAAGGAAGAGAAAGAAAATAACTTCGTACAACATATGTTGTATTGAATTTCCCTTCATAACCTGCCAAAGTTTTTTTTTAAGTTTCAGCATATTATTCTTCTCCATTTTCATGTCCCGTCTTCGTGCTCTAATCAGCAATTTCAATTTACAGACAGATGAGACCCCTACGTCTCTCTTCATATCAACTTCATTTTATATCTAAAGTGGGAGTAAAGGGGTTTTTTTTCAATGGCTAAAAACACAGGCTGAAGTAAACTAGAGTGCCTGGCGAGAGCTATTGGGGAAGGACGAAAGGGGGGGGTTCACGAGGTAGTAAACCAATTGAAAACCCCAGGAAATAGACGAAGCAAAGGGAGCGGAAAAAGGGAGACGATGGGGTTAAAATTTGAAAAAAAGAAGGAATACGGCACATCAGACTATAATAGGAAAGACGACCACTTGTAAAACATTAAAGGGTTGAAAGATAGTGGCGTGTGTTAATATCCACGTGTAGGAGAAGGGGAAGCATTAGTCTCTCCAACATAATAAAATAATCACGAATCAAAGGCCCTAGATTGCAACCCCTTTAGTTTAGTGTACTAGCAGCTCAAGTTGTGCAGTTGTGCCTATCAGTAATATGTGTGTCTATGTAACAGTTATCCCCCACATACACACCCCTACCTCCACCCCATGGACGACCCCCCCTCTCTCTATCTTGCTCACTGTCCCTTTCCAAACCAGTTTCTAAAGCGGCCTCTTTTTTAGGCATTAGTCCCCGCCCTATCCCGTCCCAGAGCATGTTTTGTAAATACACTCCACTTTTTACCCCTTTCACATAGTAAATGTACGTCAGTTCTATCCACATCATTTTGTAGTACTTCATTTTCAGTGTTTATTTCAAAATAATAGTGATGCCATTGAACAGCTATAAAAACCTCACATTCATTTTGGAAAAAAATACTGGGATTTCGTGTATGCAGTATGTGGTGTGTGTATGTGTGTGAGACAAAAAGTTATACATTTTAAATTTTACAATCACTGGTTAGTCGACAATTGGAGTGAATGTGGTCAAAGGAGTAAAGGAGTGAAGTCACAAAAAATTAGCAACAAATGGCATTTCTAAAAATACGTCAATGTATATATAGTATGAATATATTAATTCTGCAGAAATGTGTTATATGCAAATTTATGCAAAGTTTGCCATTTCAATGTGTGCAACTGATATTTAGTCATCAACAGTAAAGTTTCATTTTTTCCCCAAAAAAATGAATACAAATTTAAACGGATAACGATAATGGGGATGATGATTATAATAATAATCATAACAGTAATGCATCATCTAATAGTGTATATTAGACATTTTGAAACAAAACTAGTGAATATATTAAATAGTATACATACTGCCTTTCTCTCTTTACTTTTATCTACTTTATTATAACAATATGGATTTCTTTCCTTTTCATATACATATATATGTAGATGTAGGCAGCAAAGTATACAAGAAAGGAAAAAAAAATGTTATTACTTATATGTCAATAATTCATCATCAAAAGAGTAAAAAGAGAAGAAAAAACACCTTTTGGGAGTGAAAAAAGTATATCTCATCAGCTTACAGCATCATCATCATCATCATCATTACTATTATAAAGGCCGTATGAAATCTATCAACTCAGGGTTTTATATCAAGCTGAAAATATATGCTTTAATATTAATTTAATTTAAAGAAGATGTTTTTCAACAACAAAAAATATATGTATGAAAGTGAGTATGTGCACCATCAAGCATTGATGTTGTGGTGGTGGTGGTAGTAGTAGTAGTAGTGATAGTGCGGCAATACTTGTATAAAAGGATGTGAAAGGGGTGAAAATTTGCAATTTGATTTTAAGCTAATGTATGCAAATTACATCGCAAATATCTATTTTCATAAATTCGACGAAGAGATGGGTGCAAGAAATATATACATATTGGTGATCAAGTGAGATACATGTCTTTACAAGAGGAAAATGAAAATTTAAATTTGCAAATTCTACAAAAATTTCAATTTCACAGTGCTGAGTGAATATTCATGTGTGGCGCGTATTGTGCACTTATACATTTTTTTTAAAAAAAAGAAAACAAAAAAATATCACTACTAATCTCAATAATATCACCCACATCAAGCTCTCTAGAAAATATATACAGTATATCCTAGTTTAAGAATAAACGTATGTCACTAACCAACATCATTTTAGAACTGCTGGAAGTGAACGTTTAGTAATAAGACTAACTTCACGATTCTTTAAGAACAAAAAGGTAGGAAATGGCCTAAATACTTTTTTCTAATTTATTTCAAAATACATTTCTTATAATAACTATCATAGTAGATCGAATTTGGAAGAATTTTTCTTTTGGAGAATGATGAATAACTAGTCAACTAAGTACAAGGAGAAAAAAACACTCTCCAATTTTAGATTATATTATGAGCACCAGAAAACCTCAGATCATTTATTTACATGTGATATATCGAAGAGGGTGTACATAAATAATGCAACTCATTCAAGATCTGTGCATGTATGTGTTTCTAAGTTATGTACAACTGAGCAGTGACCACTAACAATCACGTGACTGAGATTGAGCTGTTATATCAGTGCACTCCTACACCCCATCCACTCTTCATGTCTATACTGTATGTGCCTGTGCTCATGTCTCATCCACTGCCTCCCCTTTTCTTCAGATTTATTTAGGTCTCGCATCTCTATAACATTCATTTTCATATTATTGTTATCTAACGACCTGATAAGATAGGTTTGATATATCTTCATCTATATAATGAGAAAATGTCACTTCTACATTCTTCTTCTCCTCCGTTTCACTTTATCGACGCTGAGAAAATACTTAGCTTTTAATGCCCATCCCTATGTAAGCCGCAATTGAAGCCTTGCATGCAACTTGAGACCAACGTCCATGCGGACATTCCCTCGTGCTCCTTCTCGGCTCCACTCGCATATTTAATACTACTAATTATGCTAATTAATTTTTAATTTATCACGTCTTTACAACTGACACTTGAAAGGTGGCAGTGGTTCAAGTAAAAACGACAGTTTGACATCATTATTTAACCATCTGAATTTAAAACCAACAACTCAACATTGGATGTGGGTTTCAGAATATATCTGTTAAATTAGTGAATGAAAATTTCAATTAATGTTTCCAAAAAAAAAAAAAAAAAACAACTAATACATTACAATACTGATATCACCAATGGTAGTTGCAAAGATTCAGTTTTACAATCATTTCATTAGATGATGATAATATTAAACCCTGTTTAAAATCAGAAACCCATTTTTTAGAAAATAGTTTCAATCGCGATATTAACTATATTACTCCATCTAATAACTATTTAGGGCAGAAAATTTGCAATGGCCTAAAAAACGATCACATCAACAATTGATAGCACACGTATTTATCTCGTAGTAAGAATTTACCATTTCATTAGGCCTACGTAACGAAATTTATCATAATTCGAATATAGATAATAACAGGAATTTACAGAAAATATCAACTGAGAAGAGCTTATGACAATCTGAAAGCTGAAAAATCTATCTCCAGTATGTTGCAAAAGATTACAGCAATAGGTCCTCAATACGCAAAATGGTCATTTGAAATTTTTAAATAGACACATGTAAGTGGAGAGAGCACTACCGCGCGGTGCTGTCCGAAACTGTTACGTCGGGCCGAAAATTTTAAACAGAATCACCATTTGGATCAGAATATTTCGGTGGCATTGAAGGCTGACTGTGGTCCAGGGAAAAATATTATCCGATCATCCTGCAAGCTACTTTATCATAGGTATCGATGTCCAAAGTCCAGCAGATATTCCCCGAGTCTGTCCTTACTAAGCTGTCAAACCTCAGCTCAGTTTCACCAATAATATGATTCCCCACCTGGACACACAACAAATATTTAAATTATGCTATAGGCATATCCCATTGCTACCACACGTAAAGGTGGCAGTAGGCCACATTAAGGTGGCCTTTTCTTTCACTTGCACCGCACACAGCAACAGCAGTCAGCCACTAAAATGAGGGACGTAAATAACGCATTCAATTAATGACGATGTCTTTCATCCAGACTGCAGTCTGGAAATCGGCAACTTTGCTGTTATAACGATCTCCACCCTGTCAAGATTATTAGCTCTACACGCCTGCCCACATTTAATCGGCTTTCTACCCACTTCACTATCAACTCACTTATTCATCTTAACTTCTGAATACCTCTAGAGCCTACAAGGCCTTCTCGGACGAGATGGATTAAAGATACTGTACGAATGTACGATTATAAGATTACAACTATTAATAATAGACTTCATTCTACCGGTCTGGATCCGATCCCAATGTAAACTGTCCAGTCCGTTGCTCCCTACAAGGTAGTAACAGATGACTATAGCGCTTTTTGGTACATATGTTATTATGTCCAACGGAATTCAATTCTGCCATAGCAGGGGTAAGCAGGTTAATCATTATTAGTGCTTATATTCTACTAAATATCCCCAAGCTTTATCTGACATAGTAGTGTGCCCATAGAAGTTCTCAAAGAAAATGGCCTTTGGTACACAGACATTTTTCACTGGAGACGAAACAGGATGGCAAAGATCACAGGTGGAGAGGAGGGCTGTGGATTGTGCAGGGATCAGGTGGAGGACGTCAGGCATGTGATACTGGTCTGCCCAGCACTGGATCACTGCAGAAGGGGTTGGGGAACCCCCACATTGGAGGAGGTTCTGGGGGTGGTGGATTCTGGGGTGGAGCGGCTGGAATGGGTGCAAAAGGCAAAGGTGTTGCTGAGGTGCTGGTGGAGATCTGGGCATATGGGTCCAGCATGAAAAGATCTCGCCAGCAAGGTATCCGTCACAAAGGATTACATATTCATATTCATACATCCGATAATTCAGTATCAGGGGTTCTGGAGTCCGTATTAGAAAAAAAATTGCACTTATCCATGATCCAGAAGGATAAATGTGTGCAAGATGAAATGTAGGTGGGAGACGGGGTGGACATACGGTGTAAGAAAGCATATACGTAGATGGCGTCCTGCGGTCAGACCATGGTCTGCCATTTGAAATCCCGTAGTAGTAGGACGTAGTAGTTGCGAAAATTTCTAAGGAGAGAAGGGGGGGGGGTAAAGAGATGCATTTTTGTACATTTCTCGTTCATTTTGGACAGGCATCCTTAAGAGAGCTTGCCACTTCCGTGTATGTATTTTAAATAAGGGAAAGGATGGGCGTGGACAATCAAACAACACCTATGTTCCAAAGTAAATCACCTAAAATTACATAGCGAGAGATTAACATACCCTATTAAGTTTCAAATTAACTATGTAATTATCAAAAGTGATGTCTGAATACTGAAAATGTCATTGAGTCATTTTATTATGCTAATAATAAGATTTAAGAGGAAGAAAATGTCTCCACGTCAATTCATCGTGGCGTACAGACGGCGAAGAGATTCTCGTTAAGCCTAAAAGGGTTACACATTAAAAACCCTTCTTTGACTTCAATGCTTGGTATTATGAAGCCCAAAACGATTTCACATGTCGTCGGAAACTTTCCATAGACATTCAGCTTGCGTTCAATTAACATTTTAAGTTACCAATAATTGCATTTTGAAAAAAAAAAGAAAACCAAACAAATCTTTGTCCATTCATTGTATCACTGCACCTGATCAGCCGTTAAGCCTTTACGCTCATTCGTCGAGTCCCAACTGTTTTCATATCCCAATTCGTCTTAAATTCCTGTCAGCTCGATAATAGATGCCGTATCTGAGTTTTCTACTACATTTTTAGACATTATTAAAAGTATTTTCTAAGTAGAGTTCCGATAAAAGAAAGGGTTATTAATAGCATCGTAATGTCGACATTCAAAAGGCTTAAATTCACGTAGAACTCCCAACACCCCTCCCCCATTATTATAAAAGATTTTAGTCTCATTTCGATGTGCAATTCGGAGAGTAAAGTATTTTAGAGATACAAATTTCAACATCTTCAATAATGGAAATAGGAAGGTCATTAGAATTTAGACAACAGATTTCATTTGGAACCTACAGATTCGAGTGAAATCCTTTGAAATGGTCAAGCATTGGACCACATGAGTAGAAATCACAGACAAATTAAATGACACGCAGCTATAGACCCTACCTTGGATGTTAACCATCATGCAATGACCATACATAACATAAAAGTTCGTTATTTGATATCGAGATGATGCTCGAGACGTATCCGGTCCAGTGAAATCGGCGCTTACTTTCGTTTGGAAATTAATATTCTTAATATCAGATCTATGGACCGAATTGCACCAAGAAACATTACCATGTAGTAGTGTCTACACATACGAACTAGCCAACATACAGCAATTGAGTGAAAATACGTCAATTCCATAATATAGATAGAGACTACATGATATTCTTGTAAATGTCTAGTTGGAGATCGTACACAAGTTACTCATTGCATAACTACTACTAGTAATCTCATAAGCAAGCAATGTTTGAAGAAACAAAGCAAATAACCAAATGGGAAGCTTGTTTTAATACAACAGTTAATTAGACAGAGCTTACCTAGGTGGCGCTCTGAATTGTTTCGCATAACTCTGTGGTGAACCATTAAAATACGTCACTGATTTACGGGTTATGACGTGCAATCACAGCACGATCAAATATACATTCGTGCCACGGTCGATGGCTTCGATATGGGAACATTCACCACTTACGTCACCGTGCTAGGCACTGTCAAACAAATGCTTGAGGCTCATTATGACATCATCCTCAGGGCCGACGAAACCCGGCTTAGGGCTTTTGGTAAAGTGGTCGCAGATGGCTTGACCATAGTTGAAGGCCCAAAAGTTAAAAAAAACAAAGCAACAACTAACCCTTTTCCTCCGCCAAGTTGCGTTGGACACACCAGTTCTCGTGAGATCACTAAAGTTAACCAGCGCAAGCCCACGTTAGTACCAACATGGGTGCTGCAAATTTCTCCTCTCCTATGTCCACTACCTATCTCCTCATCTCCCGCGAGCAGCCTCCAAAGGGTTCGTCCTGTTATGGCTGCTTGGCTAACTCCCCAACCCATTAAATGAATCCAGAATCCAGCCTATGGCAGAGTTAGGATATACCCCTCAATGTCCCTCTGGGAGGTTGGATGGACACATGCGAATTTCTTTGACGATATTTTTACGCCGTCGGCTGCCGACCTAAACTGCTACCTCTACGTCTATTTTCGTCATCGGCCTATTGTTCATTGATGCATTCCACTGACGACGGAGGCGAGCTCCTACCCCTAGGGAGAGGGCTAAGGCTTTTACTTCCCATGCGGCGGAAGATCGCTCGAAAGCAGCCAGCCCACCTCGATCCAGTATCGAGCCTGGAATCACTCCAGCAACATACTCCTACGCCACTGAGGCACCCCGAGGCTCTAATGACCGTGTAGTTAAAGGGCTCTGAAACACCAACGAAACAAAAAAATCCAAGGCGCCTAATCTGCCGTTAACAACATAGTCACTTTTCCTAACCCTTTTTCCCGCCTGTGGTAGGGTTGCAATGTTCCGTTGGAATCAAGAACCTATGAATATGTAATCCTTTGTGACGGATACCTTGCTAGTGAGATTTTTCATGCTAGACCCATATGCCTAGATCTCCACCAGCACCCTAGCAAAACCTTTGCCTTTCGTACCTATTCCAGCCGCTCCACCCCAGAACCCATCAGCCCCAGCACCTCTTCCAATGTAGGGGTTCCCCAAACCCTCCTGCAGTGGTCCAGCGGTGGACAGGCCAGGATCACATGCCTGACATCCTCCACTCGATCCCCACACAACATGGCTTCCGGTCCGAGTCTACAGCGTCAGTGTCGGAATATTCACAGATTTTGATAACTAAAGTTAAGCAACACAACCGCAGTTAGTACTAATATGGGTGGCCGCTTGGGAACACTGGATGCCGCTAATACCCAAAAATCGTCGTAACAACATAGTGTCCGTGCAGACTCTGCATTAGAATTATGAAGTGAACGGGGATCTAACGACCTTTGTAGTTGAAGGGCCCTAAAATACCTACCAATCAATCGGAATATTCACCGTCTGGGACAAATTCTTTTACTGACGGTAGATCTCCTAAACCAGGAAATGTCGGTCTACACGTCTACTGTACTTCACTTCAAACCAGACGTCCATCACCATGTTTCTTCCCGACTTTTCTGTCTCTGTTCAGCTTTCTTTTATTCTATATCCCCTACTTGCAAAAATTTGTCTACTGCCGCTTTCAAATCCCCATGCGGGTTTTCAATATGCATGAAGCCTGCCTCATAGGCTGAATGGTAGCGTGCGTCATTCGTAGGGTCCACGATTTCAGGCCTCGATCCTGGCCGAGGCGGATGACTTCTTTCGGGTGAGACAGGAAAGGGCAACAGGATGTAAATGCAAAAGGAAAAAAAACACCAACAAGATCCCTAACCTACCCATGCATGGAGGATTGTTCTAAGAGTAGTGACTTCGTAGTCCCTGCCCGCGACAACGGCTTTGACTCCTATCCGACAGACTGTGGGCGCACTTTCGGTTCATCTCTCGCCTAAAATACGCCCTTCGCATGTGCGCTAAAATGTGAATTAGGCCGGCAAAAGCTGGTTGGCCGGGGTTCGACGAATTGCACAAAATGCATGAAAGCGACTATGAACGCTAAAAAAAAATGCTTACAAGCACTATAATATGCTGATGAAGATATCATGCGCACAGCAGTCAAAGGCATTCGCATACGTTTGTGTGCGCTGTAACCATCAAAAGATTATTGCAGACTCTTGATCAGTGCGTGATGGGGACGTCACAGTCACACAGTAATCAGCTAAATTAGCTTTAAGAATTATAAAATGCACACAAGCCAAAACTAATTCACGAACGTTTGTTAAGTTAGAACAACTCTGCAACGTACATTTTTTATGGCTATTTGTCAATTAAGATGGCAGTAATGTCATTCTGTTTATGAATTTGAGAGGTCTACAATTTTTAGGGTTGTGGTGTGGGTGGCCGGCCGTGAAGGCCGGAGTGACCCCCCACCATGTTGGTTGTCTTTCTGGGCCCTAATGACCATTGTAGTTGATGGGCCCTAAAACCAAAACCAACAACAACAACAACCAAAGCCGGAGTGATACGTCGGCCAGGCCAAAGAGGTGAAGGACTGACGCTGCAGACGTCAAAACGTTTATTCTGTCGTAGGTCACAACAATGCGGAATTGTAGCAGAAACGCCAGCGCAACAGTGGGCTCGAGAAATTGCCCAACTCAGAGACGAACCTTCTTCTGCCTTTCTCTGTCTATCACTTCCGTTCCTTGGTTTTTATACTTCGGGCATCCCTACCAGTGACTCAGGAAGGGAGGGTTGAACTGTTGAGGTGACCGGACGCTTGACCATGATAGCAGTTGGTCAGCTCTTAGTTGCAGGGAGATGGGAAGCAGTGACCTCTCTCTTGACCTTCAACACTGTCGTTCCGGTGAGAAGAGAGTGTAGGACAGGGACCCTACAATGGATTTTTTTTTACTGATTTCTGTGGGGGCGAACTCTTACATCCTATATTCGGCAAATTCTTCTAGCTACATGTGCCATCATTTTTGTTCCGGAAGCGGCGTTTCACATGTAGATTAGACGAGATACCACTCACCTAATGATCTTAAGATCGTGCCAGGGAAGGAGTGGCAGGTAAATTTTTACATGGAAATTTTCCAACTGCTCTAAAAGTGCACTAACTACAGGTAAAATTGAAAAATAGGGTAATATTAGAAAAATTACACATTTTATACTTTGTGTTGAAAAAAATGTTGGTGGCCTCAGCATCTTCCACATAGCCAGTTTCCCAACCACCTTTCTCGTCTGATCACTAAAGTTACGCAACGCAACCTCAGTTAGTACAAGCATGGGTGGCCGCTTGGGAAAACTGGGTACTGCTAAGACCCAAAATCGTCGCATTAGTGTAGTGTCTGTGCAGTCTCTGCATAAGAACTATGCTGTGGACGGGGCCCTAATTTCCTTGTAGGTAAAGGGCCCTAAAACACCAACAAAACAGCCCAACCCCTCTGGATTTTGATTATACTGAGTAATCGGCCTGAATCTCTAGCAACCATTTAAGACCGTGTTGTCAAATACCAGGGTGATCCTACTGGTAGAAGACTGACCTGGTTATCCGGTTCGCGGATCTTATCCCTACGTGGTTTTAACCTCATGGAAAGGAGATTCAGTTGAAATTCTCCAATTGTAATTCAATCCCTTGAGAAGTTTAAAAATTAGTGGAGTGTTGTGTAGTTCTAGCTGGGATTTTATGTCGAAATTCAATGGTAACTACAACTTTCAGAAAGAAAAAATAACTTGGGGTTTAGTTTAAGGAGAATGTTTTTGTCTGAACTGAAACTAGTTGTGGAAATTTTTTTTCAGCTGCCACTCTAAGGCACTCTAAGATCATTATAGCAGCATAAATGCAAACTAGAAAGTGCGCATATGTGCGCATTTTCATTGTCGCAAGCAGAGTTATCAACATTATTTTTCATCAGTCATCAACATCAACTTAACACAGACGTATAAAATGTAAGACACGCAACGTAACTTTGCATAAATGTAAGGCTGGCAAAATTAAAGTTGAAAGTCAAAATGAAAGAATAGAAACAGAGGGTGCTCATATAAAAAATGAGGTTAGATAAAATAAATGTGAAAAATCTTGCAACTATTTTTTTTGCTACTATCGTCAGTTTCATATCTGCTATGCATTTTCGCACATTTTTCTTGAATAATTTTCAAATTCTATGGCAGAAAAAAAATCGATTATTGATTGATTGATAACTTCTATTTATTCCACCCTATTTTACTACTAAAAAAAGTTATGAAAGAAATCTAGACGAAAATCTCTCTAATACGAAATCTTACAACTTTTTCAAAGTTCAATTTTCTGAAGAAAAAAAATTAAAGATACGTATATTTAAACTCTAGATGCATTTATTTTCTTCAGATATGAAAGAAAATTTTCAGTTGAAAGGAAGAAAAAAAAGTCACTGCTTTTAACCTCTCATCACTATTTCGTAATCTAAATTTTTTTTATTAAAAAAATCAGATTATAACGATATTGCATTGATCTTAAGACCAATATTCCCTTTCTTTTTTCTTGTTCTTTATAAATCGAATTTTAATAGAAATAATATCCATCTCTCAATTTCCTTACAAAACAAAATTTTATTCTTGGTTACTCAGTCGTCTGTCATGCAACATAAAATCAAGAGTGTTTTTTTAACCTTATGGAAGTTAAAAAAAAATGAAGGCACATCAAATATTTCACTACCAATTACAGGAAAAATACCTTGTTTAGCCTACTGAAAAAAACATGAGGCACTTTTAATGGTCATTGTATGGGTTCAAAAAAAGAAGAGAGCGGTTATCTAAAGCAAAACAAAAAATTAGCCCATATAAGCAGTCTGCACGCATTACATCGAATCATAGCAGTTGAGAAATACATTCCTTATTAAAACTACTAGGCGGAAAAACACTGCATTTAAAAATCTTTATTAAATAATAGATGGCAAACTATATAATAGATTAAATTCATCTCTATGCAGTCTGCAAAAAAATTAAACTTAACCGCTTCATTCACAATAAAACATTACTGGCAAGAAGGGATTGAAAAAGCGACCCACCAGCAAAGGCAGGCGTAAGGGGAATTCCAAGAAGGGAGCTTCAAGGGGAATCTCTCAAGTATAAATATGCAAACCATTTTCTATATGAAAGTATAAAAGTATAAATTATGAAAAAAAAATAGGGGAAGGGAGTGGAAATTGAGTAAAGAGTCGTAGAAAACGGTCAGTATATTCGATTAATAGTAGCCCTATAAAAAATCAATGTCCACTCCTTTACATTACAATAAATTTCAAATGAAACATCCTGAATAATTAATAAAACCAATAATGAATGACTGCACTCTCTGCAGCAATCGTACTAAAGAGTATGTGTGCAGACGTCAGATAGAGACAAAGATACATAACACATGCAGTACAGACTGATATATGTGAATGAAAAGAAGAGATGTAAGATGGTAAGGGAGGAAGGAGTAATGAGGTGAAACACAAGGGGTTGGCGGAAAGAGTGGAAAGGGGAGAGGAGAAGAGCTCCAAAAACAAAGCTTCAGGACATTAAGAGGTAGAGGAAAGGACCCAGAACTGATCTTACGATGAAGGATGGATTCAAAGAGAGTGAGAGAGGAGGCAAGGAAGAGGAAGTGGTGGTGGAGATGTGGCGGTTGAGGCAGGGATGGGGAAGAAGAGTTTGTGAGAGTGAGGAAGGAGTATAATAAAAGAGGATAAGAACAATGACGAATGATAGGCCAAGATCTGCGTAGCTGAAAACTCCTCGCAAAATAGGATGATAAAGATTAAATGCATTGAAGTGGCTGGGGATTGAAGCACCCAGGGAGGCAACTTCAAGTAAAACTTGAAAACGACGGAGGTGGAGATTGAATAGAAAGGGGGTGAATTTAAATCTTTAAGAAAGAAAAACGATGTACGGCAGATATATTTATATAAATATAGATGGCTGGCGAAAAGAAAAGCCTATAACAACTACAAAAATGAACGTCTACTCCCTTAAGAGAAAAAAGTAGCATCAACATGATACTAGAAAATTTAAGTTTTGGAACCAGATAGTTCAACTTATTATCTCAAGAAGAGTACTGTTAAGTCTGAAAAATACAAATAATAGAGTTATTTTCCGTCTTATAATATATACACACGGATAAAATATGTCCCATTATTTCACTTGATATAATACTGATACTGAGGGATATTTTTAAGCAAAAAAAAACCACCGCATCGTCCTAAAAATGACTTAATACACTGCATTTCAAAACGGTTCCCTACGTCTTAAACCATAAACTGTAATTAAGAGTAATATTGCGTTGACACAGCTTCAAAAAGAAAGTGGCCAGATTACAGTACAGTAGGTGTGTGAAGAAATTGAGACTAGGTATTCACCTAGTGTGGAGAAGAACTACGTTCAATTCTCAGTGTTGGCGATGCCATTGGAACCTTGAAGGACGATAGTCTAATGTCCCCAATTTTTCCATTTCATCCTTTACTTAACCCTTTTCGCTGCCTATGGATGGTTCGGGTAAGCTCCATTTTGGGACTTTAAATCAGAAACAAGATTGGAAGAAGATAGATAATGGACATGGTGACGATGAACAAAAAAAGCCAATAGGAACTTATGGCTGACTCAGTTTAATGCGACAATGGAGAGGGATTAAGTGAGCCTGTAGTTCCACACAGGGTGCGTGATTTTATTCCTAAAAATTATTAAATCGTGCAAATTTATTGATTCCCTATCGCGTTAATTAACTTACTATATCATAACTATTGATTAATAACGTAATAGTTTCCTTTTTGGATTCCGGCTAAGAATGGCACCCAGCACCATTTCTTCCTCACAAAGGACGAATTGAACTCGGGTTACCTTTGTATCGGACGATATCCTAATCGAATCCATCATCTCACCAGACAGCAAATTGCACAGTAGTAAACATCCTCAAACTGCAAGCCTTCCAACATTACTAATGTTATTTGGTGCAATCAGAAATTGTAAGATGCATCTAATACATTGTATTTATACCATAAACTATTCAGGAATTACAAATGACATATAGCTGGTGTCATTCAAAATGCAGGAAAGAAAAATTAACATGAATTATAACCAAACTACAAAACGAAAGCAAGGAGGCTTAATATGATAATCACGTTTTGAGTCGCATAATTTCTGAACGTCTTTGTAGACTTCTCAACTCTTCCTAAGAGTTAGTCATTTATGTGAACGAACGATTTTACAATCTTTTGCATATTAGCCTTATAAAAAGCCCTCTGTCTTTGTCAGAATTTCCATGAATTCGATCTTGAACTAAAGATGATTAACTAGATTGTGACACCGCTTTGGTTATGATCAAGTAAATTCGAGCCAGTGTGGAGACAATATTTGACCTTGGTACGATCTCTGTAGAAAAAGAAAACATTGTTGTTTTGAATCCTCGAATTCAGTGACCACGTCATCTTGATTGACATACAGTAAGTTCTTGAAGATACAAAATATATCAGAAGTCTGTGAGACTCTCCTTAGTTTAAGTACAATTAGCTACAGTACATTGAAAAATTTCATGTTTCCAGTCTTCGTCTGCAGCAGGGACGGGCAACTATGGCTCCCAAACATCCATAAGTCTATTACAGCATAAATTATGATCATGTCTTTCACTATAGTATTTCTATAGGATAACCCTGGTCGGTGGTCAGAGGGGTCGGGTAGTAGTAAAGAGATCTGGCCAACTATACGTCTGAGTGAAAACCTTTCGCGAGTACCAAAGCCATTTCAAAATCGGCTGGTCGTTCCAAGACCGGACATACGCCACATTAGTGAGATTATAGCAATGTGATGGATGGAATATTTTCTCCAGTTTTTTTTCCACTCATATTTAAAACCGCGTGCTGTCTTGCAGACCTTGGACAATGTGCTAGTGAAAGATAGTTGGTAATTTGTAACCTTAAAAATTGAACTATATATAACGCGTATATGTCCACATTTTCAGCTCTAGTATAGGTCATTTTCTATTGTTTTTCGACAAAGTCCTTTCTTCGCAACTACTTATAATTTCAGATGCGCAGAGCCGGAAGCATTTTATTCCATTTACTAATTACATGCCTAGCTTGTTATATTAAATATGTTTATTAACAATGCAGTATTAATAACCTCAGAACACTGCCTAGGTTAATTGTTTTTCGACTCGTTATAAAGTAGATACACTTATAGGTAACAAAAAGTAAAGTATACAGTAGTTGAACTGGAAATGATCAAAAACGTCAACGGTAAATTAAATCATCACCTAAATCACCTTTAAAGTATTTCTACATATCAAGTCGGACTACTGTGGTTTTTCATAATTTAGGTAATTTTTATAATGAAAACGTCGTACTAAGAAAAAGATTATGCATAATTGTACGACAGTAAACAACCTACCTCACTTCTAGGCGATTAAATTCATATCCCGAAGACATAACTAACAACATGTGTAACGATGACACTATGGTTATGAAAAACTCTTTCGAGCTCATATCAATACGCCACATTCCAGTTACAAGTCCTATAGACTTTAAAGAAGATGGGCCGAAGGATGCAAATATCATTCCGCAACATAACCCTTTCGTCGTAGAATAACGATGTCGTTTCGCAACTATGCTATTTAAATACGTATTTACGTTATCGGCTCTTAGCTTGAATTTTAATTTCCAGTTGGTTTATCGGAATGTTAACTACAGCGACCGTTTTTCGCTAATGAAAATTGAAAGATGCGATTGAAAAAAAGAGCCAAAACCTCAAAATGTCCACTTGAGTATTTTAAAAAAAATAGTAGCAAGAAGAAGGTCCTCTTCCAATAAAACCCATTTACTGATGCGTTCCATTATTTGAGATCCATGACTGAAATATAATGCTTTGAAATATCATCCTAGAGTGTGAATACCGACTCATATTCATTTTATAACCACAAAATACATTCTCAACTTAACAAGCGAACTTCGTATCAAGTTTCAGTCTAGGGAATCGGCAAATAGCGAAGAAATAGTGGACAAGTTCCCTCACGAAGCCAGCCATATGTCAAATGATCTATAATAAAAGTAATTAATAGGCTTAGGAGTCCATCCGCCTGGTCATCTTGCCACAATGCAAAATGTACGGTGTAAGTAATAATTAATTTTCTATCGACCTGGACATTAAAAATGACAGCATTCCTTGGGGAAGCGGCTGTATTGCATTGGACACGCCAGTTCTCGTCTGATCACTGAAGTTAAGCAACGAACCCTCAGCTAGTACTAGCATGGGAACACTGGGTACTGCTATTACCAAAAAATTGTCGCATTAGCGTAGGGTCTGTGCAGTCTCTGCACTAGAACTACGCAGTGGACGGGGCTCTAATGGCCGTTGTGGTTAAAGGGCCCAAAAACACCAACGAAAACAAATCCATTGTCTCGACTACTATGAAATTATATGAAATCAATGGACTGCCAGAGGAATATTTATCTGTATTGCATTAGAACTACCCAGTAACGGGGTTGTAATGACCTTCTAGTTGAAGGGCCCTAAAACACCAACGAAAGAAAAACAGCATTCCTTGGACAATGCTTGCCTTAACATATTCTCCGAGCGTACCAATCATGTTAAAAATAGAGGTGCCACAGCGCCTGCTCTAGCACTTATACCGCCCCGGACAAAAAAACAAGTTGCCGCCCCGTGTAGCAGCGCTCTGTTCGCGTGCTATGTTCTCACACTTCACTTGCAGCCAAAATGGCGCCCCGGACAAATGCCCGGGTTGCCCACCCCTCCTTAGAGCGGGCCCTGGGTGCCACTGCATCCCTGTATGACAATACAAGACGACTAAAACTGTGTGGCATTAGACCGATAACTAGTCATATAAACCACCGTCCAGTAGTTAATTCATGAGTTATCCTGCCCGTTTCTGCTTAGAAATTCCGGATTCACGATTACTCGAAGACAATACAAAACTGGACAACAGGTTTAACAACAGTTGTATTTTTTACTATTTCGTAATTCCAGTTAGTTGGGCAATACGTGACCCCGTGTGGTGTGAGTGATGTTACTTGGACGTAAAAGACAACGAGTAGATGGGCAAAATTTCCAGGTGTAGGATGTCGCCTCTTGACATCGGTGAAGAAAAACTCCCCAATGAAGAAAAATAAGTCGAAGATAAAAGGGTTAGCAGCCGGCTGCTTAAAATGCCCTCCAATGGATTTCCCATGTGTCCTAGTGAGATACAAAAAAGGGTACCTGACCCTGCCACAAGCTCGGAAAGGGATACTAGTTGCAGGCTGACTAGTTGACTGCGTCTGGCATAAAACGGAAACACTGACAAGGTGGAAGATGTGAAATTTTTCACGTGGATCGTCATAACCCTTCTTCATTAAAAGGGCAAAATTGATAATCATATTCCTTTTCTTTTGTATTTTTGGAAATTTCCACTTAGCTAATCCACCCCTGGCTGAATGGGTAATATTAAAAACGCAACAACACGTATGTATAAGTGACTAACACATGTAGCAGTACATCATTTAATGAATAATCAATCGGCACATACCGCATGAATCATTCACACAAATCATGCATACAAACCTTTACCCCCTTCACTTCTGACTACCCTCCCCCGTTTCCTTGTTGAGGAATGTAACATTTATTAATATGCTTCAAAATGTTAAATTATACCATAATTTTATTATCAATGCAGAGAAGCGGGAATGGGGATGGTCGATAAGGAAAAGAACTTTATGGTTAACCCTATCTGTGCTACGTCATACCTGAATAAACTGTGTACTGAATTGTCACAAAATGTGACATGCAATTTGGGCAAGGTTACTTTCAGTAAAGTCGTAGTCCTGAACAAAATGGGAGCGGCGAATTGCGTTGGACACACCAGTTCTCGTCTGATCACTGAAGTTAAGCAGCGCAACCCCAGCTAGTACTGACATGGGTGGCGACTTGGGAAACCTGGGTACTGCTAATACCCAAAAATCGTCGCATTAGTGTAGTGTATGTGCAGTCTCTGCATAAGAACTATGCTGTGGACGGGGCTCTAATAACCTTGTAATTGTAGTTGAAGGGCCCTCAAACACCAACAAACAACAACAACTGAACAAAATGACGTGATTCTTCAATACACCGTGCAGTCTACAGTTGAATAACCAATCCGATCTAAACGTTAGTTGAACAGCACAATAGAGATTTTGCAATTTCTCGTAACGTGGTCGTTTCGGGACGAAAGACGAGAAGTAAAATGCCTTCTCGTCCTTCCCAGTCGTCTTCAATACAATAAGGACGCGAAAATCATAAATCAAAGTGAGAAAGGAGGACGATTATTTGTGATTTTCTCGTCCTTATTTTACTGAAGACGACTGGGTCCCGGGACTTTAGTCCCGAAATGCCCACGTTACGAGAAATCGCAAAATCTCTAATATCTGTATTGAATGTCTTGTTGTTTTGGGATTTTCTAAATGCACACAGTAATATTTTAACTGTATTTTTTTTTTGAACAACTAGGCTTTCTTTTGTTCATGAGTTGTGTACGAACATGGAGATTTTACAATTTTTCACTCGGTTAATTGCTCAGTTTTCAAAATAGGATTTAACTGAACGTGAATTGCTGACTTGATACATCAATTCTTTGATCGTGCTAAATATGGCGTCAGCAGTACTGTATATGTGGTATGCAAACCAGGGGAGGAGGAGAAGGAATGGGCCTTTAAAATCTTGCTTTGTTTGATTCTGATCAAACTACTTGAAGAAAAAAATAATCTTGGAAAAAAAGGCGGACAACGGGGAGAGACAGAAAGAAAGTGAGAGGAAGTTATTTCAGCAGAAACGAAGATTTGATTCTAGGCAAGAGTTTTTTTGTTGTTGTTGTATGTCAACGTATTGAATATTATTTTGACAATCTCGTCAATCATCGATTCTGGGTTGGTCGACTCTGCGGCCCTGACTCCACCTACAAAGCCATGAACTTGCTATCGATCCATTATCGATTGGTGGAAATGCAGATGGACGACGGCAGACCACTTGCCATTCAAGGGATATAATATTTGCATTTTTCTCCACCATCTTGTGCAGAATATGCATGCGTCAATGTCATCTCTCTCGTTTGTTCACTCGCTCGCCCCCGCCTGTTCGCCTGCCCGCTCGCTCTCGTTCGTTGAATAATTTTTTTTTTCATCATATTTTGCACCAAGCTCTATTCTCAACCTCTCAATCTTACTTTCTGCAAAAAGAGAGAGAGAGATAGAAAAAAATGGTGGACATGTTTGAAATAATACATATTTAAATCCCGTGATATATGTTCAGTAATATGAAAATGTCAAAGAACTTACCATTTTTTTTCCTTCGCGTCCCTACTTCCCTCTTGAATTTCAAAGCAGAAAAAAATGGAGAAAATAAACTGTCATCAAAATAATGCCAACCTTTTCTTAGACGTTATTTTATGATTTGATACGTAATGACACTAGAAAAATTTTCCACTAACAACAACAAATAATCAACAAACACATTGTAAACAACGATTCTGACATACGAAATCTGATTTCTGAAAACAAACTCGTACCAGCTTAGTTGCAACATCAACTATGTCTGTTAATTGTACTTGCAGCAATATCATTATTTTAATAATCATTTTCCCCCTTTTTATCTACCTCAAATTTACCCTTAACAGTATCGCTTCCACTCCAAATTCATCTATGCAACCACTGATTTCCGAGTTTTCTAAGTTCGCTGTATTATTATCGCTGTTAATATAAGGTTACTTTCACCCTTGGGTTTCTAGCGAAGTACATAATGCCTTGCTAAATGAAAGGGTTGTGACGTATGTCGCCAGCCAGTCAAATAAAACCCGTCGTCCTCACAATGCTTGCTTTCTAAATTCTTATTTATGCCATTATGTCTGCACTCTTGATACCTTTTCCATATTTGATTAGATGGAGCTCATGAGTACGTAACCTAGAACCGGCTGGGGGTTTTTTTAGAACCTAAGGGAAAAGATATTAGGAAGGCCTGAATATTTGAAAACAAAACTAAATTCGAAATTTTCAATCTCAACGACGCCCAAAAAATTGGCGTCTATGCAGGGTCTGACTTGGAATCCCGTCTGAAACGAGTTCAATTCCCAGCCATGAAGACGTGCTGGCACTCTCACCGCTGTCCTTCTGCTTCTTCTCATTAGCACCTTGAAGGACGACAGTCTGTTGTGCCCCAATGTAAAAAGTGCTCCTTTTGCTATTATTAAATATGATATTTTGATAATGACAAATTCGGATTTACGTCCTCTGACGGTACCTGGAGTTACTGTCAAGGCACTGCCAGACATGAGCCCCAGTAAATGATTGTACTTACTATAATAAAGGGTGTATGCGTCTTGTTAGGAACGTCGCGCACACGCATAACGGTTCAGGGATTTATTACCCTTCTAACTGAAGGGGTGCTCCTTTTGAATAGGTCCCCTTTCTTATTGATTGAAAGAGGGGAATAAAAGGGTTGCAGCATCAGGTCGGCAAACCAGTCACACAAAAAAACCATTGGCTATCCATCGGTCATGAGTCCCGACGTCTACCTTCTTTCTGGCTTCCTCCATATTTTTATCTCTGACAATCAGCGTCTTCGTCCAAATTTTTCGATTTTCTGTCGAAATTTGTCAAAGAGACCCTTCTTTGACCACTGCCCCACATCATTTACCGATGTCCAGTTCTGCTCCCAAACCGGAATCCTGATAGCGAAATTTAGTCTGTTGTTGGTGGGACTATCTCCGAGGAACGATGCCTTAGAGATGGGCTCTCCCTCAGCATTTGACCTATTTAGTCAGGACAGGATCGCGCCATCATTAATGTAATTGACACAGGATCAGAGGAAGCTAACAACTCTGAACTACCTTCATATTAAATATTTTATTGCGTACCTCAATTATTTATAAAGTCGGTTGGTAACCCTTTAGGTGTTTTATAATTACAGTATTGTTATATAATTGAAATTTTTTGTTGTACCTTAACAGCGTTCTACTATTCATAATTCAAATGATTTTATTTATTAATTCGATCTAAAGATGGCGCAGAAATCGCACCTCATTTGTTATTCCATGTCGCGTTCAACTTGTTCCACTTACAGCACAATGATGTCAATCAATAGATTTCATTAAAGTGAAATTAAGGTATCAAAGCGTTAATAGATGGTAAAGGCTCAATTTCATAAATTACCAAAAAAACAAGCAACTTCTAACCCTTTTCCCGCCTATGCCGGGGTCGGGGATCCATCTTGTCCCTCGGAATGGACACAAGGGCCATCTGTTGGACAGTGTTTTTCCACAGCCGGTTGCCGACCAAAGCTGCAACCCCTATGCTTATTTATCGTCGGTCTACTGTAAGTTGGGACATTCCACCTACGCCAGGAGGCGAGCTCCTACATCTGGGAATTTTGCCTTATCTACTCGTTGCATAATAGAGGGTTCTTTGACGGGCAAATGCAATCGTACACCACACGGGACCTCGGTTTTACTTTTGATCCGAAAGAAGGGACAGGGCTCTCTCTCTCTCCCGAGTCAGTCCAATATCGAGCCTCGAACTAGTGACGCAGTTACCGAGCGTGCTACCCACTGCGCCACCAAGGCGGGTCAGTTTCATAAATTACCAAACAATCAATAAGAAAGCACATTTCCTCTCCCATAGTATCAGCTTCTATTTTAAGTTTTTTCTTTCTTCCTCTGATGGCCATAAATAGATTAAAATTGAATTTTTTTCTTGGGGTCAATTTTTAATCTCTATATTAACATAAAATATTTATTTTTAAGTAATATGACAGAATTTTTGACTTTCCCATCGTCGCAAGTTAACACTGTCATTGTCTATCATAATAAAGTCAACTCGAATGAACAAATTACAAGATAAGTAATAGGAGTAAGTGTCTAAGTGACAATGAATTACAATTTCCTTAAGTAGGCTCGAACCATTCATGATGACTGCCGTAGAGAATGTAGGAGTAATAAAGACTTCTAGTAAAGGGTTGAAGGGCGGTTCAAAAAATACAACCCATCATAAATATTATAAGTTTATCAAATAATGAATGCATGCTGGTCAGTGCCGGATTTACCAATAGGTTAATTAGACTGAAGCCTAGGGCCTCAACATTCAGCGGGCTTCAAAACTAAAGAAAAGGGGTTCAAAAGGGCTTGAAACGGGCCTCAAAATTGAAATAGCCTAGGGCCTATCAATATCTAAATCCGGCACTGATGCTGGTGGAGTCAAGCATTCAGCGCACAAGACCCTAGCATAAGACCCAAAGCTTTAAATTCACTTTATTAAACTAAAAATTTGAATTTTAAAACTGCATGCAAAACACATTTTTGAAAGATAGCGATTCATAAGAAGAATAGGCCAGACAAATAACTAATTTACTTGCCAAAATTTCTATTTTGGTTGTTGTAGTTTAAGGTCCCGTCAACTACGAGGTCATTAGAGACCCGTCCACTGTATAGTTCTAATGCATAGACTGCACAGACACTACACTAATGCGACGATTATTGGGTATTAGCAGTACCCAGCTTTCTCGAGCGACCACCCATGTCAGTACTAACTGGGCTTGCGTTGCTTAACTTCAGGGATCAGACGAGAACTGGTGTGTCCAACGCAACTCGCCGCTCCCTATTTTGGTTGTTTAATGCGGTGTTGGAACACGTGGGGTAGGCCGGCATCCCTCCCTCCACAGACAACAAAGCCAATATTCCTGCGGGTCCAGACGCCTGGCGGGGGTGCCTCCAGTCAGAGGATTTTCAGTGGACCCGCAGACCCGACTCTACCACAGGCGGGATAAGTGTGTGATGATGATGATGATATCGATTCATAACAAGTATGGAAATAATAAATTTGGCATTTATATAAATTATTTTCTGCTTAATATTAATGTTTTTTAGGAGATTTTTTGGCGAAATAGCAAGCCCCTGTAAAATGACATGACAGGATAAGAAAGACCACTTCTCGGTATGAACTAGAGATACCTTTCTCAACGTACACTCTTTGTAAACAGGACCTTGATATCTGAATGATAGAACCAGAGTTGGCTCGGACCTAAAATCAACGTCAGAGGGGCCACACACTTTCAAATTTTTAAGATAATCTCATAATAGAATTTTTGATGTTTCAGAGATTATTGATTGATATTCCTCGAAGCCCCGCAAAATCGTCAGTCGGCCCTGAGTAGAACACATATATTTGGACTCATTGCCCTGGCTTGAACTCTGTCATGGTTAGTGATTTCTGAGAGTGCTAGGCGCACAATTATTACAGATTTTTGAATACCAGGTTCCTTTACGGGACCTTTCTACAGCACTGCATATTATTTATGCTATATACTGTATTTCATCCATTAGAAATTTAATGGAGAAATTACCTTCCTCTCACCCCACATGAAACTGCCCCTCAATATTCTCTAACCACACCGAGTAAATTACTCCTAGGAGAGGAACTATCAGACTGCCTACACAAGTCTAACATCATAAAATCATTCAATGAAAGATATCAGTTATTATGCATTCGGGTGTTTAGGATTTGTGAGCGTGGAGGTGACATTGCCACACGTGAACACACCCACATGTTTCGGGCAAGGGAGATGACCCGGGTGCGCCTTCCGTCGGGTGACAAGTAAAACCGACGTCCCGTGTGGTGTACGATGTTATTTGCACGTAAAAGAACCTTCTCTACTATACAACGGGTAGATGAGGCAAAATTTCTGGGTGTAGGGGCCAGGGGCGGATCTAGGTTGCTCGGGGCCTAGGGCTTATTGAAGTTCAATAATGTCACATTGATTCAAATTCAATGAATAATAGTACAGTATAAATAATCATTATTATTATATTATTAATATTAACTACTTTTACTATATGATAAGTGCTCATTGTTAATCAAAAATTATTAAAAGTTTATGATAATTCAATTTTTGTGGGGCCCCTTGACAATTGGGGCCCAGGGCTTAAGCCCTATTAGTCCCTATGTAGATCCGCCCCCTGGCGTCGGTGGAATTCCCCAACGAACACTAGGCCGACCATAGATAAGCGTAAGGGTTGCAGCTTTGGTCGGCAACCGGCTGTGGAAAAACACTGTCCAATATATCATCCTTGTATCTATTCAGAGGAACATGCTGGTTCCCGACAGGCGGGAAAAGGGTAATGGGTTCCTTTTTTGCAATTTGAAGGATTTTCTCGATAAATTCTCGCCTAGTTCAAGACAGAGTACACAGGAATTCGGCAGCGCCAAGCAGAGAACCGAGATAGAATAGAAACAGAGAGGGGACTCTTAGGTGCAGTGCTGGACGATGTTTTATCATGTTTTTTACTTCCTTAGTGATTTCTTACGCCATGCAGGGATTCATTGGGGACCTTACCTTCTAGTCAAGAATCTACACATGGGGGGGGGGGGGGGGGGCAATGCAAAAGACGTTTACACTGTAATGACCACATAGTTAACATTTTAAATGATTACATATAGTCCTCTGAACCGAAGAGTTTTTAAAAATGTTGGTCACCAGGCACCAGCTATTTTCTCAGGGTGCATTACGGATTTGAAACAAATGCTCGTAAATCGAAAATGATTTAGGTCATTTGTTAGATGTGTTCAGTGGAAGCGAACAATGTTAAAAACGTTAATGAGTATTTGGGAACGTTCCTTTTCATCTACTACTCATCACTCCTGAATCCTTACTCCTGTATCATGTATGGTAACTTCTTGTTATTTTTTTTTTGCAAACGGTTACAGTGATTTAGCTCCATTTGTGTCACCATTTTAAAATCAATTATTTGTTGTCGTTGATGATAAAATACAAAGAAAGTCAAGTTAAAATTGCAACGGACACTCATTTTAAACTACTGAAAATTAACTCAAGTTTCATAGCATCAATAAAAGGGCATTCAATATCTAAGTAGTTTCTGGTATTAACATTTAAATTGCTTCATATTCATCATATACGTTTTGACAGTAAAGATCATTTCTCATTTGACCAATTTCTTTATAGTGACCCCCTCCTCTCTCCCTCTGGTGTTTACAGCCTCAAAGAAAATCTATTATGTAGTCATTAACATGTATAATCAATATCAAACCACAACTTTACAGAGTTGAAAAGTATTGTTAGCGCTCAAATAATAAATCAACTGATATAAACATATTATTAATGATATTTCTTTTAGTTAACCGGCATTTGTATGTGCCCAGTTAAAGACATTATTAATCATTTCTCTTTGATCCATTTTTGAATCAGAAGGCGTGTGACGATATTTTGATAATAGAAATATAATATAGAGTATTTTCTATCATCCATCCATTCGTGAGATCTGATTCATAGTCGAATTAGTAGCCCGGGTCAAGTCAGAGCCATGGGTCGGTTAAATTGAACACAAATCCACATCTTTTGTTTGTGTTTTTCCTCCATTCTTCTTCTTCTTGTAGTTTTCTAACTTTTGACTTCTGACAGCTAGTAAAGAGCCTTAGTTTACCTTTTCTACCACCGTCGTCAAAATATCCTTCCTCTTCCCCTTTGATCCCCCTCTTTCATTTTGTGTCTCACTTCAGGTATGACCCCTTTGGACCCAAACAACGCACGTGTTCTCTCAGTTTCTCCCTCCTTTCCTAGTAGCAATTTTATGCAAATCACGTTTTCTCATCTACAATTTTTGCAATCATTTACATGACTACTCTATTTCGGCAAAGTAGTAAAACTACTTTTTCTGCTACTTCGTCGTCGTCGTCTTCATGGACCATCTACGTCGACATTTCACTTTCTTCATTCATTATTTAAAATACAAATTTATCTTCTTGACAAGTGGTGTCTCTGTATAGGCCCTAAATTTTTTTCCCTTCTTTCTGTCTCTGTTTTCCGCATGTTGTATGAGTAATGTACCTACCTGACTTGGTGGTCGGTCAAGAAAAAAAAGCAGGCCCAAAACTTGACAAATGCCACGTGTAAAGGAGAAACCTTCAATAACTCTTACATAAACAACATAAAAACTATTTTCCCTCCTATTTTCTTTTCTTACACTGTCAACAACAACAACAACTTTATATAACAGCGAAATAGAGAAAAAAACTTTCTTGTACCTTTCATGCCAAACATTGTGTACATAGTGACAAGTTGAACAAGTTATCAAAGGATAGTTGAAAAGTATCATGATACACTTTTCTACATTTTCTATATTTTTGCTCCACTTGAATGCCATGAAAAGAAACTTTATTAGTAAACAACATGTGTTCAACACCAAGTTGTAAATACGAAAAAAATATATATAAATAAATCGTCTCACTCTCTTGTAAATTTATTTATTTTCTTTCTCTCCATCTTTCGACTTGTTATTTTGATAAACAAATTACTTATGTCCAGTCTCTAGTTGCTCCTATCGAGAAAAGGCCCCTGTCCTTCTTCATCTTTCATGTTAGGGACCTTGTTTAGTATGCAAAGCCATGGTTACCAAGAATGAATACGATAGCCACCCAGTTTTCAATATAAATGATGATGATAACGATTCACAAGAGCAACCATGTTGAAAGGTCAGTCGTATTGACATAAACCACTTGGTCAATGCGAGTTTTTTTTTTACCATTGCATACTTACTCTTCTGGAGGCAGTGCAGCAAAGGATTAACTTTGACCTCTATTTTTCAATAGAAATGACAGGGTTCTATCTCTCTCTTCTCTGGATCTCAACCTATTCGCGATTCAATCACGTTTTTAGTGTATTAAGTCTGACCCCTAGGGCCGTCACTATTCAATACCGTAAATCGCCGGATAATCTCCTGTTGTAAATCCAAACCCGCCTTACATTAAAGAGGTAAAGATATATTTGAGTACAGATTATAGTAGCAGTGGCTCCCAAAAAAAGTTGAGTGGTCAAGCTCAGCCCTATTGCATTATTACAAACTCGGTTCATTGATATATATTGAAATGGCTGAAAGCAGTGTTTTGGTTATTTAACGTCGGCCCATTTACTGCTAAATGTAATCTACCGACGCTAGAGGGCGAGCTCCTACACCTGAGTATTTAATTAAACAGGCTAAATTTGAATCTTACTTCATGAAGAACGGAGTCTTTTAAGTGATGGTGATGTCATTGACATCACACCGAACAATTTAACCAGTGAGAGAAGATTTCTGTCTACTCAGGTAATATTACGTCATGATTTGACTCGGGCTTATCTTACCAGCTATCACCATTTTTCCAATAACCAGGGCTTCTTACTCATGGCATTTTGAGTCCCTGTGAGTCCCTGACTATCATACCTCTTTTGATGCCACAATCCCTTAAATTCCTTTTTTAGGGTCATCCAGGATGCCGAGGGTCTGGACATGCTATCCTGGAATCCACACGATAAAGTTTATATTACCACGTAGGCCTGTGGGGAATGTGAACTTGATTTGAGAATGTCTGAAAAAGTTGAGGACAAGAGACTCGGGAAGGTGATCTATGGTTTCCAAACTGAGGACAGCAACCTCTATTATAAGTTACCTTTTATTGACAGTTTGAAAACTCAATCTGGCGAACGCCCTCGCAGTAATTTAAGGTCGGAATGGCTGGATGTAATGAAGGGGTTAACCTGTGATCAACCTGCTTCGAGTTGTACCTGAACAATGCAGGGTTACATTGGAGAGGTTGATGAGGATGTTGATGCTAAAAATTGATCAAGTAAGAAACAGCAGTCACTCGCACAATTAGTTTTGCAGTCAAGAAGATTGGGAGGAATCAAGAGTCTGTGGCACTCACTGTCATGCGCAAAAGCCTTCCAGGGTGTTTCACAGAGTTGCCAACAAGCGATATTTACATGTATATCATTAAGCTAAAAATGTGTCGCTGTCTATCAACGTCCACCTAATAAAAATGGAAATTAGTAGCATTTTTGGTTTTTTTGGTAAGACATAAAAGGATTTGGTGTAATGGTATGTCATTTGGTTAATTGGGTATTGGATGTTTACTCGTTCATTATGTCAGAAATGACGAGTTACGTCACATATTTTACATATAACAACAAAATCACGATTGACTTCATACAATTTTCTGAAACTGAAAGTTTATTACTCTTGAAGGGGAAAACTTCATACTGTTTAGAAATCGCTCAAGAATTGCTATACAAACCGAATTCAACAAACCCGTCTTTCAACTTTGGTCCACTTCGATTCAGAGTTGAAAAGGAGTGAAAAGGTCACTTTATACCGTTGTCGTAGTGATTAGAAATTAGAAAGTCATTTGAAGCATCGCTATTAGCAACGAAATGAGTCTTATGAAACAATCATGATGCCAATCAATGCAATGGTCCCCATGGCTCCCAGCAACAAATCTCTAAGTTCAAGACAGGTAAAAAAAATCTTTCATAATCACCCAGAAAGATAATCACGATTTCATATATGTTAATGAAGCCCACGGGCTCTGTTTACAGATTATACGAGCCATGTGAACCAATTGTTTGCGAGTTATTTAGCAGAGATTATCAAAAATTAATAAACAACATATGTCACCTAAGGCCTTTGGTTAGACTAGTTTGAAACTCCGCTATATGCCTGCCTCTAAACCAGTAAGCTGACTAGTTAGCATACGTTGAATTGTCTCTACACGTATGTCTTAACTTCCAGCTACACCAACTCCAGGGGAAGCGACCATCGCGGAATTTTACCCATCTAAACGTATAGAGGGAACTCATATGTTCAGGTGACATGCTATTCACAGCATAGGACCCAGTCTAGGTATATCTCTCATTCCTCTCACCAGAGAGAGAAGCCAATTGCCTTAGCCGGGATGGAACTTTTGATACCATGGCGTACTTGGTTTTCCAAAAATAACTCACTAGCCTCAACCAAAGGCACCATGAGTTCTGAAGCAAGTAGTCTATCCACCCTCGTGGTCGGCCTATGATGCCCGCCTCTCTCTCTGTCTCTCTCTCCAGTATTCAGTTTCTCAGGTATATTGATTGTTGTTTGTTGGTGTTTTAGGGCCCTTCAACTACAAGGTCATTAGAGCCCCGTCCACAGTGTAGTTCTAATGCAGAGACTGCACAGACACTACACTAATGCGACGATTTTTGGGTATTAGCAGCACCCAGTTTTCCCAAGCGGCCATTGGGATGGCTGCTTAACTTCAGTTACCAGACGAGAACTGGTGTGTCCAACGCAATTCTCCGCTCCTCAGGCATATTGAATTCGTGACTACTCGACCCTATCATAGGCGAGAAAAGGTTTGATAAAACAGAATCAAAATGCCAAAATAATTATTGTGGGGCGCATTGTGATGTCCGAAACTTTAATGAACGTTGCAATTTCCATAGCAACAGATGCGTTTCAAAATGTTTTAAACAATATCTTTTATGTAGATTATAATTTTTATATTATGCGTGAAAAATTAACTTTTGGATAGCAAACTTGATTCCTCTACTGATTCAACCTAAGGTTGAAGTTCAAGAAGAAATGAAAAATCAATATATTTGTCGATTTTTTTGAAGAACTTGCATGAAATATTGCTGGAAACAGCCGTCTTTATTACAGTGTATCATCTCATATGTGAATTTATAATAGTACACCAATTGAGCAGGTTGCTGACATTTTGGTTGAGCAAAACAAAATTAAACAAAGTTTGGACTAAACCTGAATGTAGCAATGGAAGGGACGAAGCAAAGGGGCACAACGATAATTTAATTAAGACCACTAGAGCCATCAATTTATTCAAATTGATGGACATAATCAAAAAATTAACGTGCTCTTGTAACAGTTTTTGTTAACCTTCTGATATTCCATTGACAATAGAGTCACTTCAGCAAGGGTCGATCGTAAATTTCAGGTCTGGTAGCAAGAAAATCGATAATCGAGATGTTGTTGGAAGGCTTGAACTGCTTCCTTCCACCACACATCTCAAAACCAACCATGAATAAACAATGTCAGCTAACATTTTATGTCAAAATGTTGTCTGGAGCAAAGTCAAGCAGCAAGCATCCAAGTTATCATTGTGAAAGATGCTTGATGCTGATCGCTTTGCACCACACAACTTACCGCTTCTTTTTGAATAATATTAATAATAATAATACCGGTAATAGTAAACCTTTCAATAATTTGTTCATAAAAAAACTTATTATTGAATTATTATATTAATAAAAAATAACTCGTTTCTAAACTACACACTGAATTCAAATGGGAAATCAAACTGATGATGAGAAGGCAACAAAAAAAACCACAAGAGCCAAATGAGGTCTGGATGACGTCATTCCCCCAAGTGTCCATCAATGTTAAGGATACTACCACTCGTTTCCGAGCATTAGTGGACAGTAGCTCGCCATTGGCGAGTGTGGCTGTCACTCATTTTATAACTTGTCACTCAAAAAGTGTGGCCAAAGAGATCGGATCAATAATGTCACAAGTTCGTTATTTTGCCAATAGATGCCACTAGTATTGCTTCTGTGAGAGAGAACTCACCCACAACCATTTTGCCATTGTGATTTCTCTCCCCCTCTAGTTAGCCCCTCAACCTTTATACTCCCCCTACACCTCTTCACGGGCACCAAACATATACCTTCATATTTGGTTCCATTTTACAAATTTTTGACCACCACTAGGTATCACTACTGCTTCCTTTCACTTTAACCTGTCTTCTGTTGCTGTAGGTAGAGTACGTCTAATCTAATAACATGTCTGTGTGATCACAAAAGAAAGGCCGTGATGTTTAATTTACATTCTTCTTTCCATGTTGAATTACTAAAATGGCAGTTTAAATAAATAGGCTGACATAGTAATAATAATATTAACAGCGGCAATATCTAAAACACGAGCACTATAATTAACGCAGTAGATTAGATATCTATTAACTCTGCTAACAGTAAGGTCAATGATAATGATAGCAAATTTACATTAGATAAGCATTAAGAATTTCCTAAGGATTTTTGCATACTTCAGACACACAAATTTGAGAAGGAGGAGGTAGAGACGTGTAAGACACGCCAAACCAACTCCTTTAGCTGTCTTCTTAAATGCTAACAACATCAATTTCAGAACACTAATTATAATCATTTGTTAAAATCCACCAAATTTGTTTTCAATTGTTAACCTAATAAAACAGTCTTGCAAATCATCAGTGCTAGATGCTAGTACTGTTAAGTGCACAAAGGCAATTTCTCAATGAGCGTTTATAAAAATATTCTCCTGTAACTAATATTTCACACGTGTGTGAACTGTCATCATCTAAAGGGTTAGAAATAGACATCAATGTCCTCTAGGGAAATTCATTTCGTAATGTTTTCTGTGATAAGTATTTAATATTTCAGTAGCACTGTATATGTATCATGAAAATTGTTTATGAATGACCCTGCATCCTATGAGTCACGTTGCTGTCCATATTGTAATGTAACACGCTGTATAAAAAGGTTACCCTTTTCTTCATCATTTTAATAATATTAAATTGCCTAAATTTCATCTAATAGCATCAATTTCGAATAAAAATATGTTTCCCCGAAAATCGCTTCACAATATACCAAAAAAACATCAGCCGGTCATTCAACCACCTTGATTTTTGTCTTACATTTCAGCACGTACAAAAAAATAGCATTGTTCTTTAATTTTATCTAGTTGTTAAAAATGAACTGCTTCAAATTTGAGTAAAACATATTGACACAAAGTGACATTGAACAAACATGGCTATTTCATGTCTTTTTTCCTTTCCCTTTTCATGTTTATATCATCACTGAATGGCGCCATGATGATGTAACCGTCTTCATTATAATAGACCTTGTTTTACAATGGCAATTCTAGTAAACGGACCCATATATCATTCGTACACGTACATAATGTATACGTAGATTTGAGTTTCTTGGTTTAGGGTACAGAGGCGCACATATAGATACCCTAGGCATTGTATCTAGCCATCTATCTATTCACACATATATCTATACGGCTAAATATACAAGTATACAGAATTGGATGTAATATACAGTAGAGCGAACCCGTCTAAGCATAACTTGATCTTATAATTTTTTATTTGTCAAAGCAAATGTTGTTTTCTTAATTTACCACGACATTTATTATGCTATTTCATGACAAGATAACCTTCTCCCAATATTCAAAATAATCACATTTCAAGTCTCTTTAATAGTTCAGTATTATAGCTAATAGTAAGGCATTTAAAACTGAAGATTCAATTGCTGAGATAAAAGACCTTTTATAGTTTTATAAATTTACTGAATAGTTATACTCAATAAACCAACTAACTGACTAGTTAGATACATGAATAGTTGACTCTATTATTTTAATTTGATAGAATGTACTATGGTGACTTTCTTTTATTGGTAGTAAGGGACGTATGTGTACAGTAATATACATTAGTAATGTCATTTATATACTGTATATATATTCTATTAATAAGATATCTACCCTACACATCCTACACATGTCCGTTGTCATGTTTTTTGTTTAGCCAAAAAGCAGATTCATTTCATTTTTGTGAAATGCTAGATTCATTAAATGAAGAGTAGAAAACGAATCTCTTCGTCGGTTGTTAAGAACCACATAAAATTTAACATTTGATTAATGTAGTTGACATATTTTCATTCCTTTTAACTGCTACGAGATAGAGCATTATAATACGAATCAGAATAGCGAGCGCACATTAATATGTTAGATAAATGCTTACAGTAACCTGAAAAATCAGTAATAATTTGGATAAGATTTTTAAATATCCTGGCTCTGTCTTTCTCTTCCTAACATATTCGTGGCGGATGATGTTATGCTTGAAATACACTTTTCAAAATTGAGTCAGGAGCTATAAAAGACACTTTCCTACTTCTGCTAACCCGTTCTCCTTCCCTCAAGACAGTTTGACCACCCATGAATCCCAGATATCAGACCAGAAAGATACAGGCATTGGCAGGAATAGAAACGCATCTGAATACCTAAGAATAGACTGATGATTTCGTGAATTCAAACATCTAAAAATTTAAAATCAATGGCTAGCATTCTGCAAAAATATAAAGTGGGTTTGAGATTGAGAGTTTTCAGTTTTCTAATCTGTATATTCAACTTATATCTTCTCCATAAGCATATAAATCATAACGGAGCTCACACTGCTTTTGCCTAGAAACCATTGTTAGACACTGAGACTCACAGAAAGGAGGGAGGAGGAGGAGGAAGGGTGTTACGGCGCAGGGAGAGAAAGGAGACAAGAGAGTGAAAAAGAAGGGGGTAGGGTCTCAGAGGCAAAAGAGGAGAGTGAGACAGTGAATGTGTGAGGAGAGAGAGAGAGGCAAAGAAGGGCTAGATTTAGGGTTAGTTTTAAACTACTATAGGGTTGGGTTTAAGGTATCAGACATAGAAAGAGACGGTAGAAGGAGAGAGAGAGAGAGGATAGGGAATGGGGAGGTTGCAGCAGGGGAAAGTCAGGTAATGACAACGACACAACCATGGGTAATTTCAAATAGGGTTAGGGCAATTGAAATATGAATTAAGACCCACCAAAATGTCTGCATATTAAGACACGAAACACTGGTCTGGATCTCAGCTTGAATATATTCAAATTAAGCATACACTACCTCCAATGTGTGTCTGAGTGTTAAGGGGTGCAACACCATCCCCACTGTAGATAAGGGTTTCCAAGTATCCAAAGTGGGAAGTCAGACATAGGGCCTAGATTATTTGATGTAAATTATTATAATAATATTTTTCTAGACGCAATTTTATCGTATATCAGATCAACACATCAGGCTGGTGTTTATGTCAATAAGTTAACTGTATCATAAAGAGTAAAAAAAATTTTTTTTTTCATCATTTCTGGCCTATAATTTCTATTTTTTCAGAATGTGAGTGGCAGGACAAGAGAAAGTGTGTATGTGGAAGGACGGGGGTTAGTTAGAAAGGTTTCAAAAAAAGATGTCAATTTGTATGTATGTGACAGATAATAATAAAATGTATTTATGACATTCATCGTGTCCATTGGCAAACGCCTAGTGTTGTCCAGTTTGGACTTACAGCCATCTATTTATTTTATATATATTTTTGATAGACTCATAGTACCGAAAAATAGAACGACGACCCCCCCCCCACATACTGCTTAACTGTAAACGGGGGAAGGGATATACATCTTCTGGATATAAATATTGCAACCATTATTAACAATCTATATGCTTGTTTGGCCATAAATGACTTTCAAATTCAAACAATTTTATCTTTCTTCTCCTATAATTTAACGTATGAACTTTCCGAAGAAATCGTAGGTAAATCAAAAAGAAAACTAGATCATTATCTACCCCCATGCTTATTATATCTTTTCTAATATGAAAATAAGGGATATTAAACCTTACTGAGCTACTGCAAAATTTCAGCTTTTTTATTACTGTAAATATCCAGTAATGGCGAAAAATGTGTGCTATCTATATAAAGGAAAATTCAGGCGAGAACTCATAGGAAAAAAACTCAGCCATTTTCGTTTCATCCTCAAAATGATGCTTTGAACTGACTGGTCAGTTTGACCAGATGTATTACTAATTATGGCATGAAGTGACCAATGAAAATTACAAATTATAATGAATCTGGTTGAAGAAAAGGAGTGTAGGAACAGACGTGCTTAAGAATTGCCAACAATTGTAATAGACTTTATCACAACATTAATAAAAATTTACAGAAATAGGACCTACACAGTGGTGATCAGTTTTATAGTAAAATATTGAATAGATGTATATGACAACAGATTGATGAAATTATTTTTAAAATGGTTTAAATTGATGTGGAGGCATTAAACATCATCGTCTATATATTTCAACTTTCATCATAGCCTATATTTTCTTTAGGGAAAACAATTTCATTCATGTACGTGTCTGGCTGGACCTGTCTCTAAGCAAATGTTGTTGTTATTGTTGTTGTTGTTGTGACGGCAGCTGAAAAACAGCCAACTATATAAATACACTATGCAGATTTCAGTACAACTAACATTACAAATATATATATATGCATATATCTTTATATGTAAACGTATAAAAAATGCCACTGCCTGCGCCTGCGTAATATATTTAGTATTGATGCACTCATAGATATGTCCCTCAATTTGCATGTAAACATGTGATAAGATAGCCTTTTCTCGTGTAGCTTAGGACGATTATTCACGTCGCTATAATAATTTATTTGGATTATTTTTACGACAAATTAAATGCCATATAAAATTAGCAAATTTAAGCTTCCGTGCTAGGAATACAATTTCAGGTGATTTTTGAATTAATTCGTTATTTCCTTAACACAATTGCAATTTTTTCCTGATTAAATTTGATTTTAATGCTGTTTTTGCCAGATTGGCAAAAATATTCTTCTGCTGATTACTTGTACACCAAGTGTGAGCGTTTTATAATATATATAAAGGAAATGACTGGGCCAGGATTTTGACATTAATTAAAAACAAAAAGAAATTCGTTTGGCTGTTCTATAGTAAAATAAGAGACATATTTAATCATTGTAACTATTACAGTCTCTAAACCCCCCATTACTGGGATGATTTCTACAAGTAACATGGCTTTCCAAGTCTTGTAAAATACAATTTAAATATGATTTTATACAAGGTATAAGTTATGAGACTATTCAAATTAAAGATACTAGGCATTTTTAATCATTTGAAAGTCGTTTTAATATTTGATAGCAAAATAAAAGGTGAATAATGATATTAAAAAATAAATACCAGTAAACGTTTCTCGCTAAATATTAAATGTTATATAGTTCCATGGATTGTAACTCCATTCATTCATGAATACTACTGTAATATTACCATTAAAACTTAACTATTATCCACATTTTTTATTTCTCAATGATAACTGTCGAAAAACAAAGTAAAAAGTGATCTGAAATATATACTGTAAAGGCTTACGAATATTCGCATGTGCATATGGTATGGATTGAAATCTCAATTAAGCGCAACGTATTTTGAGGATTGCAAATTTGAATAAATCGTAATTGAAATGCAGTAGCGATTTGACGAATTTAATAGCAATCACAGGGTGACACTACTCTAAATAGTGCAGGCAGTATAGGGTTAAATATATAAAATTAATATGAGGCAAAACCGAAAGCAACAAATCAATAAACACTACGAAATGTTTAAAATTATTGAAAAATTTAAATTAAAGATAGATATTTTCAGTGGTCATATATTAACCATTTTATGTACTCTTAAGAATTAAATCTCAATTTACTTTTAAGCCTATATGCTTTAATTCACATTTAATTTCGAAACTAAACATATGTTAAATTAATAAAAGATAAAAGCAATCTTAATGTAACATGCCAAAGTGTGATTTATTGCATCATTATTGATAAAAAAACATGATTTAAGAAAAAGATAAAATTTAAACGACATCTTTTGAAAAAAAATTTTTTTTAGGTCAACTAAATAACATATAAAGATTAAAAACACTGTATTATTTGCTCATGTGTGTATGGGATCGTTAAAAAGTGACTAGAAGTTGACAATGGACATGGACTAAATTTAATATCGAATTCCAAAATCGAATTAATAGTTACATAATCAAATTAATAAATGCATGCTAAATGTTTATAACTATTAAAATATGATTTGTTTAGTGAAAGGAAATATTTCAGTTATTTTATTTATATTAATAAGTGAACAGGTTAGACAATAATCTTTAAATTTCATGCTGATATCAAAAAGCACAATTGTCATCGCTATTTACTAGATTTCATGATTAAAAGTCATTCGTATATTTAATTAGAAAACTATCTTTACCATTATTTAAATTATAAAAATACAAATAGGAAAAATGTAATGTGATCTGAACATCAAAATATCATCCTACTGTTATTCATTGTCTCTATTCTTATTTAATGCATTAAAAAGTCCCACTCTATTGTATTTAATAATAAAATAAATGGTTATATAACCAGGAACTTAAACGCGGAATATAATAGGAGAAACTACCTAGAGGTAGAAATTTTTCAAAGAAACCGGTTTGTGTCAATTTTTCACTTTAAAAAACTACAAAAGAGCATGAAATTCAACTACAACACCACCAACATCAATCGTCCTGAAGTTAAATAATAGTTAAGTGTATGAGACAGAGTGGTTGGTGTCATTGTAGTGACAGATATCAGTTTAACAAATTAAATTCATCAGTCTTGAAACCAGCCATGCAATCTAATAAATAACTGTTGGAAAAAATGTTCAGCATTTAAAATATGTAAAAGAAAAGGAGACACAAACAACTAAAAACTAGTTTAAAAGGATTTGAAAATAAGCCATGCAGTAAAATATGAATTTGCTCCAACAATAAAAAGAGGACATCATTTTTCTAAAGTTATCATTAAAAACCTACTTAAAAATTTATACTTTTTCTGAGAATAAAACGGATTAAAAAAACAACTGAACGTCTATCAAAATTTCAAATTAAAATAACAAAATATGCATACAAACAACTAGAGTGATCTGGCTTCAAATTTAGCACTGTGTATGAAAATAATAAATAATGAAAAAAAAATGCAATAAAATATTATCATTAAAATTATTAATTGAAAATGTAATCGCATCTAGAAAATTCTTTCTTTAACAACACTGATCAAAAATAGAAATAGAAAAGAATCGAAAAGTTAACTAACTAGTGATTAAATAATGATAATAGTAATATGATTTGGTAAATAACGATGACAAATTTAGAAACTCCATATTGTTTTGCATACCGTCAACCATGCAAGAAGCATGATGGTGTCAGTGTGTAGATACATCCCCGATTCAACTACACGAAGCAGCAGCAGCCAAAGACGACATCAAGCTTCCCATTTAAGCCTTTTCAGACCGAAGCCATTGCTGGACACAGTGACCATTAGGCTTAAGACTAGATAAGCCTAAATCTATCAATAAAATACAGCTGAAGTGACCATGTAAAGACCAGTGGCAAGACCAGTAGCAGGCAGGAGAGGTGGCAACGAGGGATGGTGGGGGAGAGACGAGAAAAATCAGAGGAGGAGAGGAGGAGGAGGAGAGCAGAAGAGGAGGTGAAGGAGGACCCGAGATGAATAAAGAGGATGGATGATGAGGATCGACGAGGACGACGACGACGACCAGGATGAGGTGGAGGTGGATGATGATGTTGACAGGACTGTGTGCGAGAGAAGAAATCGAGCGATGTGTGCCACTGCTAAGAAGCAGAGTCATAGCACAGCGGTAGCGGTTACGAACTCTCAACCAACTCCGTTGGCCATCTACGATGCCATTATGACACTGGGGGGCTCAAGTACGGCTCCAATAAAGCTATCAAATAGCCATAAAAAGCGCTCTCTGTCTCAGTTGGCATAGGAAATGCCAAACAGTATGCAAACGGCAGTTAGATGACGTCATTGTCTGACCACGATCAGTCATGGCGAAAGGAGGGATGGACGTAAGAACAGCAGGCAACAGCAAGCGGTAGTTGTAACAGCAGCAGCACTGAGAAATAACAGTTCGCAGTAGCAGCAGCAGTAGCAGCAATATCAATAAACCCGTGGTGCAATGTTATTCCAATAGGAAAAAACCTGAATTGTCGACTAAGAAAGGCAGAAAGTTCACCATCTTTCGTTCGATGACAAGAAATTTGATCTCGTCTGGACATTTTCTAGATATAAATAGGGCTAGCATGTCAATGATGATGAATTATGACTGCTTATTTTTTTTCCCCTCTCCTTATTTTTTTCCAATCTCTCTCCTCTCATTTTGACATTGCAGACAGATCTTTTAAGCTAGAATATTATCAGAATTAAGACTGTAAAACTGCTGAGCGACAAGAAAAGAAGATGGCACCGAGAAGAATCGATCGACTTGACCCCCTTTAACCGAGAATCATTTGCTGCAACAACATTGTCCTGGAGTGACTGAGAGAAACCAGATGAAATTGCAAACAGAATGAATTAAGGGTCTCGATCCTACAACTTCCTACATTCGACGAGGCATATATCCGAATTATTATACACTGTCTCATTCACGACGATATTTCTTGTTTCAGAAGCAGTAATAATGATGATGATGACGCTGATGAATCAACTGATTATTAACGACTTTAAAAAAATAATAATAATACATATGGCACACTCCTGGTTAGATATGGCACGTCGACATGAAGTGTACGAAACGCAGACAAGAAGTGACTACTGGAAGGTGTTCACCGTAAACAAATCAAACTAAAGAGGAGTAGTTTTGGATGAACCAATTCGGAGACGAGAGTGGTTGGTTATCAGTATGAAATCCTAGAGGTTGGAGACGTTGATGGTAAATATGAAGAACAGCAAGGAGCGGAACAGAAAGAAGGAGAAGACGACGACGACAACCGTTTCTTTCTCTGTATCACTTTTACAACAACAACAGAGAAGAAGGAAAAAAATCTAGATTCAGTAGCAATAAGGAACCGCTATTATATATATACATGCAGTATATATAGTATGATATCACTGTAGGATCAAAGTAAAGAGCTGCGTGTTTCACAATTCCTTTAAAGAGGGTGGCGAGATCCCATTGTATCAATGCAGTTCTGTACTCCACCATTACACCACAGACTTCCTCATTTTTCATTTGAGCTCCATATGTAAAAGTTTTACTACCTATTAAGATGCACTTTCCTATCATCACAGCTTTATGCAAAATGGCTGTGTGTGTGTCTGTGTAGTGTGATATAAAAATGGTTGCTTTCGGGGAGCAGTACGGCAGTGTAGTAGTAATAGAAGTGGTAGCAATACTACTAGTCAAAGAGTGTTGCTCTAAAATGGGTTTAAAACCCCTCTCCTCCTTTTCCGAAAACCAGCCATCCAGACAGGGATATCCCTTGGTGGAGGTAAAACTAGTATAGTGACACATAAAGAAACACAACAGAAAAGGAGGGCTGTAGAAAAGATGAAAGAAACAAGGCCAAAGAAAGAAAGAAAGGGGGAATATTGTCGGGTTATTTTTTTCTTTACCCCTAAAAAAAATTTTTTTTGCATATATAATATATATAGATTTTTTGCAGTCTTGGTGTTGAATGTGAATTTTATATAAGCACACCATACATAGTAGTTTTTCTTTACTAAAATGTATACAAGACCTTTCTGAGTGAAAATTTTTCACAGAGTTATGACATTTTTCACTATGGTCCATAGACCTAGGATGTAACCTATCAAAAGTTCTTTCTTTTTCAAAAGAGTACAGGCAGAGGTATGGTATATGTTAATGTCAGGAATATGAAGAGGAATAAAAATTCAAAAAAAAAGTGACAAAAAATTGTGACAGGGTAAAAAAAATGATAAGACTAACCAGTTAGTGTGCGCGTGTGTAATAGAAAGAGGGTAAATTTGAACCAAAATTCATACTGGTTGCATCTCCACTGTTTATGATGCCGGGAACTATTATCAGAATAGTAGTGAAATACTATTCTGATAATAGCTTGCGATTACTACATTTCACATCAAATATTAACCAGGAAATAAATATTTGCGTACAGCAGTGCTTACAAAGAAAAGGTTGAATGATTATTAAAAGTGACATTTCTATGAGGAGCTCAACAAGCCTCTTACAATTATTTCTAAATAAATCCTTTTTACGAGAAGATTGCTTGCTTCTTGGGCTAAAAGGTGCAGAAGCTCACTCCTGAGGAGGGGTGAGTGGGAGGAGTAGTTCTAGGTTTACGATATTGTCTCTCTGTTAAAAGTCTAAATCTAGTAACGTCAGGATTCAGGAGGATAAACCAGTCTTGTGTTTTTTGAAGAATATACCATAGTTGTTGCTAGTTTCACCAGGTCTTCACTTTTCACACCTTTATCAAGATGTCCAATCAGTCAATCATTTAGCTTGGTATCTTTCTAGAACCAAAATTTGATTTCTTAAACTCTTTTTCGCCAAGAATTCACTGTCTTCATTTTGTTCAAATCATAAAATTAGAGTATGTAATGGAAATTATGGATTCCAGAATAAGGATTCCAAAAATATGACATTAAAAATGACCATTTCTTTTTAATGACAGATCAAAATAGAGCTTTGTAATAAATATGGATGTATGAATCATTCAGTAGTAGAAATACTCCTACAGTTAGGGACACAACAGACATTCATTTTAAGTTAGAAATAAACAATGAAATATTCATTGGAATCAGCCATGTTATCTCTTATGTAAAATAATACTCCACTACCATTTTTGAAATGTGATTTTATTAGGATTGATTTATATTTAACTAGCAATTCCTCAATGTGACGTATTTTTTTGTTAAATCTAAAATAACCAAATGGGAATGTTGGAAAGAAATTCATTCTGTTCGTTCTGCTTCTTAAATGCTTCTGTGAGTACATACAGTTAAAAGGTCCCATCTAAGAATAAATGACATTTATTATGCATGCTCAAGAGTAACTCGGTAACATTAAGGTATATTTGTAGCCAAAAATTTTAGATTAGATAAAGCAAAGAGCAATGACTAACTGGCGAAAATGTCGAGTTTGAACATAATTTCAAATAATTTCGAATAATTAAATCATTTAAAGAATATTTAAATAAACCACGTCCTTGACGTAGCTAGGATAAAAAACATCGAAAGGAAAGTCAATGGGACATCTAATTAAAGTTAAAGGTCTGCAAGTGTTGATCCTTAAAAGTAAGATATTCGAGTTCAGTACTAGCACAAACGCTCAAAGCACAAACGTAAAACTTGTACAGATAAACGAACATCCTTTTGAGGATTTAAGGTATTTGTTCATCAATAAATTCACTTAATGAAATTAAAAAAGAAATTTGATAGAAAAATTAATGCATAACACTACCTTGACGGCCTTCTTAAAAGTGGAGCTCAGAATGGACTACTCATAGACGAACTTTCATTTTTCATATCATATAATGTCATGGTGTCCAGCATCAAAAACGTCTTCAAGGAAATCAGTAGACATCCGAGACTGACTGACAGCATCTATAGCAAGGGAAAAAATTCAAACAATGATCGTTAATACAACTTTGTAAAAATTCCACAGTTTACGTTTTCCACAGAATCAAAAATATACTTAAAAAATAACATCTTGAACCACTACTCTTTCACTTGAAATATTTTAATGACTTCATAGCAGAAGGAATTCTGAACAAAATTTAACTTTGGTAACTGACTTCATAACTTTATGTGAGATTCACAGATTTTCCCATTTAAACTTGTAGTTTTGCCCCTTTTTTTCAAATTATGCTTTCCTCATTGAACTTCAGCTATTTATTAAGACATCATCCCAAAATTCAATCATGGATAGTAAGCATAATATTGTTGTTGAATTGAAAATAAATGGGGGGAAATTTTCATCTATCCTTAAGTTATACGCAAATAATTTTTATGGCTTTTCAGCTGCAAAGAAATCAAGTTGATACCCAAATGGATGGAAGAAATCCCCACTAAAATGTGTAACACTGCATGAATCGGTTAAAAAAAGATCAAGAAATACGCTGTCATATACAATAGACAGGAGGACAATCGGTTCATGAAATTGCTGGAAAAAAAATTTATACGTATTTAGGACATCCACGTACAACACGAATTTTAGAGGGAACAAGAGCCGAGAGAGAGAGAGAGAGAGGAAAAATCCCCATTGAACAACCTATAGTAAGTGCCAAGGGCTAGAGATATAAAAAATTTTGAAAGTCGCTCAAAGAAGAAATATCCCTCCTATATATAACACCATGATGATGATTTTCACATAATTCATGCAAAGAATGAAGATAAAAATAACGTGGATGGAAAACAGCCAAAACCTAACTACTATATACGTAAGGCCATCCCGGATTCACTCCTTTTTTACGTCCAATATAAAATATCGAGGGAGGAAGAAATGCTTTATGTGAGTCCCATTAAAGTAGCCGAGACAAATTCGGGGATATAGATACACATATACGTGCAGATCTTAGACATAGTATAGAGGCATCCCCTCGCCCTCAATATAATGCAAAATCTAGTATGAAAAAAATAGCCAATGACATCGAAATGAAATATCATTGGGCAATGATGCAACTAATATGCTGGACTTTGCATTTATTATTGAAATGGAAAAAAAAGGGGAGATTGAAGCGACATCTTTATATAAATGACCAGGAAAATTTTTAAAGTGAAAAAAAAATGAAATACTGTAATAAAAATCGTCTATTATGGAAGATCCATATTACAATCATCTTCTAAAGAATGCTTAAAACTTTCTTTTTAAAGGAAGTAATAAGAGGTGAAAGGTTAGCTTGGGGCTAGTAGCAGTAGTCATAATTCTCTCATCTGTCCAGACGACATGAATTCAAAAGAAGTGCTGATGCAAGTAAAAATTTAATGCCACTATGACAGAGGCAGGTACCCATACATTTTAGATATGCATCGGATGTTTCAAAATAAATTAAATATTTGTACTAATTGTAAGAAGAGCATTCAAGCGTTTAAAGATACCTGAAACAGAGAACCCATCAAAAAACAAACTATTGGAGTAAACGCTTCTGAACGTTGATAAACGTTTTGAAACACTGAATGCCTTCTCCATCTCCACAAATAAACGTTCAGACTCTTGTTTCTGTTTGTTAGCAATTGCTTTCGACTAGTATTACCTACTGTGAATGTCGTTAGAGCCTGCTTAACAAATGGTGTTTCCACCCAAAGTGCTCAGAAACCAAAATAGTAGCAAGCTTTCTTTGATGCTCCCACAACACTTAAAGGCTAGATAAACGTTTCTAGCGCTTTTTCTTGGGGAGCTTCTGGGGTCTTCACCAAAAGCCCATCGAATTTGCGAACTTCAAATAGCATTCGCCAGCGTTTTCAAATGTTTTGTGCAGCAAATAGGTCCCGGCTTAAGAGAGTCACACACGTTCTCATGAATCTCACTAAATATTCCAATAACAATATAAATCAAGTAGATACTGCAGGATATTTCCTAAACAACCTGAATCACATCACCAATTCCTTTGTTATGGGAGGCAATTGTGAAACGTTGAGATTTCCTTGTGATTAATATACATGTATGAGAAGGGCGGGAGAGGGAAGGGGACCATTTTCACCGTAAAATGTCGAATTTCTAAACGTCTCCACTGAAATCGTTAATCATGAGAAAGACACATGGCTGATGCCAAGACTATGACGAGAACGTAAACACGCCATTTATCCTCCTCAATCTTGATATATATCCGTAATTTCCAAATTTATAGATGAAATGTACGTAAATAAAACAAATTCAACCATCGCATATGTTTGCAAAGTAAGCAATTCTTCAAACGATTTTAAAAGATTGACAACAATTTTTCAAATAAGAAAAACTGAAGCCAGAAAGTCTACTACTATCGTCTTACTAAGCAGTGCCGATTGAAGTGGACTTCGCTGAGGAACAGTGAGTTAAAATGGTCCAAGGGCAAAGTATATCCAAATCTGATTATATTGAAATCAGGATGTATTTGCATTTAAATGAGGACGCACACTGGATCAACTACAGTAATCAAAAGTGCAAAAATGAACCATTAAGTGGCTTGCTCTAGATACCAACTTAGAGCAGTTGTTCCCAAATGGTGAGCGATTATCCAAAGGTTTCAAACTAATGGTAAATGCTGTCACCCCTTTAGACTTACAAACCATTGCTTTAACAGCAACTGAAGTTAGCATTGTTAAAAAACCTGTAATAGATATTAAATTCTCGGGAATAATGTATTTTAGAAAGATCTTATGAAAGAAAGAAGGCATCAAGGATGAGACTCGCAATATTCTTATATTGATTCGATTCCACATCAGCGCCATCTGAGAGCACTCCCAAAGTCAAGATCATAAATGACTTAGTTATTGCACAGAACTCCGCATTATTCCTAGGGCTTTTAGAGACCATATCCCCACATTGAAGCTAGATGCACACCTTCCGTTTCTGCGTGGCACCCTGTAAAAGTTTCTCATGTACCCAAAGTAGGTGCTGGCTTATGAAGCACGTTCCACTCAAGACAGGTCTGAACCCCTCTGTACTCTAAGAATTCATAACTCCTGGTTTTCGTCCACCAACTCACTACTTAATATGCAAACACTACACTAAATCTTAGATACAACATATTCTCAGAGCTGAAAAAAGAAGGGTGGAAAGTACAAAAAAAAAACCTGAAGACATGAAAATGTCCCAAGTTTTTTTAAGGGGGTATAAAAAATATCGTGAAAGGGGCAGAGGAGGAATGAGTTCGTGAGAAAAATGGCTTGCAAAATATGAGTGATAAAGAAGGGGGTTCCCATCTTATACTGCACCAGTATTAAACCTATCTGTATGAGAAGGGAGAATCAAATAGTGGGGTTAATTTCTAACATCTATGGTGAGATCTTAGGGTAAACTTTTACTCTCCCCATCCCTAATTCGGGAGACCCAAGACTTTTTTTTAATACACCATTTTACTAATATCCGCCCCCTTTTCTCTCCCTCTTTCTTTCAGTAGTCGTATGTAGAGACCCGTCTCATTCAAAAGATTTTTGTCATTTCTTTTGTTAATGCTTAAGAAAGGGCCATAAAAAATATTTTAAAGTGAATCGGAGGGAGTAAAAAATCGCTGTTTTAAAGAAAAATGGAGATTACAAAGGGTCTTATACCGAAAAAAAAAAGAGTGAAAAAGAACAGAGGACTGACTGAAGGTACTGTAATGATAGATCCAGTTAAACTCACCCTGTATTAAACTTGTAACGACACATGTACCAACAGGCTGTAATGTTCTGTACGATGGGAATTTGAGCATGATACTGGGATTAAGAGATCTACCATCGACAATGAACAAGTTTTTCCCATTTAATTCTTATAAAATTATTAGAAATGTCAGCAGCGAGAGAAGATTATTTTCCCCTAAAACTTTAAGTGTTACTGTATAACTGAGAAACCCAGAAGGCACAATTTGATTTTGTAGTCTCTTTTTCTGCAGCTTAATTTTCACTACGTATCGCCCAGCAACACCCACTTCACTCAGGGCTCTTCACAGCTGATGAGAGTCAAGCTAACGGATATGCTTACGAATGTGTTCTTACAAGAATAGATTTAGTTTGCATACCCTGGGTGCTGACTTAAAGGTATTTACGCCCCTTGCATCCATGCAGGATGAACAATAGGTCGACAGACAGTCCAGTTAAATCCAATGAATTACCTGTCCATTTCATTCAATTTGCATCTCACGGACACCCCAAATCCAACCATATTTGCGAAACCGGGTTAGTAATAGTAGATTAATTAAAAGTATGCAAATAAGTATCGCAAGCGATAACTAGAACCAATTGTGATTGCAACTAAGGAGAAAGAAGTTGATACGGAGCTAATGTTAAGGTCTTAGGTTTCAGGTAACTGCAGAAAGTTGCAGGACACAGAAGTTGACTGCGACCAGCTCTGTTACAGGCTAGAAAACACTTCGTTGATGAGGATACTATACACGATTATATATGTAAATATCAGAAATGATTAGCTCATAGCGTCGCGTGATGGGAGAGAGATGCGGCCCTTGATCTTTACTATCAATTAATGAGAAACTAATGTAGAAAGGTAAAGATCTATTGAGTTTACACCTATCGCTCTAGAATTCCGTATGTTCTGAAATTCTTTACTTGTTCGATTTTCGTTTCGTTGCTGCTTTAGGGCCCTTCAACTCCAAAGGCCATTAGAACCTCGTCCACTGCGTAGTTCTAATACAGACTGCTCAGAAACTCCGCTGATGCGACGATTTTGGGGTATTAGCAGTACCCAGCTTTCCCATTGCTGTTGGTGTTTGTTGGTGTTTTAGGGCCCTTCAACTACAAAGATCATTAGAGCCCCGTCCACAGCATAGTTCTTATGCAGAGACTGCACAGACCCTACACTAATGCGACGATTCTTGGGTATTAGCAGTACCCAGTTTTCCCAAGCGGCCACCCATGTCAGTACTAGCTTGTGTTGGGCTGCTTAACTTCAGTGATCAGACGAGAACTGGTGTGTCCAACGCAATTCGTCGCTCCCTCCAGCTTTCCCAAACGGCCACCCATGTTAGTACTAGCTGGGGTTGCAATTGCTGAACTTCAGTGATCAGAGGAGAACTGGCGTATCCAACGCCATAAGCCGCTCTCTTACTTGCTTACTTGTTCGAGCAGAGATCAATTAATACAACGGACATTTCATGATTTGAGGTAGAAGGATCCATCCCAGAGGAAAACTATTGGTTTTATAGAAGAATGAATTGTCATTATTTGAGTTCTAAAAAGCTCTTTTTTTTCGATAGTTGGATTATTTTGTCTCGAACATATTTCAGGCTGTATTTATGCAAGAGATCGCATATATTTTGAGTAACTTAGCACATTGGTGGAGAAAAATTTGAGTACACATGAAACCTATCACTCTCCTAACTTCTCTCCTAAAAAAAAGAAAGGAGTTCATATGATGCTTCTGGTCTTTCTTCTTGCTAAAGGTTAAATATCAATGTGAGGTGGAAAGGAATTCATGGTGACATGACAGAAAAATTCATACATTCGCCGAATTTCAAACAAATTCTTGTAACAGTCACAACTTAGAAATTCGTGTTTACAAAGGCGAAAAATTTTATTTCCGCCAATTTCCAAGTTTGAATTTTTTGGGGGTTTTGAATTCGGTGAGCGGAAAAAATTAGACTAGATTATATTTTCTCGGTTTGCAACTTTTCACAGATGTATTGGTTCAATATTTCCTCCTCCTTCTTTCCAGTTGTACTTTAATAGACTGCATGACAATATAACCATTGGCCAAGTGGGTTTTTCTCTCTACTCCGAAAAAAACCTACAAAAGAGATTAGTTTCGTACAGAATAGAAGACCAGAGATATATAGGAAGAAGATGACCCCTGAAAAGGCTACAAAGCTCACTAGAATTTTCCATAGGCTTCCGTTAGCTAATTCTCACACTCATATGATGCTCTATACTGTATATATGTAGGTGCCTACTTCCAATAGCATGCTGCTGCCGATACTACTACTACCACTACTACTACTACTACTACTATAGTTATGTGCATACATATTCAGCACGCAGAATATCAAACTAGGTCTTTTTATGCGTAAAAAAAACTCTTGCCCAACGGACGGCGATATTTTGAAGCATGAACAGAATTCTAAATTACGCTTAACATTTGCACATTTCATATGACTAGTGGACACTGAACTTTATTTAAAGAAAAAAGAAACAAGGCAGGAGAAACTCTTTTAGAAAAATGTGACTTCAACAGAGGGGAGGACTGGTAGGATAGATAAGGTATGATGGACCTGTTACCCCACCATCCACGTCGTATTACTAAAACTTTACTGTTTTAAGACTCGAATTCTGTGCACGAGCACCACAAGATTATTATCCTGTAAACCACTTGAAGCTGTTAATAATTTTATTACAGTATGCTTAGATATAATTATGTAAGTAGTATAAGTACCAATTTATGATATAATTTTTGTTTTGAGCATCCACACATGTAAAGTTTCATATATGTTGTACAAACAAATCTGAGCAAGAACTTGTAAGAGCAGAGCAACTTGTGGCCTTTTCCTGCTCCTCCTGAGGTCGTTGTGGGCGACGGTGATCTTAGTTAGTTTAATTGCTGAACAGCATCCCCACAATCTGGTTTTGTCACTCGAGATATTTGCTCTGAAAATTGGTCCTTGAGTGTGTGTCTGTCCCAACAGTGAGTGAATAAGTAAGGAACATGTAATAGTTTTTTTCAACTGAATGTTTTGATAGCCCCAAAGCACTGAGGGTTAAATAAGAACGGGATAGGACTGGACAAAAAATCAAGCAAGGGGGACCTACAAAGAAACACACACACACAGACATACAAATTACAACAAAAACGGGCTTCATTATATTCTTATTAATATTCTCATCTAGAAGAAGGGTCTCTCCAATCAGCAACGAGCCACATATAAAAGGGCCTGATGGAAATTGGCACAGTTGTGTTGGCAACAGTGTTGCAAAATTACAACACTTATGCCTTATAACTTAAGCTCCACTAGGATGTCGTAATATGAAGCGATTCATAAAGATTTCTCGATATGAAGTGCATATTTACAATTTGTCATAACCAGCGTTCACGGGCCGGTCTAGGCGATAAATTGCATATAACCAGATTTGGGAATTTTGAAATAGTTATTTCCGGGGTACCAGAGGATACTCTTATCTGAAGTTTGGAGGCAACTTGAAGAATAACTCGCTATACGACTCAATCCAAGTTGACCAACTATTGATGAAGAATGAACGAGACTCTTGTACTGCATGCACATTTACAATGAAACCACAAATATTTAAACTTTATCGCCAGCTGTGAACAGAGGATAGAGATACACTGTAGGTAGAGAAAGAAAAAGCTTTGAAAACACCTTCCCAATTAAGGACGTCTACTACTTAACGCCACTCTATGAACTCTGAACATTTTGATCAAAAACCTAGGCAATACTGATTAGATCTCTCAGTAGAGACGTACGAGAGAGTAGATCCAGGCATAAAATAAAAAGCTGCTCTTTCAAACTTCTCTAAACGGCAACTGAATAGACAAGGGAGAGAGGGAGGGAGGCGGAGGAGGAGAAGCAGATAAGGATCAAGAAAAAGAGGGAAGTTGGGTGAGCACATAAAAGGAAACGCAAAATGGAGAAAACTTTCTTTAGTATTTTTACTATGATGGTATAGGATCGTGTCTCCCTGTTGATTTATCACCTTACCTATTATGGCATCTGACTATCAATTGAGAAAAGGTAGATGGCTCTTGGGACGGTACAGATCGTCGTAGGAGATATAACCTTCGATAAATTATTCTATCCATTGTTAAGTAAACAACAGATATGGAGCTTCAAAGGTATACATCCTATTTGTTTTGAAGCTTAATCAAAATGAGGATTTATTAGAGTTAAAAAAATAACATGATGCCATGAAACTTATATCAAATGAAACCTAAGAAGTTGTGCGTTTGTATTTCGACTTATGAAGAGAGGCTGTTGTTGAGTAGCGTTGACTTAAAATGAGTTTAGAAGAAGGTTTCCTATTGTTAACAATATTTACTTCACATGGCGATAATAATTTTGATTCGTTTTTCTTCTGAGTAGAATTTTATGAAATCTTTAAGATGTCCACATTTTTAATCTCACACAAACAGCCTCCATACTTTTTTCTAGCTTTATGGAAAAATATGTAAAATTGATCATCCCATAATCCGTTTCTTGACGTTTATGATAGTCTGTTATCTTTTCTGACTAGAATCACTTATTTGTTTGAAAAAAAAAATTTTTTTTTGCATATGCCTATTGTCGTTATCAATTTCTCAGAATAAGAAATGTGAACCCGATTTGTTGAATTTTCAAATGTGTTCATTGAATGCTGAATTTCAATTCACCACTCACACTCACTCTACACAAAAGTGACTTTTTTTCAGGAAATAAATTCTTTTCAAAGATATGTGCATTTCACATCTCTATTTTATGTGAAATGTTAAAAGATCAAATTTTTAATGGTCTTCCTTCCATTTCACTTTTTTTCTCGATAAACTTCAAAGGTCAGTAAAGAGTTTTCTTGGCAGGCTGAAAAAATACAAGGCGATGACAAGATGAGATGCGACGAAAATCAAGGTTTTAAAGATAAGATTTATAAGGATAAAAGAAAGTTTTCTCGCCCCTTCTCTGTAGTCTTCGTCGACATTTCGTTTTTCTACCCCTTTTTTTAAACGTGAATAACATTCTACGGGGGAAAAAGTTTTATAAAAACCATCCATCCAACTCTTCCCGAGTCATACATGCGTCATTAGCATCTTCCGGATATTATCATCATTACTAATATTATTAAATTACATTCCTATCTTAGTGTAAGAAAACAATTAATTCAAACAGGAAATGAGCGTAACACCCATTTTCACAAGAAAACGACGTTTATATTCTTAAAGGTTTTGGACCACTACTCCCTGGTTCCCCCTCGTTAACTGTTACACTATCCCTTCTCCCATTCCTTTGAGACCATTCTTTTGACGCAATATTTTAGTAGCTAGTGACACATAAGCCACTTTTAATCATCATATACTTTCATATTTAAATATCCCTTACTGTCCCCTTAATGCCCAACTAGGAGAATCCATCGCTCATCACGGGGTCGACATAGCAAATTTAGGACACCATTGTTCTACTCGTCTTAACACAAGTAAAGACAATGGGTAAACATTCAACCTTTTTGAATCTAAAGTAATCTGTCTTTAATCAAACGTTGAATGTAGTTAAAAATTGATATTCTTCAAGCAGTCTCTTAACGCTAAACAATTGCTTTTTTATACACAATTCGTATGTTACTGTCCCCAAACTTCGACAGCTATAAACATCCCACGAGAGGCGAAACAATACCCTGTATTCTGCGTTTGGTTAATCCAAGCCTAATTTGAAAACAGAGCAGGAATTAAACATAATATGTAAACTAGTTTCCTGAAGTTTTCAAATTAGTTTTAGATTAACGAAAAATGTTAAAGTCACTTTTAAAACTCCCTTGGAGCACTTATTTATATACATAAAGAAATCCTCATGCACCTCCAATGGACTGCAAGGGATCCCGGGCAGGAAATGAATTCCAGTATGATACACTAGCATACAGTTCTACGATTACGCCCTTGTCTCTGAGCTCTCGGGCAGAAATTTACCAGCTTCTGCCAGTTAAATTAGGGTCATTTCTTTATAGATTACCAGGTAATTTAAGAGCGGCGAATTGCGTTGGACACACCAGTTCTCGTCTGATCGTTGAAGTTAAGCAGCGCAACCCCATCTAGTATTGACATGGGTGGCCGCTTCGGAAAGCTGGGTACTGCTAATACCCAAAAATCGTCGCATTAGTGTAGTGTCTGTGCAGTTTCTGCATAAGAACTATGCTGTGAAAGGGGCTCTAATGACCTTGTAGTTGAAGGGCCCTAAAACACCAACAAACAAACCAGGTAATTTCGTTTATCCCTGGCTGAGAGCAGTAGACGCTTGGAAGTCGGATTTCCAATGAGTGCGCCAAATGTTCGAAATTGCTTGGCAATAATAATAAAATCATGTTCGATAAATTTTTGGTTGGTAAGGGTATGGCTACAGTGGAAGTAGGTTCTGGCGGATTCGTCAGAACAATCCAATAATGTAGTTATAAGGGTGTTTACTTTGTTCGCGAGGTCTTCTTCAGAATACACAAGAACACGTCAGAACAAGCTGACCGTTCAAATTATTTTGATTTTTTTCATGCGTATTCTGATGTCCAGTATGCAGTGGCCTCCCATTTCCATAGGTGCAGTGTGGCACAAGGCGCGCGCAAATCTATAAGGGGCGTAAATTTAAGTATGAAATACAGTAAATAACTTTTTTCATATTGTAATTCAACAAAGCAACTCCTAACGCTTTTGCCGCCTATGGCAGGGTCGGGTCTAACCTTGTTCCTCTGAATTTCCACACGAGTGATATATTGGACGTTTTTTTCCGCAGCCGGCTGCCGATCAAAGATGCAACCCCTATGCTTATTTATCGCCGGGTCTACTATTCATTGAGGCACTTTGTTTGGATTGCTTGAAAGGTCTCAAATAACATTTGGTACTCCCTCTTATCTTGCCTTGAAGAAAAACACTGTTTTTCCACCTAATAACTTTAATAATAAAGTACTAGGAAAGAACTGATATTCAAAATTCGCGCACATAGCGGAGCTGTCTACAAATCGAAAATGGTTCATGAACGTCTATTAGGAAGACAACTGAGATAAACAATGTTAATGTATGTTCGAGAACTTTTACCAGGAATGCTAAATGTGCGATTTTAATGGGTACCTGGCTTATGAGCATTCGCCGTCTGATAAATAAAACCGTGATTTCATTTGAGCAATTTAAGCATAAAAACTGAGAACTAAAATGCGGAATAATTGAGGTACGAAATGAATCAATGTTTGTCTTGAGAGCACTTTAGTGCAGAAGTACCTGTTGAGCAACAATGGCTCAGCTGTTTCCAAAGTATGACGAGTTAATTCTACTTCCGTTCAACTTCACTGCATTTTAGCACTGCCACTGCAGGAATTGACACTCATTTGCAGTTATGCTGACGCATTTATGTAGTCCAATGCATTTTTTTACAACTTCAGCTAACCCTTTCCATTTCTTAGTTCTAAAATTGGACAACTGCTTCATATTCATTCAGTGTGTACTTGCTGTTGCATTAGTCGTTTCTAATTTGATATCCTATCCTCATATGCCACATGAGAGTAATTCAACAAACATATTTGACTAAGTCATTACCAAAGTCAAATGTCAGGTATGGAAGACATCATCAATAGTAATAAAGTAGGATGACACCTTTTGGTTTGGAGGTTACGTGACCAACATCAATAAATGTTTGAAAAACATTTTCTCATGGTTAGGAATTTACCTGATGTAAAATATTCCCATCTTTTCTTCTTCGGCTCTATCCTTATTCATCAAATACACAACTTTCTATTTACACAAGAGAAAATAGCCAAGAGGGCGTATTATTACTTTCAGATGAGATAAATAAAAATTGAATAATGGAAATGACAGAAAATTTTTGAAACGAATGGGAGAGCTATTATTTGTGACAGGCCTATTATCCTAAACAGAAAAGACGTTTTTCTAACAGAAAAACTCGAGTTGTGAGCAAAACACATCAACTTAATAAGTCTAATGCAATGAAAATGATAATCATTTTTTAGAAAGAGTTTTTCTAGCGCCATAAGCTCCTTTTTTCTTTTCACCAAAGATATTGTGATGTGTAGGCAAAAAAATTATCGTTGCGCATTATAGTTTGAATATACTTTTTTTCGAATTAGCATATGCCAAGAAAATCTGCTTTTATCTCATACTGAAAACTGGGCGTTTACTTCTTAGCAAATGACGTCATATGGGACGAAAGGTGCGATCAATTAAGATTCCAGATAACGAACTCATCATACTTTTTAAATAAGCTGAATCCATAATTCCAAATTCCAAAATCATCCTCCTTTCTTTAGAATTTAAACCCTATACATAACTTATAAACAACTTTTTTGAGCATCTTCAATATTATTTAAACCCTGGAAGAATTATTGAGTGGCACAAAAAAGGAGACACAGAAACTTTCCCTTTCTTCTACTTTATATCCAATAGGACGACGGCACCATCAGTATTTCAAACCTTTTAAGCCGTCAACACAAAGTTTGAAACTGTTAAAAACTTTGAAAAACTACAAAAAGTTTCAAAAAGTTTAGCTTAGCAAATTTAGCACAGGTTGGGCTCTTCCAATGTGTCTAATAATGCAGCCAGTGGCGAATTTACGTATTGGTCAACTAGCCCCAAGTATAGGGACCTACTGCTATTTTTAGCTTAAAAGTAAATTTTAATCTTAATTATAGGTCCGAGACATTCGTACATTTTTATATATGCATAACCATAATGAGGTATTCATTCATCATACCACCTTAAAACCCTCTACTGACTCCTCTCCTTTCGGCCTTGGGCCAATAAAAACTCTTCTCACCCACTTACGGCAGCAATCGTCCAAATCATTAGCTTCCATACTTGCTAACCATGCTTTCAAAATACTGACAAAATACTTGATGTGGTGCAATAAAAAGTGACCCAGGTCATTCACACACGACAGCACTTATGCGTCGACAATTGTAAAAGTAAAGGTCTAAGGGTGAAGTCGTTTCAGTGCTTTCCTATCACATCTTTAGAAATTTGACAGCGGTTTTCTCTGGTAACAAGATTAAGTCATGAGCTTTACAGAGTTCAGTTGCCCTTGTGGAGAGACCACCTTGGTTCCTCGAGAAGGTCAGTTAAGTGCTCACGATACGCCTCAATACCTGCATTTGAAATCTTTTCTTGAATGAATTTCGTACTCCACAATCAGCCTACAGATACTCTAATGGAGCTTTACTAACACACTGATGAGCTTTACTAACACACCGCTTTGGGAACACTGAGTACTGCTAGGGTCTGTACGAGTGTAGTGTCTGTGCAGACTCGGCACTAGAACTATACAGTGGACGGGGCTCTAATGACCATTGCGGTTGAAGGGCTCTAAAACACCAACGAAACAAAACAAATCTTCAGGATAATCACAGCGCTGCTACTGTTTACGCCCTGACAACTGCACCGTCCATTCTCCAGTTTCAGTTTTTTACATTCACTGCACTGTTCTGACCGTCTGAAAATAAAGTAGCTCCTTTAATGTCCAAATGTTATACGCATCCAACTTGAGCAACTTTCTTGATATGTTCCCCATTCTCTGAAGAATTCGCTAAAAATTATTGCAATCATACTAACAACTGAGTCAATTGAAATTATAAAATCCTTTCCGGATTATGATCTTAATTGACCCATATAAAGAAAGAACGTTAACTACCGTAGTATCTTATCAAATGTTAGGGAGAAAATACAATATTGCCTATATGAAACTGAATGGAATATTTGTCCTGAAAAATCTATCTAAAATGAAGAGCATGCCTGTCTCATATGGCAATCACTAAACACATTAACTGCTTAGCACTTGGTATTTTTGGTCATCTAACGTCAGCCTCTGTGTAGCTGAATTTATCGACACCATGGGCGCTTAAGAAGAATTTCATCTTAGAAATAATTGAGTCTTCAATTTGATTACTAAAAAAAATTACGTTTTTAGTTCATATTTTGATTAGACAACTCAAGTCTAGAGTCGCTTCCTACAGGAATATTTTTCGAAATTGAAAAGAAATTATCATTTTGTCTTATAAACCCTTTTAATACTCATCCTTAGCATTAAAGATTTCCTTTTCCTCTGTTTACACGTCACTTTCTTACATTTATGACTCCCTTTATAGCTTCCATTGTAGCCCTCAGCAACCATCTGCCAAAATGATGTCATACCTCAATGAAAGGGATTTCCTACCCGATAATGTCCCAATACGCCAAAAATATGTGGTTCGCTCCAATTGCACATATTTTGCACATTTAGTGTTCCACATATATTTAAATCTTCAACTTTTGCAGTTGAAAGAGGGTCAATTTCTAGGCTGTAGCTGCTGTCCCCATATGTAGTTTTAATAACTATATTTGTGATTTCTTCTAATGTCGAACTTTTTTCGTCAACTTATATTTGTTATTTTAGAAATAAAAATTATCTTTTGTCATTCGTATAGTTCTTATGCTTCATCCATGTAAACTGTTGTAATAATGCATTGTGATGACATTCACTTTTAAGTAATACAATAAGTGCTTTCCAATTTTAATGGTTTCCGTACATATTTCTACCATTAAATTTCAATGCCTGAAGAAATTATCCACTTTCACTTCTTATCTGTTTTATTCCCCTCTACCGCTTCAAATAAAACCTTTACCATGTTCAATCATGACTCAATGACCTTGGCGGACTCTTGAATATTTTGAAAAAGACTTACTATTCTTTCCTTTATACTCCTACTAGTTCTCTCTGTGCCTAACATTCAATACTTTCTGCCATTTCTTTTTCTGTATTAATGGAGAAATCTTCTGCGTTTCTGTTAAGGAGCTAATACCAATGTTAATACTTCTATCTGAATTTTAATATCGCTCCTTCAGTCAACAATTATTGCAATCCATCAGTTTCAGTTACAGCAGGAGTGCTAAACTGCCGGTCCACAACGACTCTTCAAGCATTTACTGTACATTGCATGTAGGCAGGCTACTTAAAAACTTGGAAGCATAGAATTGCGAATTTCTGGCAAAACAAGAATCAAAATTTAGCAAGAAATTATTATGAAGCTATCAAATCAATAAATTTAGGCCTATGTATACCATCTTTTATTCCGCCCTAGTGAATGTCCCTTGATGGGAAAGTGGCCCGTGGCCAAGGTCGGATCTAGGATTTTCAGGGCCTAGGTTTTTCACTATTATTATATTATTAATATTAACTGTTTCAACTATACGATAAGTGCCCATTGTTAATGAATTATTAAAAATTTTTGTGGGCCCTTGACACTTGAGGGCTTATGGTTTAACCCCTCTAGTTCCTATGTAGATCAGACTGCTGATGGCTGAAATGAGTTTGTAAAATCCTCGGTGTACTTCCAGCCTGTTCATGCTATTCATCGATCACAGCATTTATCATTAGTAGGTACAATATCAGGATTTCGACATTTTAACATCTCTGACTAGCGGTTCTACAGGCCAACAGATACACCAACTTTTCCTCGGTGCGCAGCCGTCGTCCTAAGATCGCCTTTTAGAGGAAGTAAAATTGACTATGAGCATAGGCGTCCACAGACAATTTTCAACGGAAGGTGCAAGACTTGGGAACAATATTACAAGGGGAGGGAAATGCTCCAGGATTGACCTGCCTAGGTGGCGTAGTGGGTAGCATGCTCGGTAACTGCGTCAATGGTTCTAAGTTGGATGCAGGACCGAGGTGGGTTGGCCTCTTTCGGGCGAGAGAGACAGAGGCCCCGAGTGCACCTTCTTTCGGATGAGACGTAAAACCGAGGTCCCGTGTGGTGTACGATGGCATTTGCACGTAAAAGAACCCCTTCTACTTTCCACGGGTAGATTAGGCAAACGTTCCAGGTGTAGGAACTCGCCCCCTGGCGTTGGCGGAATTCCCCAACGAACAGTAGACCGACGATAAATAAGCATAGGGGTTGCAGCTTTGGTCGTCAACCGGCTGTGGAAGAACACTGTCCAATAGATCGCGCTTGTGTCCATTCAGAGGGGCAAGATGGGTGCGCGACCCTACCATAGGCGGGAAAAGGGTTAGAAGGTGCTTGTTGAGGGCAATGTTCCAGGAATGTGTAACCGAGGGCATACGTCATCTGCAATCATTTTTCGATCCCAGAGGAAGTCCGTTTGCCTCTCTCTTCTCTTGGTTTTTAGCTGTGCCCATGGGCCTAATTTTCTGCCCAGTCCATCTAAGAATTGTTCATATCTTGAATACTTTTCAGGTGCAATTCCAAAACTCGTGAGGATCGCCTCAAAACTTCATATGGTTGTGGTAGACAGATAGCACTGTACCAGACTATCCCAGGATAAAGGTTGGCAGAACCTGCCCTAGTTAGACTCACTAGGCCGTTGTTACTCATTGCATTAGGCACAAAAATCACCCGCTTGATTGTAGATTTGATTAGCCATGAGACTTTCACTTCAACGCTAACTAGAATATAGGGCAATAATAAAGTAAGGTCCAGCACTTTGTGGGCATATATCGAACATACGTAATTCTAAATCTGTAACGTCTTTCATCACTCACGTCGCCTTTTTTTTAGGTCACATGAATTTCTACGGAAAATTTGCATAGAAGCAGGAAATGAATAAAGGAGCAAAACTGGTCTATCACCCCATCAACCTCTTTTTTTTCCTTCCTCGGGTCCCGTTAAAAGCGGGGTGCCACTCCTTCATCTCTTTACATAGAGCCTGTATCTCAAGTCTTATACCTCGAGCGAGGGGGTGATAAAAAAGAGGGGAAAGGGGAAAAAAGGACAAGAAAGAAAGAAAGGCTTGTTGTATATATACATATATGCATATAAAAACACCATCTGCATTTTAAAACTAGATCACCATCGTTAAACAGGGACAACCCTACAGGACAGGATGTTTGACACACAACAAAGGATTTCAGGAAAAGTTCCCTTCCTTTTTTAGTTTGGGTTTAAAAGCCAGACAGGGACGACCCTATCAGTACACCATTTTTTATAAAATTTGAAAAAAAGGGGTCACCCCCTCTTACACAACATTTTAACCCGGTGAAAAGAAAGGGGGGAAAAGGAGACAGTCACGTACTAACCAGACGCCCGACAGCAGACTTTCTAACTCCAAAATCAGCTCCTCTAGAGCGTCCCTCATAACTCTATCTTTTTAAGGTAGATCGATAAGACTGATTCAAAACGTAGTTAAAGCTTAACACTTCTTTGTCCCATAATGAATTTCTGTCTGAGATTTAAGAACAAATTCTACATTTCTTCACACTAAATAACTTTGGTTTGATTTCAGGTGTTTATAATTTTCACATGTTTATTTAGAATTATGAAAGAAAATTTGTCTTTTAAAGCTTGACAGACTTCAGGATGGAATTGAATTATGAGTAACATTGCTCTTTCTATTGCGTTTTCAAAAATGCTAGATGTGAATACAACGCGTAAAACAGATGTCGTACCTAGTTATTAAATCTGTTTCTGGCATTTAGAAAAGTAAAGTCAGGCGTGCCTGGAAAACAATTGTGTCTCATTACCGAGTGCACGTCAAACGCATAAGACAACCGCTTAGAAATGAGACATGAACTCTTCTATTGTCAGTTGCACCAGGGGTTTATTGTGTAGACGGATGCAGTTTGACGTCCCAGTGTTTCCACCAAGTTACCAGGTACAGGCTGCTGACTACTGCCTTATATAAAGTTCTTTTTTCTTATGGTCTGTGACAATCAGCATGGTACATTACAGACTGCACTTGATAACCATTCGAAGCAGCATGTAGTCTGGCGGTCAGTAATAAAATGGGTGACCAGTTTCATTTGCAATATAACAATCTACATCACATCTATGAATTGAAATAAATTAGATATCTTAGTTTGGAAAATGTCACCACACCGATTAGTGCTTCCACCACATGTCCAAAGCAGGTAGCAAGACTTCTGCTACCTCTTCACCAAATTCAGAATTTTCTGCCTCTAGGAATGAGACAGGTGAAAGTCATAGTTACAATAGCCGTATTAATTAAAAATTAATACTGAATTGCAGTCCAATTGCTAGCAGTAATTGATCAATCGGATTGTGGATCCCTTGTTACAGAACAACATGTCTGCTATTCCATACATTTAATAAAAAGAGGTCGAGAAACTCAGAATTAAGTTTAAGTTAAAGATTAGACTGTGCAGAAATAAGGTCATTAATGAAGCTGCAGTTTAACAGAAAATGCTTTCATTGCTACAACTACGGATATGCAGAAAATTTTCGTTTAAAGCGTTTTTTGTCTGAGAATTGCACACACAAAATCATTAACTAACCCAATGGAATCGATCATAAAAAAAGTTGTCTGTTTCTTCAGAGTTAGATAATTTGAAAAGTCGATTTAGTATGATTGTAACTGTCAGTTTAATTTTAGTTCATGGTGCAAGGATATAGTTGACCCCCTCGGTGGCTCAGTGGGTAGCGCGCTCCATAACAGCGTCAGTGGTTTAGGTTCGACACTAGACCGAGGTAGGTTGACTTCTTTCGAGGGAGAGAGAGGCCCCGAATGCGCCTTCTTTCGGATGAGAAGTAAAATCGAGGTCCCGTGTGGTGTCAGATGGCATTTCCACCTAAAAGAACCCTTTCCACCATGAGCCCTCTCTGATGAGGCAAAATTTCCAGGTGTAGGGAGCTCACACGTTGACGTCGGTGGAATTCCCCACCGCACAGCAGACCAACGATAATTAACCATAGGGTTTGCAGCTTTGGTCAGCAGCCGGCTGCGGAAAAACACCATCCAATATATCACCCTTGTGTCCATTCAGAGGGATAAAGATGGGTACCCGAGAGCGGCGAGTTGCGTTGGACACACCAGTTCTCGTCTGATCACTGAAGTTAAGCAACGCAAGCCCAGTTAGTACTGAGATGGGTGGTCGCTCGGGAAAGCTGGGTACTGCTAATACCCAATAATCGTCGCATTAGTGTAGTGTCTGTGCAGTCTATGCATTAGAACTATGCAGTGGACGGGTCTCTAATGACCTTGTAGTTGACGGGACCTTAAACACCAACG
>JAAFCE010006949.1:12583011-12632567 GCA_013389805.1 Trigoniulus corallinus
GCTTGGGAAAGCTGGGTACTGCTAATACCCAATAATCGTCGCATTAGTGTAGTGTCTGTGCAGTCTATGCATTAGAACTATGCAGTGGACGGGTCTCTAATGACCTTGTAGTTGACGGGACCTTAAACACCAACAAACAACAAAAATGGGTACCCGACCCTACAGTAGGCGGGAAAAGAGTCAGGAGTTGGTTTTGTGCAAGGATATACAGTAGTTGGTCTATTCATACTGGAATGGAGTCCCATAAAGGGTACATACAGCCAGTGGAGTCGCTAGGGCTGGCGTCATCCGGTGCGGTGACACCATGGTGTCCCCCCATTTCTCATGGTGCGAGTGGTGTCACCCGGTGCGGCCCGCATCCCCTAGTGACGCCCCTGCATACTGCATTCCCTATCAGTCAATTAATGGCGTAGCTTACAAAGTAATCCGTACGTTTATGAATGGCCCTTTGTTTTTAATAGGTGATGGCTAGATGAGTAGTGTAAACATAATAGGACAATAAAAGCGATGGATGAAAGTTGCCTGGCTCATGGATTTGCTACTGACACAGTTTGAATTAGAGGAAAACAATGTTGCAAAATGATTCCAATCGTGCTTTCAACTGTTTATTTGGAAAACTAAATTGCAATATTCCAAGCTGTACATCCCACGAGTTTGATCCAGATTCCATTTAGTATGGATCGCTGTCGACGTGGAATACGTCGATTGCAATTAAAATGCATTATCAACATCGCTGACCAAGCATAACCTAACTCAGCTTGCCATGGACTTACGTCACGTGGTCGCCGTCTTCATTTTTGGTATCTGGTAAAATTGTCGATTGGTCGATTTTTATTTACAATACGACAAGGGGGGAAAATCGATTTTTTTCACCCCTCTCCTTGCCTTACACAAGATGAGGTTGTTAGAAAAGGATGGATAAAAATGAAAATATCGGTATGTTGTAAATTCGACGATGAATGTATGTATATGTGTAAGATATCCTGAGAAAACATGATAACCACCAAATATTTGAATAAAGAAAAAAAAATCCATTCAATTTTTTCTCCTTAGGAAAAAAAAAACAATCCAATTCTTGAAGAAAGAAATAACATTTCTAGTAAGAAATTTTATAATCTTTAAATTTCCTTTCATCGATTTTTGATTTACAGTAGCTTGTCTACTAACTGGACTTCATATAGCAATTTTTTCTCCGTTAAATCGAGGAAACTATAAACGTGTAACCTTCATTATTGTCGGTAAATTTGGTTCGTTATATTTCACATAAAATCTTAAGCGATTTTCAAATTTGGTAATTTGCTGTTTGGTAACTCTGTGTAGAAATAAATGGGTGCCATGCAGATGATGATGCAACATCACCTCTCTTCTCAACATCAAAACTGAACTTGGATAGAATCGAGCTACTGCTACCAAAATGAACCCAGATCCTCCCCTAGGAAGAGACTCATGACTTCTGGGCAAGCAACTCAGACGAAAAGGGAGACAGAAATTAACAGACGTAGAAAAAGAAGACTGGACTACAAAAACGGCAATAAATGGACAGAGTGTAGAGACCTCTCAGGATCACCAGGGATACCCTGCGTCTAGAAACAGTGTGACTGAAATAATTAGCGAATTAGGGTGGGGCACTGAGCCAAAGGCTTTTATCTCACAGCGTTGGTCTTCTCCCAAGATTGTTGCTGATGGGGTGCAATGGACCTCTGGCAGGAAGTGTGTCCCTGGCTGGGTATAAGGGAAAAAAGGATCATTCATATAAATTGAAGGAACTAAGGGCAAAGACAGACTCATACTACCGGTCTTTCTTGCCAAGGACCATTCGACAATGGAATACTCTTGGGGAAAATAGAGTGGAGGGCTTACTGAAAGGGAAGGCCACCTTTGCAAGTATTGTAGAGGGACACAGCAACTGTAGCTCAGGGTCTCTCCACTGCCAAATTGGCCATAGAGGCTGTTTGCAGTGAAATAGAATTAGATGATATCACTCTGCAGCCATTTACCATCACCAGGATGCGAACTCGTGCATTAGGAGAATTTTCTAAATTGGCGCGTATATTTTTTAAAAACCTAGTATTGTATGCACCATGTAGAACGACTCTACTTTCCATCCGACGGAAGCTATTCTCGTCTAAAAGATGCCGGCAGCCTAGGGTTGCGAAGTAAATGTGCGATCACGAGCTCAAGAGTCAAGCAGGCTGTGTTATATGACAACGGAACTACAGTATTTAGTAAATTAATTACGTATAATAAAACACTCTCATTTCCGTCTGAGGTTCGGTCTGCTTTTTAGGGCCGACTACTGAATGAATTTCTGGTAGGTTGGACGAACTATACTTTTCTTTTCATTCATAATTTGGAAAAAAAATAGCCTTTATAAAGTATTTTAAGTACACCCGAATTGTCTAATGTGAGATTTAGAGACCTTATCACAATCAGTATGTCTCTCACACATGAACAAAAGATACAAGTTTCTTTTCCGGATATTTTACAGTAATTACAACGAACTACTGACTACGTTTTTTGTTCGTTTGTTGGTGTTTTTTGGGGGCCCGTCAACTGCAAGGTCATTAGAGCCCCGTCCACTGCGTAGTTCTAATGCAGAGAATGCACAGACACTACACTAATGAGACGAATTTTGGGTATTAGCGGTACTCAGTTTTCCTAAGCGGCCACCCATGTTAGTACTAGCTAGGGTTGCGTTGCAGAAATTCAGTGACCAGACGAGAACTGGTGTGTCCAACGCAGTTAGCCGCTCCCTAAACTACACCCACTAACATAAGGTGCTGACAGTCTACAAGATGGATTGAAGCTTCCACTCATATCATCTGAACATTGCAAATATTTCAGTTGAAGGTAGAAAGGTGTGCTGTTGCCTTTGGCAGGGCGAAGGGGTAAACATCACTAAAAATGCTGAAAAAGAATTTTAGCAACGTTTAATGCATGTCGGCGTGCTGACAACATGACAGTGTTGAAACTACCCTATGTTTTTAAAACAATGCAAAATATAGGAGAGAAAGGAAACTTCTTTAATAGAAAACGTTAGTGACATCTATAACAGAAGGAACTCAAAGAGGCCCCTTGGACCAAATATCCACTATGAATCATTTCTTTAAGGCACGCTAAATGCTGACTACATCGTTGAACTGGGGCGGTCTGCAGCCCACCACAGGGCCACGAGAATTTCCTGGTGGGCCGCAAATTTTATTCCTACGTACTGTATGTATCTGGTGGACCCGCCTGGGTGGCGCAGGGGGTAGCATGCTCGGTAAGTGCGTCAGTGGTTCTAGGTTCGATACTGCACCGTGCGCTTCTTTCAGACGAGAGGGGGAGAGAGAGGCGTCTCGAGTGCGCCTTTCTTCGGATGATAACTAAAACCGAGGTCCCGTGTGGTGCACGATGGCATTTGCACGTAAAACAACCCGTCGATGGAACGCCCTAACGAACACTAGACCCACGACCAATAAGCATAGGGGGTTGCAGCTTTTCGGCAACCGGCTGCGGAAAAACATTGTCTAATATATCCCCCTTGTTTCCATTGAGAGGGGCAAGATGGGTACCCCACCCTGCCATAGACGGGAAAATGATCTGGTGAGGTCTCTTCATGTAAGCACTGGATTAGTTAGGGATTACTGCCTGTTATATACTATATCCCGTAGTGGGCCACGATTAGTAAAGTTTGAGAAACACTGTCCTAGATATGGATTAGAAAAGATGGTCGAAATTCAATGGGTCCTCCTCTCTGCATCCCTCCTCCTTCAACGTGACAGTAAAAAAAAGCAACAGAGGTAGGAACTCAATCGTCCCCATAACGAAAATTTGATCGCAAAAGCATGTCCCAATGTCCCAAGTTGGATGCCAAACTGTTCGCAAACATTTCTCTCTCTCTCTCTCGGATTGTTTGTTGGTGTTTTAGGGCCCTTCAACTACAAGGTCATTCGGGCCCCGTCCACAGTGTAGTTCTTATGCAGAGACTGCACAGACACTACACTAATGCGACGATTTTGGGGTATTAGCAGTACCCAGTTCTCCCAAGCGACCACCCGTGTCAGTACTAACTGGGGTTGCGTTGCTTAACTGCAGTGATCGGAGGAGAACTGGTGTGTCCAACGCAATTCGCCGCTCGAGCTCCTCGGATCGGAGCCTGTTCAACACTAAAATATAATTAAATTGCTGTTGTATCGTCGCAAAAGGATATGAAGTTTATAAAATCAATCGTTAAAGAATTTGAAGAAGCCGCGTTACAAATGAACCAAACACGAAGACAGAGGTACGAATGCTGAGAAAAGTCATTGGCATTCACCGGTCACTTGGCAAATAGTGCAGCGGCTATGGAGCGCTCAATGAAAGCTGAACGTCAAAAAAATGGCACTACAAGTAACTTGAACCCTAACGCCACCTATCGACACATTTAAGCACTATTGCTGAAGCTTTCCAAATTCCCCCTCGTTTTTTACCTAACTGAACTCGTTTATCGTCGTTTGGCCGTTTTATTACCTGAACTAAGCATTGCAAGTTGGCCCACATATATTCACAACATCACTTGCAAACTTACAATCATTTAAATATTCAAAGAAAAAAGATATTACAGTTTAACGACAAAATTGGCATCAATGCCATTTAAAAAAAAAACAAAATGATACTTTTTTGAAACTCGAAAATAAAAATACAAATAATTCCCCTCATCCCCCAAAAAAAACTGACATGTAAACGTGGTAACTTTACGGCTTGGTTACCCAACACGTCATATTTAACATCAACTACACACGTCTTTATGGTAAAAAAAACAGTACGAGTGCCAAACATTGTCAGAAATCATGAATTGAGTGGTTGCAATTCAAACCTGCAAGATTTGATACGAATTTAGCTAACTAGCGATTACCCCAAGCTAACAACTGAAAAATTTGGCAGAAAACTGCTCTACAGCTGCCTGGTATTTAATCTTGCAATAAAAATGAGTTCAAACCTCATTCTGTAAAGGCCTAAATGTGTTCACATGGCAGTAAATAATGTACCTTTTATCTGAATAATAATAATAATGACTAGAAGCAAAAAGCGACACAATAATAAAAGGTAGAAGCGTAGAAAATTCTACATATTTAATTTAAATGTTGATAACGTCTATCATTAATCGTCACATCAAAGTTATGCAGAAATTACAGCTACAAGTCTATGCATTTGCGACTTAAGTAACTACAAGCATCCATCTTTGGAAAATAATGTTGAACAAACGAGAGAAAAATCGAAGACATGCGATGTCTTTTTATTTAAAAGATGCCTAAAGGGCATACAATGACTAAGAAATTGGTTATGTCGGGTCTGTGTGGTGTCTTATGAGAGAGAGAATAAGAAAGAGAAGGGAAGAAGGCGAACAACCCCAGACTTTGCAAAAGAGGCAGGCTGCCTAGCTGGTGAGCGAGAAAGAGAAAATCGCTACAGCTATTATCACATTTAAAGTACAAACAGGGTGACTTATGTTGCTGTCATAAACAAAAAAAGTCTTCAACTCAAAAATATTCAACTTAATTATCTTAGCTAATTATGCATGGACTCAATTGAAGCACATTGTCTATATTACATTAAAAGATAATTAGTGAGAAGCCGTAAGAGCCAACGGAGTTGCGGTAAAGTCAGTTGATGACAATCCTGTTCCTAGATGGCGCTTCCTTCCAACTCGGCAAAGAATTGTTATTCTAATTAGGCCTACGAACATTAATTGCGATTAGATATCAAACTAAGACTACTTCTGTTTGGTTTCAAAGAAAGTAGTAAGTAAATATGAGTAACAAAGTAGTAATATCATTTACTAGTAGTAAGCCAATTTCCTTTTAATTTCTCTCCTATTTCCAATTCAGCAATTTCTTTCTATTATGTGCCACATCCTTCTTCTTAGGAGTCACAATGTATTGTCGCGATGACAGATTATTTGCATACATTTTGTAAACCCTCATTTCGGAACTGAACCTCCACATTCATCATCATAAGATTTGGAAGTAGGTATTGCTGCATATCGTCGTCACCTTTCTTTAAAAACCACCTAAGTCCAAAAAAAGCAAATTTTACAGGAGAGAGGAAAAACTGCTTATAACCGATACTGTTATCAATGGGTCGGAATAACAACAATTGCCCTGCAGAGGGGCACAGGTTGCCGACAGACTTTCACAAGGTCTGTGTATTGATATTTCTCACATTGTTTCACTACGATTTCTTAATTAATATGAAAACCAAGTAAATTGGGACTTACGTGGTTTCTAAAGAAAGGTGACGATATTTTTAGTATGCATCGTTTGAACGCCGTGTTATTCGCTTTATTATTATTATTCATCTATTGAAGAAGCCAATAAGAACAGCACAATATTTGGGATATAATCAGATTTCCAAATTAATCCACAATACGCACAGGTGTTCTTATGATCATGTAACCAATATGTTTTTTTTAAGGAAACCTTTACCTCAATTACAGAGAATCGAAGACGGAAATGTAAACCTAAAAATTCAAATTTTACACGTAAATAACACTAATTTGACTATTGGATGCTAATACTCTTATCATGTAGGGTTTTTAACAGAGGAATTTAATGCTTGCTATATTACGTTTAATTCATAACTGTCTAATTTTGAATTTCAATTTTGTTTTAATAGTGGCTATGAAACGGATGTTATTTTTCTGCTTAAAATTGACAGGTGAAATACTAATGTTGCGAAAACATTGTCGCCCTCGAAGACCACAAAGGGTTAGTGAGCTACAATATGAGTTGTTGTTTTAGGGCCCTTTAACTACAAAGGTCATTAGAGCCCCATCCACAGCATAGTTCTTATGCAGAGACTGCACAGACACTACACTAATGCGACGATTTTTGGGTATTATCAGTACCCAGTTTTCCCAAGCGGCCACTCATGTCAGTACTAGCTGGGGGTACGCTGCTTAACTTCAGTAATCAGACGAGAACTGGTGTGTCCAACGCAATTCACCGCTCCCTACAATTTGAGGAATACTGTATGGAATTACTACAATTCACATATCAAGCATTAAAAATAATACTGATTATAATGAAAAGGCCCTTACGTTGGTAGATAGGGATGAATCATTTCGATTTTTTTAATGGTATATATTAATAGAACTAAAAAATAGGAAATATAAAAATTAATCGTTTAAATTGACACATAATTGCTAGAGGCACAGAGAACCGAGAAAACACTAATCATAATACGTCTGTAGGGTAATATTTATACAAATCAAAATGTGAAGCATTCATTGAAGACCGAGTACGCCAAGTATGCCTGAAAATTAAATATCAACAAGGAGCTTTCATGTTTTCTTTGCACCTTGCAAATATGAACTGGTAAATATAGCAGAAACCTCTAAGGACCTCCTGATTTCGCACCTTTAAAAGCAGTATCACGAGCTACTAGAGAAAAATTCTATTTCGTCGTCCACTAAACTGTCACATAATTTTCTAACAGAAGTAAACATGTGCCAATCACTAAATTGAGATGCAGCAGAGCTGTAATACGTACAAGAAATGGGTTGTATTCTCTTCAAATATGTCGTTTAAGGGTTCCACTTTTTTCAGTTCAGTGGTGACATGGCTCGCACCTGCTTTATTCAAGGTGTACTTCTCGTTCTGATAGCTACAAAAATGGGTTCGCTTCCACGGAAAGGGACAAAAGCAACTTTTAACCCTTTTCCCGCCTATGGCAGGGTCGGGTACCCATCTTGTCCCTCTCAATGGACATAAGGGTGATATATTGGACAGAGTTTTTCCTCAGCCGGTTGCCTACCAGAGCTGCAACTCCTACTGTTCGGTGGGAAGTTTCACCGACGCCAGGGGGTAAGCTACTCCACGTGGAAATTTTGCCCCATCTACCCGTTGCATAGTAGAGAGGGTTCTTTTACGTGCAAGTGCGCCACACAAAGCGACGAACACGAAATTATTTCTATAAAATTGATACAATGTTTAAAAAATATGACTGTGCTATTGTTATCATATTACCTAATAGGGCCTATTAATTGTTTTTAATGACAGCCCACCTTTAAACACCTGGTACCTGTTAGGGCGCAGTTCAACCCTGAAGAATTGAATATATGAATTTGTTCAGTTGGTGTTTTAGGGCCCTTCAACTACAAAGGTCATTTGAGCCCCGTCCACAGCATAGTTCTTATGCAGAGACTGCACAGACACTACACTAATGCGACGATTTTTGGGTATTAGCAGTACCCAGTTTTCCCAAGCGGCCACCCATATCAGTACTAGCTGGGATTGCGCTGCTTAACTTCAGTGATCAGACGAGAACTGGTGCGTCCAACGCAATTCGCCGCTCGAATTTGTTCAGCAACAGGCCTTAAATGTTCTCGACGTGATTCGTGAGCAGACAGGGCTACATTATTTCTTGTTTGAAAAGGAGAGAGAGATGAAGACAGACAGACAGAGAAACTATAGATCTAGACAAGGGCGGGGGCGGCCCTAAGAACTACCAGTTCAGAGATTTACCCATATTATAAGCATAGCGGATGACATTTGTTACGTGTACATTTTTAAGACCCGTAATATAATAGGAAGTGCAGAGAAAAGATAAGAAATTAGCATTTTACCAACAATATTTTCCATTATTTTGTATGGTAAAATACACCATATGTAAAACAATATTGCACAATTTTGAAAATATTTTTAATGGCTGCCGAATAAACCAAATGACATTGAAGAATCTCTGTGATGACAAAAACACCAGCTACACATAAGAAAAAGCAATATTTGAGCAAAGGGAAGAGGCAAATTATTAATGCTACATTTCAGATGAAATCATCGCGATAAATGGTTGAAATGATTTCGACTATATTGGGGAGAATGAAATTTTACCATATTTAAACAATTCAAATTTCTGAAAAAAATATGTTTCTCGTCACGAGAATAATAAACAAGTTGTTTACCATTATTATTATTATATTTAAATTTTTTATTACGTTACTAAACGCGATATTTATAACCATGAAGGATTAAGATTCACTTTTTAGATGATGTGATTATACTAAAATATTAAATTCTTTTCAGTTTTATTTCCGAGATAGCAAACAATGTTTTGAGTTCTCCTTGAAGTGATGAATATCAAAAAATAATTTATGTAGGCCCTATAACTTATACTGTGTTTCCAGATCCGTTTTCTAAATTCAAGCAGTCTTTAAAACCATAGAACACACTTTCAATTAGTTCAATTTCTTTATTGGAAAAACTAAACTTTTATGAACTCGTCTTATCTTGAAAGTTTATATAAAATAAATTTGAAATTAATCTTCAAAAAGAAGACTTTCAACCATTTTTAAGTATTACATGAAACGCTATCTAGAAGATGCAGAAACGTAAACAAACGTCTCTAATTACCCCGGGAGCGGCGAGTTGCGTTGGACACACCAGTTCTCGTCTGATCACTGAAGTTAAGCAACGCAAGCCCAGTTAGTACTGACATGGGTGATCGCTCGGGAAAGCTGGGTACTGCTAATACCCAAAAATCGTCGCATTGGTGTAGTGTCTGTGCAGCATATGCATTAGAACTATGCAGTGGACGGGTCTCTAATGACCTTGTAGTTGATGGGACGTTAAACACCAACAAACAAAAAACAACTCTAATTACCTAATCGCCGAATCTTTGTTTTGATATTCATCATTGGTTCATAACCCTTTTCCCGTCTATAACAGGGTCGGGTACCCATTTGTTCCGCTTTAAAACCGGTAACATAGAGGCCAACAACTGGACAGTATTTCTAAGCAACTGACGTATTTCCGCATCCTTTTGATTATTTAACTTTGGCCTGTTTCCATCGTAGGGGTAATTTCAGTCCCTGACGCAAGGGGGGGGACAAGTTCCTACACCTGGGAATTTTGCTAATCTACACGTGCATATAATGAAGAGCTCTTTCATCAGCAGTGGTGACATCGCACACACCACACAGGACCATGGCTTTACTTCTTCTTGAATTGGAGGTGCACTTGGCGGCTCCTCGCTCTCCTCCACATACCTCGACCTGGATCGATCCTGTAAACCATGGATCACTAAACTATCGAGGCAGAGTCTTTCTGATATTCTGTGGTTGTCAGTAATTTTATACTTTCACATTTCCTTTCCTGAAACTGAAATCTTGGTAGACTGGATAGGAGGGAGGCCTTGTACCCAGTCTTTGACGTTAGCAGCCTTGCTAGACGACCTGAATACTCTACCGCAAAGGGCACTCAGAACTGTCCCTTTCCCACCTCAGGTGCATACTAATCGGAAGGCTTGAGGATCAAACCTGCATGTTTAAGGAAATGAGTACACCACCTCTCTTTCTTTAGGGTGCTTGTGGGCATACACTCTTAGAACCCACGGATACACAATGCTGTCAAAGACAGGGTATGGGGGTAGCAGAATTGAATTAAAAATTATTTTGGGTGGGGGGGGGGGGGTCTTTCTCTACCTCGTCAGTTCTGGATGGATTTAATAAGGAGTTTTTCAGAAATGTACAGCTAATGTCATAACCCTAAATGGTTTTCTTCCAAAACAACATATTAACAATGATCCAAATAACGAATTTTAATATCAGATTTTTTGTTCTTAAATCGCTTTTAATATCACAGAATGAATTAGAACCAAATTCGCCAAAATTTTGCTAAAATAAAACGGTCTGTATTTGAAAGAAATGCTTTTATACGCAATCTTTCTACAATAAAAAGCTAAAATTTTATTTATAATATTCTGGTCGGCATTTATGTTGTCATTTGAAATCTTTAGTAATATTTTTATTTTATATACTACAAGTACAATTCCTATAAGTAAAAATAAATAAATTTGCTAGCAGACGGTTAAAAGAGTAGATAAATCTGTAATTTAAATTTAGGAGTAAAGAAGGCACTCACCCTCAACTGTTTTTTGATTGTTTAGGAGGGGAGGGGAGAGTGAAGTTAGCAGATAAATACTTAGATATGAAAATAAAAAAATTATTTAACACGGTAATTTGTTTCTTGTGCGTTTTTAGAAGCGAGTTCATCTTTAATTTTACGTTTCATTAATTTATTTACTGTATAATGAAGTTTTACGAGCGCAATATCATTAAACTTTTTTTCTTAAAAAAATACAAGATAAGAAAAAAAAGTACGACAGTTTTTTTGAGGCAGAAAAGAGATACAACCACATTTAAACAAAAGTGTAATCTCTAGGAACACGGAAGTTCAAATTTAGCGAGGGTTGAGTGCAACCACGGGTCTGTATCCTTTTTTTCCCTTGTTTTTAAGATATGAGAGTCACTAAAGCATGTTCCATTTCACAAATAATAACGCTTCTGGTTCATTTCTCACAGCTAACATTATCGAGCATAAAACTGAAAACTAGAGTAGTAGGGTCAGGACGGATTATTATGACCTTTAAAGGGACTTTCGGCCCACAGTCTAGATGCCAGAGTAAGATTTTCAGATCAACTGTATAACTCATTCATGATCCTGAATTCCTCGTTCATTTCCTTTCTGAATTGATGTTTCAAGTATCCAACTCTCATAGGCGGGTTAAATGAATAAGGGGTGGGAATAAAGGGTGCAGTCCTGATGCCTAGACCATGTCTGGTTGTTAGCAACTCCCTTCCAGCTGGATTTATACTTTTAATAAGGAGCATCACTACCTTCGTTCTTCCACCAACCTTCATACCCTTGTCCCGTCTACGGTCGAACCCGGTCTACCAGTTTCTCCTCTTCTGCTCTCCCAAAATCACTCTTTGACCCCATTTATTTTATTGTTCACTGCACAATTCACTTGAAGCGCAACAGGAGCCCGAAGAGGAGCCTCCCAGCACATGTCTTTCGAGTATCTTATCTTTATTTCTGTCTTAAGGACATACAAGGATACCGTGAATCTGAAAGTTTATTCTGCAAGCACACAACTGGGGATTGAACTCGAGTAAGTTACACATCATGAAAAACTCCACTCTATCAAAAAGATGTCAAGCAATCTACGTAGTGAGGGAAGGCATCCGCTTGCTGTGCAAGAGTACAGAGTCCAATTTCCCCGCTGTGAAGAGATGACGGTGCTACTAGCCTTCTTCTTCATTGGTACCTGGAATCCAGGCCTCCTCAAACCTCGAACCCCGCTAGTAACTTTTTTTTTTCACCCGAGCTCTTGCAAAATACCTCCTCAGTCAGCCCTGCCTTTAAGGATGGCAGCCTGTTGTACCCAATGCAAAAAGGTTCGAAAAAATCTCTCTACTTAAATGCTAAAGGTCAATCGCTCACTGATCATCCTTCTATTTCCTTTTATAAGAAATGCAAAACTAAACAAATATCAGGTCAGCCGCGGTAACAGTCTCTGCGGACGAGTGCGCCATGTCACCGTCCCATCAGCGAATTCAAATACCCGAATTAAGTACGAGTAGGATTTTTAGGATGGCATCAAATAGGTAGGCCCCCTCCAGCCTCTGGGGCTCAAAGGTAACGTGCTATAGACCTACTACTGCGTCAGTGGTTCCAAGTTCGATCCTGGAACGAGGCTTCTTTGGAGCGAGGGAGGGAGAGAGAGCCCCCTAATGCACTATTCTCTCTATTTTTAATGCATTATTCTCTCCACTGTCAATTTGGCCTATCAGGGTTGCTTGCAGTGTATTCAATTAGAAGTAGGATAGAATGCACATTCCATCGAATGAGAATAATAGTGTGTACGGAGAAAGCCCCTTACTACGTGGGATAACATTACATGTAGTTCAACAGCATTTGACGTCGGTATAAGGTGCTCTGGGGGTTGCAGAATCGAGTTGGCAGCCGGTTACGTTAAAATACCATTCAACAGATAGCTCATCTGTTTCAGTAGAACAAAAGTGGGCAATCGGCTCTGCCATAGGTCGGAAAAACGGGGTTGATGATGATGATGACGATGGGGGTGGAATCAGATAGGTAGTTGATGTTATCTTGATGCCCTGTAATATCTGCTGAACTTAAATGCATTTTCGGTAAGCGGGAGTGGAGTAGGCCCCCTACTTGTTCAACAGTGTGTTTATTATTGTTATAGACTAAGAAATTAGTGTCGTGCTCAAGATATATTTTAAACTTCAATCATTTTTAATGGTGTCTTGTGTAGTCTACACCATCGACTTGTAGGCGCGTATCCACGCACGCCCTTTTCTCATCCAACTGCGGAGTTAAGACAAAGATGAAAGATGATGTATGGTATAGAGACTAAGATTGCATTTATAGGAAACGACTTTGATATACTCTCTACAATATGATACATAACACAGATGTTTAGTAATATAACTCACACTTTTAACAATAATTCAAAGAAATACACAGATATTTCTTATCGTTGTAAGGGAGCAGACAAAACTAATTCATCATTCAGATCAATTTAGATATTTCTGAAACTGCTCATCAACAGTTTTATTAAATGTATTAGCATTTTAATCACGTCTTATTCTCAGAAATGTCAAATAAGTAAAACAACCGATTGTCAACCAGAAAAGGAAGTGCCAGAAACGTGCACAAATTGGAATGGGCTGTTGGCTTGCAGTTGACAAGCAATTTCTTAACACTGCCATTTGAACGTGCGCATTGTTTTCGATAAATGGAATCGTCAACTATTTTCTTGCCAATGTTACAGCGCTCGATTCTTAAAGTTGACCCTTCCTAAATTCAACTGATATCATCAGTGCGCAAATGCTGTCGAGTTCCAAGTGCGCAGGTTTCGAATCTGACTCCGTTAGCAGATTCTGCTCCCTCTACTTGGCAAACTTTCCAAATGCTAATAATGTTCGCACACTCCATAATTTTGGTTGGTGCACGGGAATGAGAAAGCTTTTGGAAACGTTTATTAATATTCTGATCATTGTTGGAACACCAGAGAATGCTACACAGGTTACAGCCCCATTCACAGAATGCAATGCAGAGTGAAAACACAAATGCTCAGAAATCGAAAATAATTCATGAACGCTCGTCAGGTAGACACAGTGCGGACAGGAAATATTCAAAACGTTGCAATGTTTATTTTATATTTTGTAATGAATATATGACTTTTAGGACGACGAGGCAGTGATGAGGCAGTGGTCAAGCAAAGGTCCTCAATTTCCCTCTCTGGGCCTTGGCCGATTCATTGAATGTCTTTATTTTATAGGCTATGCCGCATTTCTGTATACTGTATACATTTTTTGACTTTGAGGTCAGGCAACATATTCTTTGCTCTTTGTGCCAGTTCATGAGCGACTTCCCCTGATGCCTCGAATAGACAGCTTCCATAGTCCATCCAATAAAAAACAATCAATGAAAGTTGGAAAAAGGCTTAGACTAGTGGTTCGCCTCCTGTTGGATGAGAATTAAAACTATGACTAAGTGTGGCCCTTACCATATAGCTTAAAGATACAACAACCTTTTCTACGCGGAAAATTAAATTTATAGATCAGTAATATTTCCAAGGGCGGCAGGCAGAATCTCTTGCTGTTCAAATTTACCGTTTCATTTGAAACAAAGATTGGTTTACAATGCATTCCTTCATTTTTTAAACCAACACACGATCAAACAAATTTAATTTCCGACCAAGTGCTGCAGGAAATGTGGTGCAGAGTAATCAAGTCGGTCAGTGAGAAGAAGTTAGTTCATAAACATTAAGATGAGAGCGATTCACTCGCCATCAATGCTTTATACCACATATTGACATTCAAGAAGTTAAATCTGTTGATGCAGAAGACAACCGTATTTCTCTCTTTGGCCCTGGGGCGACTCACTCTCTCTCTCTCTCTTTCTGTTACCTGAATGTTTCATTGATTTACTTAGGCCTATCATCCATATTCACTTATCTTCACTCGCCTCAACACTTTCTCTTCTCATTTATTAACTAGTACAGCTACAGTATTCCGCATTTTTAAAAGAAAGCTACCATTAATTCATTTTATTCTCCCCCCGTCCTGTTGTTGTTATACATAACGCTCTTGTGATAGAAAAAGGTGGACAAGGGCCATAAGCTACAAGAATCCTACTACCACTTTGACCAACAAATAAATAAAAGTCCGATGTACACAATCGCTTGCTAGTAAACAAATTTGATGTCCTTTCCACCCTCTAATAAAAAATACCATTTTGAATTGAGCGTGTTATTTTGGCTATAATACGGCACGTGTTTAAAGTCGGTGTGTTTTTTTGCCAGGATTTGTGTTAAGAAGGGGGTGGGTGGAGAAGACCTTTTGTGGTTGGCAACTTGAATAGAGAGGCACAAACATTTCTTTAAATGCCCACTGACCATATCTCTTGAAAACAACCTACTTAGTCATGACTGGCCTTCATTGTACAACATTGACCCTTACTATAAGTCCATTCTGAAAGGTTGGCTAAGGTCAATCTTTTGTAACCATTATCAATTGAGGACCATAATAATGGAAGGGTCAACAATACTCTCCTCCCCCCAGAAAATGACACTAGTGTGAATACAACGATAAGTTGAAAAGCAACAAATATACAAATGAGGACCACCAGAAGGGGAGGGGGAAGGTTATGTGAAGTTAAGAGGTGATATGAGAATCGGGTACACTCATGAAGAGGGGGACATAAAGTAAGAGAAGAATGTTTGGGGATGTTGCAAAACTGGACTAACAGGTGCCGGTAGTTGCGATGACCAACCAACGAGTACATATATACTTTTGAAACTTGTTATTTACGGGTGTGCATAATAACTGTTAAAGCAACCTTTTCAAATAAAAAAACTACAGTATACAAAGAGGGATGGCAACAAAATTACCTTAAGGACATGGAGCCGGATTTTGGGGTTTAAATAAGAAAGGCGAGGGAGAGTTACTATACAGAGCTGGCGACATGAATGACCGCGATTTTAAGATGTCTTCAACTTCTGTCTACGACAGGGACCTGCAACGTACGTTTTTTTTTATTTTTCAATTGAGAGTCCTTTTTAAATTGCAGTTTGATTGTCACAAAATAGGGGTACCTATTAATTAGCACTTTTTAATTGACTGAAAATACGCCAGGACCTCACAGCAGGCTAACGTCCTTCAAGGAGCCATTGAGGAAGAGAAATGGGAGAAGAGTGGTGACACATCACCATCACGTCATCACAGCTAGAAATTGACGTCAGCCGTCAGCACACCAGGCGGATGCTGAATAAAAATAGTGACAAAAAATGTGCTTAAGTGTACGGGCTTTTTCGTCTTCATAAACCCTGTTTCCGCCTATGGCAAGGTCGATCACTGAGGTGTCGAACGTTCGCCAAAGAGACAGATGAGGGCATAAACAGACAGTGAAAGGCAGAATCTGTGGGTTTATGGACGGTGGGATATTCAGGCTGACTGCTGAAGTAATGCCACAACCGTTTTAGGACACTACAGCCTGTATTATATGGAAGGATATGGTGGAACTATGTTATGTCTGAGCCTTTACTGAAAGTTTAAGACACAGCCTGAATATCCCACCGTCCACTAACCCACAGATTCTGCCTTTCACTGTCTGTACCACAGCTAATAGTATTAGTCAAATATTACCTATGGTGGCAGATAATTGGGTGAATTTTAAAAAATCGCCATCATTTCCTGTGAAGTGTAACTGTCTTTCTGCACCCCGCCAGCAAAAATAGCAAAAATGTTTCACTTTACTGAATGACAATAACGTTGCGAATATCATCTTTAAGAAATAACGAATCTATAAACGTGCCTTCAAGTGAACATTTTCCAAAGCTTTGAATTGACTATGTCAAAATATGTTTCTTTGGAGCTCGATATTAGAGAGATTTAAGATCATCTCCCGATTATTCAGTTTTGAATTTTTCATCAATTAGGTTTTTAAAGAAGAATTATAGGGTTAAGTGGAAGTTGAGAGACAACTACCTGATTTAATCGGTAAAACTCCTAAACCCATTTAACATCATAACCCGACATAACGACAGTGTCCGTACCACTGAAAATGCAATGGAGCGGCTTGTTGCCTTGGACACACCAGTCCTCGTCTGAGCTAGTACTAACATGGGTGGCCACTTGGGAAAACTTGGCACCGCTAATACACAAAAATAGTCACATTAGAACTACGCAGGGGACGGGGCTCTAATGACCTTGTAGTTGATGGGCCCTAAAACATCAACGAAGCAAAAAAAGCTGAAAAATAAATACCGAATTGTTAAGGTTGGGTTATTCTTTACCCAAACCATCGCCTGTCAAGTAGCATGTAATTTTTTTCACATGGGTCGTAAAAATGTTTACAACAAAAAAGGATAAAGTGCATCAGTTTTTTTTAAGTTTGTCGCATTTTTTTTATAATAGGTTTTGACAGTCCAAAGGGAAGGTAGCACATCTTTCAAGTAGTCGGTGCGCCTCTACATGTTCCCCATCCTGCCATAGAGCGTGTGAAAATAATTTCCACGCAAAAATTCAGTTACCAGTTCGCCTCTTTCAGTGGGTGAACCTCGATAGCTTCCACTTTGGGTAGAGTTCTAATGCACCTTTTTACAGGACATTGATGTTATTTTCTAGCGGACTCAAACGGAGTGTCTTCACTCAAAGAAATGACCGTCCTTAACTGATTATCCTAAAGATCTTAACTCTTGACACACACATAGAATAAGGTTAATATCGAGGTTTATTTATAGTAAAAATGTAAGTCACCAAACCCGAGCACGTTCATGTTTTTGTTTCTTTTTCTTGGTGTTTTAGGGCCCTTCAACTACAAGGTCATTAGAGCTCCGTCCACAGTGTAGTTCTTATGCAGAAACTGCACAGACACTACATTACACTGGCGATACCCAGTTTTCCCAAGCGGCCACCCATGTCAATGGCAGTACTAACTGGGGTTTCGTTGCTTAACTTCAGTGATCAGATGAGAACTGGTGTGCCCAACGCAATCTGACGCTCCGCGAGCACGTCCAATAAAGCACCCTGTACAGTGAGAACCTACTACAGTATTTCTACTTATTGATAGCAAGCAAGAAAACTGAATAAAATACATTATGTTGTACCAAGTGAATAGCACCCAAAAGCATTGTAAGACTTCCTTTTGTATTATTAACTGTATATTAGGTTTGATTTCCTTTGTAACCGATATATGAAATTCGTCAACGAATTTCGACGAACATTTCGGTTTCAGCATGTACTTAATGTTGACAAGGTTTCACGACTATTTTGTGTCATTTGTCATTTCATTGTGCAGAGGAGTAGCAACAGCAACAACTAAACAGCATCTCGGAATATGTGAACATAGGCAAATTAAGGTGTTCTCAAACTATGCCGAGTTTACTCATCCTCTGGATGATTGCAAATCACTAATTTAGTATAATTTATTTTAAAATGGCTGGAATTTGATGGATCTTAGTATATCTAATTAACAAAATAAAAAACTAGATTTTTAACCAATTAGATGAAGTAGGAAATTCGGGCATGTTTCTCATTTCGTTGCGTACCCTTTTAAGAGGCCTTTTTTCCTTCCGCATCTCACATTTCAAACTACTACGAATTTCAGTTACAAAAAGAAAATTCAACTCAATTCAAGACAGCCCTGTCTATTTTTATGCGGATCTAAAGCTGTTCATGAAATTTACATGAGAACGAATGAGTACGACTAGGATAAATGAATCAAATGCATATTTGATAATGGTTCAAAACTCCATCGTTTGATTTCTTACAAAAATATTTCATTATTTAATTACCGATTGGTTACTATCAGCTCTCCATTCAATTTTCTCAGCCTTCAATTGGAGAAATTTTGAAATGTCTTAGATGAAAGCAATTTTTTAGATCGAAATCTTTCGGTAGAAAGTCGGTAAGGGGCTTTAGAGGGTGCAGGTTTTAAAACAACATAAATATTTTACGACTGCTTGACAAACAAAAAATTTCTTGGTTTGAAAATCGCTAAGCCAGCGCCTTCAACTACGACTTAAACATCAAAAATCTCTATCAGAGTATATTACTGTCCAAATTGTCCAGTTCTTTCATTTCGGCGACAAAATAAACGGCTTTTTTAACAATGAACCGTTGGCATCTTGGGCAGAAAATTATGAGCATTGAGTGCAAGGTTAAGATTTTTACGAGTCCTAGGCCGAAAGGGTATCGACCGCCGAAATTGTAACTTTTATACAAGCGAGTAGGCATACCTTAAGGTCGTATGATGAATGATGACAACCCAACTACAGTGAAACCTGAGTTTAACAAGCAAAACAAAATTTAAAAAAATGACTCCCTTAACGAGCGATGTTTTGCAGAACGAGTGACCAGAGACAGGGTGACGTCACATGCAGGATCCTGCATCTCGGCTATCAGCCTGTATTTAGTGTTTGTTTAGCTGGCATCTTACTGCCAGTTGTGAAAATTGAATTCAGACAAATTATTGTTTATTTTATAGTGCACAGTGTGAGCATGCCCATGCAGTTGTCTCTAAAGAAAATGCAGCAAAAAGACAGGGGTAAAAGCAAGGTTACTACCTTGGGTAAAAGATAAAACATCCCCATAGGAGTCTAATGCCAAATCATTGAGAAGTGAAGAACCAGGTGTGAGCGTGACTGATCTGGCATGCACATACAATTGGTGTGTATCAACGATTTGCACTAATCATAAAAACAAGGAGTATTTTTTGTAATGGAGTGCATTATCCAGCACCCGAGGCAGGGGGAGACCAAAGCACACGTGGGAGCAGGTTATCCTTAAGGATATGGTAGTTTGTGGGATGGACGGGGATCTAGTGGTAGATAGACGGGAGTGGAGGGCTAGAACCCACAGACCCGGCCCTGCCGCAGGCGGGATAAGGGTATGATGATGATGGAGCGCATTACCCCATTTTGCATGGATTCCTATGGAAAAAGTTGTTTGCCTAACTAGTGAGATTCCGGAACTAATTATACTCGTTAAGAGAGGTTCCGCTGTATGGCTATGCATATGTAGAAATATAGGCCCTACGAAAACTTCCGGCCCCCTAACTAACGATTGGCGCCATGTACCTTCGGCGTAGGCCCTAGACCCGATTTTAGATGACCTATGGTTACATAACTACTACACCAATTTCACATAGGTAGTAAAAATTAAATAAGCATATGGTAGATATAACTTTTGAAGCGTTAAATGACAACTGGGTGCTTTAATTACTGCGCATGCGTATGAGACAAATTTTCAATGGAAATTGAAGGCCTACTTAAGTTCAGTTTGGAGATTTTAAGGGCAACTTGAACAGGCTATTTTTGAAATATTTTTAGATTACTTCATCGCTGTCTTCTAAATGGGCTAATTCTGATTTCGTATCATTAAAATTGACTACACAAATTACTTTCTTCCAAATCACCCGATAATACTGTACACCGGCCAGAGAGTGCACCACACCCGGATAGCGTATATTTTTTATAACTCCTTCTACAGTAGGGGCCTATGCCTATATTAACCCTCTGGGGACAAGATGCGTTGCTGTAGCAATTTTAACAATGTGGGTCATATCTGACCCATCCTTTTTCTATCCTAATTTCTTGAATTAAAAAGAGTATAAACCCCGATTTTTTTTATTCAAATTAACTTCATTTACATTCATACACCCAATTATAAGAATTTTACTCCATTCCTAAAATTGTGAGATAACTTAAAATGCAAAAAATCTCAAAAAGTAATATAATTTCTCTAAAAAGCAATAAAATTCAAAACATTTTTTATAGCTAAAAGTAGTAGCTTTAAAATAAAGAATAATAATAAAAAAAAATGTTGAAAATGACAAGAAATAATTTTTATTGGAATTTCCATAGCATCTAGCTGAGAAATGCCCTATGATATCACTTTTAAACATGCAGAAATTTAATTTTTTCATCATTGAAAGACCTAAGCTGGTTCTGTCCAGATTACAAGAAATCTAAGAAAGAAGAGAAATTTTGAGAAAAATATCTAAAAATTACAAAAATTCTCCCAAAAATTTCTAACACTAATGACAAGGTGGGTCATATCCAACCCACTATGTTGCGAAAAAAAATTTTTATAAAAAAACTATACATCCTAAAATTTCCTGGCTTTCCCAGTCGCTAGTCAAAATATTGCCCTGAGGTTACTTGGAATCTCATCATTTTTTATAAAGTGGTGCATGAGCTGCATCGATTTTAATTTGCGCCAGGGTCGGATATGACCCTTCTTGCCCCCGAGGGTTAAAAAGTATTTTCAAAGAATGGCGAGTCAATGGTCGCACTCGAGCGGCAGATTAACTCACAGTGGCCCTAACAGTGAACAACAAGGTATCCTGAATTTATGAAGTCAATTAGCACTGACAATTAATGGACAATCTCCTTGGAAACATTTTCTTATACTAATCCAAACCTTCCTGAAATCACAGTTGTAGGTTTGATGTTGTAGGTCAACAGGAAACTAGTCAAAGACATGGATTCAGTTACGATAAACAAGATATTCGCTGTTGTTTGTCTATTCCAGTTCCAGAGGGAATTCCAGTTCATATAGTAGCAGAGTAACTGTAGAAGCAGCACACAAAAAAAGTCACCAAAAGCTATGAAATCTACATCCATACAGTAAAAGTGCTGCCCTCTTGGAACGCTGTGAGAAGTACGAAAATTAGGGCAATGGACTGCAGGAACGAGAAAAAAATTGGAGAAGAGAAGGGGGGGATGTAAAGAAGAGTGAAAGAGGTTGTGGTAACATGTACCGAATAGGAGGGTTTCGAGGAGGGGGCCTCTAGACATGATGGGAAAGGGGAGGATAAATGAAGAGTAGAAGATTGACAGTGTTGCCTTTAGTAAGGAAAAAACCTATCTGTCGCAACGTCCGGTTTCACAGACCGGATGGCGACAAATCTAAGAATGAACAGATGAGAATACGAATTCTGAATTCAATTCCGAGGTGAATTTCGGAGATATTAAGGCGAATGACATACCTCTTTTACAAAAATAAAATGAATCCTAAAAACCCTTCAGCATCAAAATATTGAAATTTCGTGCAACGTCATTAATATTTCGTCTACGCATTTATTTGGACCCTAACTGAGTACAATATGCATGAGACTTTTTTGGGGGGGTGGGGGAGTAATCGTATTGTTTGATATCCTAAATAAATTGAAGAAAACTACTCATGTGATTACATTCCTGCTGAGTTACATAATGATCGTATAATAATATTAAATTAGGATGGGGGTGATGAGGGAGATGCTAAGAGAAATGAGGTTTACATCTCAATCTTATGATTATATCAAATGCACATTACGCGGCCTTGGTCGGCAGGAACATTTTTATAGTTATATCTACTTTATAATAATGCATTTTCAACAAAAAAAGGAGAAATAGGGCCTATAACCACTTTACAAAACTTGCATCACATCCGGTACAAATCTGATTACAGAGTTGTGTAAGTCGTTCAGTATTTGAAAGTGTTTAAAAGTCAAATATGACGATTTAAGCTTATTTCGTATTCAAAATCATGTCATAATACAAACTATTTCAGGATTTAAACCATATACTGTACATTGAATTTCACATTATCTTCAAGCAAAATTATTATGAATGCTGCATTAAAATCGTGCAGACTTCCTACAGTTTAGAAGAGCTCTGTATACAAGGACACTTTCTAAACTATCATTGCTAGCCAAGAATGGGTAAGAAAAATGCTTTAACCAGAGTTCAAACCGCATGAAGATCTAACAAAATGTACATTTTCGTGTAGAAAATCTCCAACACGGGTCTACTATCAAATGACTCACAAGGGACAAAGGCAGTTTGGGATGCATCTCTAAGGTACATCTAGAATATAGCGTTAAGCAGCTTTTTTTGGATGAGACACGTTGAGAGAATCAATACCAAGAATAATATGCGAATATAAATTTTCCATTCTGCACGCAATCCTTTCTTTTTCAATAAGTTCTATACTATTTTTTTTAACAGTATTCAGTCCTGAATACTAGGGCATGGTCCTTGTTGACATCTTTCCAACCAAACAAATCGACAAGAATTCAAACATACTCCGAGCCCGTCTCCCTTAAGACTGTTGCTTTTGTTTTGAATACATAGTTAGGTTCCTGGAGCCAATTCCACCCCTTACGCCACTTCACCAATTACAGAAAAGCTGTCAATATTTCTAATTTCTGTTATTGCCTGGAATGAAATGCGAATCCTGCTTTACATGAGTGGGGTGTTGGGAGCAGACAGGATAGGAATGAGTATAATAGAGTTTCGTGAGGACATCTTTATCAAGATGAGAGAGCTTATTTGTTTGTTGGTGTTTTAGGGCCCTTCAACTACAAGGTCATTAGAGCCCCGTCCACAGCATAGTTCTTATGCAGAGACTGCACAGACATTACACTAATGCGACGATTTTTGGGTATTAGCAGTACCCAGTTTCCCCAAGCGGCCACACATGTCAGTACTAGCTGGGGTTGCACTGCTTAACTTCAGTGATCAGACGACAACTGGTGTGTCCAACGCAATTCGCCGCTCCAAGATGAGAGAGAATAAATTGAGGTGTAATGGGCATGTGGTGAGAAGAGGGAAGGAGGAGCTGGTTAGGTCAATTACGGAGATGCAGGTTATTGAAAGCACCCAGAGCAGGAGAAGACCAAAGCAGACGTGAGAGAAGGTTGTACGTACGAATATGGTAGTGTGGGGTGGACGAGGGTCTGGTGGGAGATAGGCGGGATCTTAGGGCTAGATTCTACAGACGCGATCCTGTCACAGGCAGGATCAGGATATGATGATGTTATTCTTTGGAGGTTTTTGCTACAAGAAGCGATTTCAGGGCCTTTAAAACAAAGAACTAAAACTACCCAAATAGGCCCATTTTGTAAATATCAATTGTCTCTAAACTCTGTTGGGCTTCCTGCACTAAAAAGGAAGTTTTTTTTACAGTAAATACTAGGTAGTTTTTGAAAAGTTTTTACCATTTTGTGTCGTTTTAACGTTCGCTCTGTTTATATTCACAGAAATCACCTAATTATTGCATTTAATAGAAATGGAGATCCTAGGTACCTCATCTTATCTGTTGAGTGACACAAGTTCCATCGCGTCACTTAAGGGTTAAAGAATTTTGCGTTTAAAATGAATTTTCTTGTGAGTTATCGATATTTTCGCAGCACTAAAATGAACTTTGGTCATTTACCGCATGACGGGAGGTGGTACACGACTGGAATCTAATTTTTGGTCAAGAGTCAATTGCTTTGACTTGTAATTTCATAAATCACAAAATGCAATCTCAGCACCGCCCTCTATAGGACGACCCAAGCAGTGAAGTAAAGTTACTTTTCTTTCTCGTATGTATATGTAACTTGCAAGTACGTGTTTTGTCGCCATTTCTTATCCACGTTTGAATAATTTATAGTCGGTCTTTTGGACCTGCAATTTAGCCTGTCTTTATGGGTCACAAAGTAGTAGTAGCTTGACTTGAATATATACAAATACGGCGGTCTTTTCAATAGACTTAAGAAGAAGCATCAAGGAAGGTAGCAAAATGCATGTTTGCATAAGTGGCCGAGAAATAGCCTAAAATATTTCAGGCGTGAATTATGCAATATACGGTGACCATTAATTTCCTTTCCTGTAGATACGACAAGGGACTAATGAGTTAAAGGATTTTTTAGCAGGACACACGCAGACCTAAACTACACTTGTAGTTTGCTGGTTTTTTTTTTGCAATCTGTCCATTTTAGTACCTTGTTTACAGCATACTCAAAATAAATTTTTATATCCTTGGCTCATATTATTCTGACTTAGGCATGATGGTTGAACTGGCCCACCAGAGCACCAGGCTCTCCCTGGTGGGATGTCTCTTGTTTGTTGTAGCGTTTCCCTGGGCCTAATTTCTAGGCTCACAGGCTAACCATTAACCTCAGCACATCTTGATTCTACTCAGTAACTGCAAAGCTAGGTATGGGAAGTATCTTGAAGACACCGAGAGTGGGCTTAACCTTCCGTCCACAAGGTGGGGTCTCGGCAGACCCCAGACCTACAAAATTGTGTCTGCACATGTACCACTTTCTCCAATCTTGATCAACATTTGAGTACCTGTTCTCCCATGTGTTCTTTACCTAGCTACAGTAGGTAAGTTGGCAGGTCTCCTAAGTAATTAGCATATTTTATTTCTGGTTAAGCAATGCAACCCAAGTTAGTACCGGGCTGGGAGGTTAACGCTTTTCCGTCTCTTATACTCTTCGATAAGGGGGGATGGGGTGGGGTGGGGGGCTTTAGTATACAACCTTCAAATGACCCTATTCCTAGGTGCTGTACTCAATTATAGATGCGTAAGATGTCAATAACTGGATATTCATTCAAGCAAACAAGCATGCAGATGAACGTATTTTGCTTTGAATATTATAAATAAATGCTCAAATTATTCAGTTTGATGTCGTTTCTTCTCATTCTTTAATCAAGAATTCATAAGGTCAAATATCCGAGATCTCAACGTGGAAATCGATAAAAGAGCGGAAGGAAGTAAAAGACATACCCATCACCAACACTTTCTACAGATACCACAAAGACTGATATCAAAGCCTATCTCCTCCTTCTATATTTCGGAAGTTTCTCTTTTATTTATCTTACATATAATCAGATTCAATCATTAAATTAATTTACATCTAGTTTCAATAGATAATTTATCAGCTACTCCATATACACTCCGATGTTCAAACTCATTTGTTTCGTATTTGATCAGTTAAAATCCAAATTCCCCAGTTGACCAATAACGCTGAATGACAGCTTCCGCTTTCACTATTAGTCGCTCCGGGTCAATATCTAACATTAGTTCCTATTAAGGCCATGACGATCCATTCTGTAATTTTAATCCCTACTTCAGTAGGAATTTAATTATTAAATTAATCGTCTCAAGATCATTGTACTTATAATCTTCTCCTCAGCACAGAAGTGGAGATGAGCAGAACAGACAATGAAACAGGAAGGTCTCACAAGTTTTAATAAATTATCTGCAGGTAACTTAATAATTTACAACATTCATTTATTTAGATAAAAAAAATCACAATCCTGTTCATTAAAACCCAATTTTAACCAAATCAGGTGCTCAGCTAAAGGTGGAGCGTCAAATTATCTCGCTATTCCAGAAATATCTCTATCAGCTCATTATTCTCATCAGTAGACTATCATCATCACAGAACTTTTTCCCGCCTATGGCTGGATGGGGGCGTGTATTTTTGTCCCACTGGGACACACATGAGTCATGTGCTGGACGGCATTTTACGCAGCCGACTAGGGAACGGCTTATTGAGTTGGACGCACCAGTTCTCGTTCGATCGCTGAAGTTAAGCAACGCAGCCCCAGCCAGTACTAACATGGATGGCCGCTTGGAAAAAATTGAGCACAGCTAACACCCAAAAACCAGCGCATTAGTGTAGTGTCCGTGCAGTCTCTGCATTAGAACTACGCAGTCGACGGGGCGGCAATCTCCATGCTTATTTATCATCGGTCTAATTTTTTCAAAGCAACTCCTAACCTTTTCCCGCCTATGGCAGGGTCGGGTACCCATCTTGTCCTTCTGAATGGACACAAGGGTGATATATTGGTCAGTGCTTTTCCGCAACCGGTGCCCATACCAAGGTTGCAACCCCTATGCTTATTGATCCTCGGTCTACTGTTCGTTGTGGAATTCCACCGACGCCAGGGGGCTAGCTCCTACACTTGGAAATTTTGTTTCATTTACCCGTTGCATAGTAGAGAGGGTTCTGCGTGCAAATGCCATCGTACACCACACGGGACCTCGGTTTTACTTCTCATCCCAAGGAAGGCGCACTCAGGGCATCTCTCTCGCTCGAAAGAACTCAACGCACCTCGCTCCAATATCGAACCTAGAGTCACTGAGGTAGTTACCGAGTACGCTACCCACTGCGCTACCGAGGCGGGATGAATCGGTCTATTTTTCTTCATTGGAGCATCTTCCCTCACCGACGCCAGGGAGGGGGGGCGAGCTTCGACATCTGGGGTCGAACTACACGTCAGCTCCTGATACGTTCAGATGACATCCCACCTTTACCTCTCGCCCGGTACACGAGTGAACCTACTGTATAACCACTGACGCAGTAGCCCAACACTCTACATCCGATGACTCCCATCAGTTGCACGAGAGAAACCAGAACCTATTAAACAATCAGCAACTACTAACCCTTTTACCCGCCTATAGCAGGGTCGGATACCCATTTTTTCCCCACTGCAACATGTTTTAACCAGCCGGCAGACGCCATAATGCTGCAATCCCTGTACTTATTAATCATCGGTCTATTTTTCTTCATTAACCCCTTGTAGCCTCGAACATTCTGACGAGCAGGGCCGGCCTTAGGGCAAGGCAACCGCCTTGGGCCCCGCGCTGGTGAATTAAAAAAACTTGGTACTGGGGCCCCGCTATCGCCTGCTGCCTTGGGCCCCGCAAACTCTAGGGCCGGCCCTGCTAACGAGCAACCAACTGCACCAGGAAAAACTACAAAAATGATTGAGAGTCATTAAAATAAGAACAAAAATTAGCAAGAGATAAATACAAAATTATTTCTGTAAAAATATTATTAATTCCAAATTGATTTAATTTTTCGATGACTGTCTATCGATCCTCTAGGGAAGGTGGCCCACAAGAGAATAAAAAACCAGGGGCAGGTCGAATAAAAAACACAAGCTGCCTTATTGAAATGAATGCGTTATATTTACATTCCAGACTACACTAGGAGGGATTTTTCGACCAGCCAATCTACATAAAGCAACTAAATATCACAAGACGGCTGTCAGACATCTCACGATGCAGCTGTTAAATAGTCTACCATAACACATTCCCATATTGGAGTAGCAAAGATACATTTAAGCTTCTTATTGAAGATGAGAAATTAATGAGGAAGTCTTGGGGTTGTTAAGGTGTTTATAGAGTTGTTGAGTTGGAGGGTGGGGGAGAGAGTCTCTGGCTCTTACGAAAAATAATTTCAGGATATTAAAATACTGAAAATTAAAGAGAGAGAGAGAGAGTACAACTTCTATCAATATTGCAATTCCGTCTTGGAAAACTGTGCCTTAAGGTAAGTTAACCGGGGCTCTTTCATAGACAGAATGGATTAAGTATAGAAAGGACCTATTCTACTCTTAGGTTCTTTTCTCTACTACACGATGACTCTTAAAGTCATTCTTTGTCTCCTTAAGTCCCTGAAGTTACACTATAGGGGCATTTTGAACCCTATCAGCTATATACCGTATATATGGAGTGCTTAACGCAAAAAAATTAATGTTTTCAAAATCCTCCTTCTTCAAACAATAAAATCTCTGCTGAAATATATTATTTAATGCCTCACTTCAGGCATAATAACGTGTACGAAATAAAACCAGGGGGGTCTCAGTGTACATGTGAAGAAAAATATGACGATAGCTCGATTTTATATTTCAATTTTGAAAACATGTCTCACGCATGCATGATGAAGATAACATATGTCCAATTCACTAGAAAATTAACCTCTACGATCGATTAAATGTCGGTTTAAAGGACTAAATCGAGTTGATGCATTATATGGATATACCTACAAGACGATTTAACTCTATAATATATTCATTTCTAAGACTTGAACATATCTCTACTTCTTACAAAGAGCTTCACTAAGATGTTAACTGAATCTCCTTTCCATATTAAAAAAAATTTAATATGCGCCTGGTTTCAATATTAATTATGCTTCAGTTTTTAAATACAATTAATAAATCATTTCTGTGTAACTTACATGGCGTAAAATAGTATTCATCACAAAATAATATCTCAGATTTTCACCTTTAATTTCCCTCTTGCATGAATATTTCTACCCGAAAATTTCCTTCAACAGAGGTTTGGCTCAGAAATGCCATCTTCTCAACGAGGAAAATATTTCACTTAGTGACTTTTTATTTGTAAATTGTAATAATAACTCATTCTTTGATGGGACGTCATGAAAAACATTGTTTTGTTGGTGTTTAAGGGCCCTTCCTCTACAAGGTCAATACAGCTTCGTCCACGGACTGCACAGACACTAAGCTAATGCGACGATTTTTGGGTATTAGCGGTACACAGTTTTCCCAAGCGGTCACCCATGTCAGTACTAGCTAGGGTTGCGTTGTTGAACTTCAGTAATCAGACGAGAACTGGTGTGTCCAACGCAATACAGTCGCTCCCTACCTAGGCACTGCCCATCAGTTAAACGAAACTGAAATACGTGTACTCCTTTCTACCTCTACGCGATGTTTCAATTGATTAAATCTCATAATTTACTTCACTCGAATTATGGTGCTCTAGGTAGGTGTCTAAGGCTTACTATAAATAAAACTAGTATTGTTAACAAGTCATTTGTTTGCAAGATAATTCAGACAAACTATGGAGAGACTTGTTAGGGCGTTATATTTAAGATGGTGGACAATCTTTATACAACTAACTGCCAGATGTATTGTATATGGAGAAAAACAGATGTCTTTTCAAGATTTGAATCGGATGAAGAATAAAAACAGAACCTGAAATTTCCCAAATAATCTACATGCTATTTTCAAACCCTATTTTACATTATAGTTTTAAAATTTAAAACAGAAAGGAAGAGAAAGAGAGAGAGAGAGCTAGAGAAATGAAAGCAGGGCAATGATCAATTTTAATTCATAATGTTGGCATGTAGATCTCGGGTTATGTATATGAGTTATATATGCTTTAGTTTATATGATATGAAAGAAAAAGAGATAAGGGGTGGTGGTGGTGGTGGCGTGACTATGTAGATCAGAAATATTATAAATCCTTGGCCCTAGAGTAACTACGTAGTTTGCTTGCTTGTTCTTGGAGAATACGTTGCTGCATGCTTGCATTTTCTTATGCTCACTTAATTCCTTGAATTTCCAAACCACTGGACCAGAACCACGACAGTATAAAAATCTACTTCTGAATATCCAATTACTGTGCATACCCCCTTATCAAAATAAACAGTAAACAGTGGAGTCGCACACTGGCATGACACTTAGGCCGATGCTCACGAGCCTTTTCAATAATCTTTCCAACTCTGTGGCAAACATCTTTCTCTCTCTTTCTCGCTCTCTTTTCTCTAGTCCAATATGTGTATAGCAGTAGACAAACGGATGGTACACATAATATAGATAGAATATTTCTGAAAAGATTTCTCTTCTGGATAATTTTCCACAACATTTCCCCTATAATAAACCAATTCCCTACCCACCATCATCTACATTCCATCTTCTTTTATATGTCCAGAGTCGACCATTTCTCACGGTTCACACTTATTTGCAGGTTATCAAATACCTAAAATATAATTTCGAGAAGAAGAAAAAGAAGAAAAACAGAAAAGAAGATGATGATGAATCCGATCGTCTTTCATATATAAAAGTCATTAAAAATCACCGTGGCCGTTTGATGACCATTTCTTAGATCTTGAGATTCTGCCAATACAAGCAAATAAAAAGGATGGAACATAATTGGTCTGTTATGCGAATGTACACTTATCTTAGGACCTCCTATAGTCCTTGAAAAATTTTACGAGGCACTGATTTTGTTAAAGAAGGGTGGGTGGATGGACGAAAGGAGAACTGCCCTTCCTCATTTGAAGGTTTCAGGATTCGTTATCAGACTGTTCAAATGTGCTAACGGTGTATCTCTTGACTTGGACAAATCAATACTGTCGGCATCAGAATACTGACCACTATCTGCTGTTTATATTTAGCTTCAACCAACGATTCGAACTGCAATAAAAAAAGGAGGAACTTCTTTTTACAGAACTCAAATGACTTCACAAATCCGTCTTAAGGTTGAATTACATTTGACCTCTTGTGTTCAATTGAATTAACAATAGCAGAGAGGTGACTTTTAGTAAACAGACTTGTAGTACACCTTAGTACTAACAGTAGGTGCTCACATATCAATTCCGATAAAACTTCTAGTACAGGTGTATACAATGTCAATGACAACAAATTGACCCTACGTGACAGAAGAACTGGACGGATGGGGAGTGACCAAGTGGTTTTAATCATAGAGACGGCCATTCATTGGTCAGTTGTATGCAGATCCCAATGTATGATACGACTAATCATAAACATGGTCTACAATACCTAACAAAGAAAAATAACCACAGCGATGTGTGCCGAGTACACCCCTATTCTATTGGGGGGACTCAACTGGCCTCTACATTTACCCTTTTATCATTCAAGATCCCCTAATACTAAGCCAGTCGCACACACTGAATCATAATCATAATAATGCACCCCTACTCCTACTAACAATACTCACCGCTGTCTAGAAGCAGTGGCCAATGTCTGCGGATTGCTACTCTTGCCAGCACAACATAAACTGAGATAAAGTAAAAAAAAAAAAAAAAAAGACGACAGCCATGTCACTCATCCAGCCCACACATCTGCTTCCGCCGTCAAATCCATGGTTCCCTTCTCCTGTCCCTTTTTCTCTCCCCCCCTTTTCTCTATCTATCTCTCTTGTTTATATAGTGTATCTACGCTTGTAAGTCTATGACGCAGCCAAGCATGGCAGCCATTGCACTATTAAATGTCATGCTGAGTCCACTGAGTGGTAACTCGCTGGTCGATATTATTATTAGTTGGTATCCAATTGCAGTCCATCATGGGAATCGGAGCAAAAGATATGAACTGGAGAGACTCGAAAAACTAAATAACCTTTATATTTATTAAAGAAGAAGAAGAAGAAGACGACGAAGACTAAGGAGAAGAAGAAAAATCCGCCATTATTATACTGTAGTCAACTTCATAGATGGAGATTACAATCCAATAAACAATATTCATTTTTGTGTATTTGTGTGTAGGTATATATATATATGTGTCATAAAAAGAAATGTTATTTTTAATTTCAAAAATTTCTCACTTATAATCCTTCTAACGCTTCAGAGTTTTAATAGTTTATTTCATTTTCTGAAATTGCTTGACAGAGAAATGCTTTCTCGCTTTTCGGCACTGTATTTTGCCAACGATTTCCTCTTTTCTTCATCAAATATTAATAATTCTACTAAGAGCTGTTAAATGAATGTAATAATAATAATAACACCAACCGATTTGGCATGCCAACGTACATAATTCTTCTACTTTAAAGTATAATGTAAAACAATAGCATGATTTCGACTTTTGTATTTCAAAAATCAATTCTTGGAAAATTTGAGTAGATTTTCCATAATTAAACCCTCATTGTCTGAGAAATGACTCTCTCCTTGACCTCTCCAATATATGCATATGGGCATCTTTGACGAGGACAATAAAAACCAGAAAAGAGATGATGTAGGAGGGAAAGGAGGAAGGAGGAGGGGGAGAAGAATAGTAGAGTTTCTCCTATTTTTTATCGATTTAGACCTACATCTTAAATGTATTCAAAGAACTAAGTGAGCATATGGGCTCGTTACTTGAAGAGAGAGAAAGCGAGCTCTTTTAAATTGAAAATTTGAGCATCCTTTAATCAACCTCTACCTCTTTACCCGCCTCATTCTATCTCTCTCTCTTTCTCTGTCTCAACCCCTTCAAGCCTCCAGCATACCTGACATCTTTGTGAACTAACTCCACATGAGTTTACTATTTCCTGTGTTTATCAGTATTATGTACCAATGGTGTAGTTGGATTCACAATCTACGAGCAATTATGACAAAATAAAAATTTGGTTTAACGACGATCGAAACCAATATTTATGTGCCAGATGTTATCATCTTTTATTCCCCCTGTATAACCTAACCATCACAGTTTTTAATTGCTTAATCCTATGCATAGGCGAGAACAGATATAAGATAATTACCTATTAAAACATCATTGAAAATGGTGATGGTCCTATGAGGTTTTCATAACTTCTAATTTTCATTGAACGAAATTCACCCGAAAGCCAGTGATGCGTTTAAAGAATTCAGTCGACATTCAAAAATCTGTTTTCTGCTACGTAGGCTTACTATCTTAAGTTGTGTTACTATGAGATTTAAGACGTCCAGTCAGGAATATCTCAGGGGCAGTTAGGTGCTTTTTTAAGTTCCGTGGAAAAATATTGAGACCTATTGAGACCTACCTCGGTGGAGTGTTGGGAGCGGGAAAATGCGTTGGACACACCAGCTCTCGTCCGATCACTGAAGTTAAGCAGCGCAACCCCAGCTAGTACTGGCATGGGTAACTGCTTGGGAAAACTGGGTACTGCTAATACCCAAAAATCGTCGCGTTAGTGTAGTGTCTGTGCAGTCTCTGCAAAAAGAACTATGCTGTGGACGGGGCTCTAATGACCTTGTAGTTGAAGGGCCCTAAAACACCAACAAACAATCGGTGGAGTGTTGAACTACTGCGTCAGTGGTAGGCTACCAGGTTCCATTCTGAACCAAGGTGGTCGGTGGGAAGTAAAAACCGCGTTCTAAGTGGTGTGTACAATGTGATCTGTTACATAGAGTAAAATATATGTACGTGCAGTTTAGCAAAATTGCTAGGTTGAGGGGCTTGCCCCCTTGGAGCTGGTGGAAGGAAAGGACGCCAACGAACCAAAACAGGCCTGTGATAAATAAGCATATGGGTTGCAGCAATAGGTTGGTAATCTACTGCTTTAAAATGCTGTCCACCAGATCGCTCATGTCTCTGAATGTGACAAAAATGGAAACCCGACCATGCCAGTGGTTTCCCAAAACTGATCGGCTAAAGGTAAGGTAAAGACAGGGAACGCCAGTGCAGCCAAGTTGCGTTGGACACACCAGTTCTCTTGAGATCACTGAAGTTAAGCAATGCAAGCCCACGTTAGTACCAAAATGGGTGGTTTTTAAAGAACGTTGGGTGCTGCAAATTTCCCCTTTCCAATATCCCTTACACCTACCTCCTCATCTCCTGCGAGCAGCCTCCTAATGGTTCAGCCTGTTATGGCTGCTTGGCTTACTCCCCAACTCATTAGTACGGCATTTCAGTGCACATTTCAAGTGAATTTTTCAGTTCCTAGAGTCAGAACAACAGCCATTGGGCCATCATGATGCCAAAGTACATCGATATGTTCTACTCCACTGCTATTAAAACCGAAAAGCTGCCTGGGTTCAGTTTAGCACGCCAAGGAACGGCTTGGGTCAAAACATTACTATAAGAGATGAAATTCTGAAAACAGTGGTAGGGCCTACACAACCTTTAGTCTATACGCAAAAAAACCTTAGTGGGTCATAGCAACCGTAGTCATAGCTTTCTCATCCCTGGTCTCCCAACCCATACAGTAGTCATTTAATAACCCTTCCGTTTTACCTACACTTAAACTGAAGAATTATTCCATTGAACCCAACATTTTAAACCGTACTGCTTCACTTCCCCAGGCTCTGACATTTCCTATTGCTACATGCATCCTTATAACCCATGTTTAAAAAATGATGGCATTACATCAATAGCTACTGTATATTAAACCACCGTCAATCAATTCATCCATGGATTCCTGTTGTCTTTCTTTCTCTACTCTCCCCTTTCGTTTTTTTTTTATCCTGCCCTTTTCTGCCTCCCAGTTTTTACTACTATTATATCCGTGTCTGTCACAGTTTCCTTCCAATTCTGCATTTTTACTTCGATATCCTACATTCAATGGCTACCAGACGCTGTCATAACTGGGAGAAGGGTTAAGTAATTCGAAAGAAGGACGTCATTTCAATGTTATAACTCCAATACATTAATTTTAATACTAGTAATCATATATAATTTCGTACTGCAGTCTTTTTCTTCTCCAATGTCTCTCTTGGAAAAAAGATACTAGGCACGACGGGGACAGTGCATTCCTATTGGACAACGCTGCTTGACAGGCTTTCCATTGCGACTGCCAACAAACGTCCAAGCTCAGTCGCCAATCAGAGTCGCCCTTGCTTACTAATAGCTGATTTCGATGGCGAGTTACTTGACCTTTAGCAAGACTGGGTTGTCAGCATCTCCAAACCACTTTTGCCACAAGCACGTCGAAAATTGGAAGAAGACATGACAGCGCCATCTAGAGCAACCTAACGAAACTAGAGTAAGGTAGGGAGAAAAATATGGAGTTGACTAATGCAGTAGATTTGAGGATGGGTTTCTTAGTATGATGCCATCATTTTTCATCGAAAGTAGAGAGGTCTTATATAAGACTATTTCTATCTAGTCTGAAACGACAAATTCTATTCGAAAGACTTCTAAATTGGTGTTATAAAGAAGAAGACTGCAAACCCATAAATAATGACCAATGGCGCATCTTTAAATAATTATAGAAGTCTGCTATGTCGAAATGGCGCTCTAGATTCATTTCTTTTACAGAAAAAATATTACTTTGCGGCTATTGTGTGTTGTAATAAAACTGTAAACCAACGCTGTACACGCTGAGTAGATTTCTTATTTCCAGCAGTTGGTACACGTAATTTCTGTAATCAGTTCAACTTGTTCGCGGAAAAACACAAGAGGAGAGTAACCCAACATGATTTCATAATAACTACATCAGGTTGGGTTTTTAAAACAATAATTTTTTTGTTGGTTGCTAAATACCAGCTAGATATCATATTTTCTTTAAAATTTGTGATACACTGTCCTGACAGTACATCTTTCTGAATTTATTATGAAGAAATATATGGGGGAAATAAAGATTTTCAGAGAATTTTAGTCAGTGATTGAATATAAACTGCTTTGATTATTATTTATCAGAATTATTTACTGGTTGGGACAAATAATGCCTGTTCTTGGTAATCAAGACAGGAAAGAAAATACAGCATACGACAAAAACTGATTTTTTTTCTCCTGCAAATCAAGAGGAAGATTTGGATATCCTTTGGTGCATGTGTGCTTATTATTATCCTCCGTATGTTAAATATTGGGGTGTCAGGATATATTATCATTTATTGTGTCGCTTTATTAATGACAACAATCTAATTTATTGATATGAGAAGTAAACATGAGTCTGACTGAAATCAATATGATACAATACTGCGATAACTCTCTACCTTCGGGTTATTTCAATTCAAGGATGGAGAGGGAGGGGGATAGAAAAAAAGAGAGAGGAAATAAGTACAATCTATGGATTATGTCAAACGAAGGAACAGAGGGAGGGGGATAGAGAGATGGGCCTACACCATAGTTATAAGAAATATTTCTCTAGAGATATTCAAACTTAACCAGTCCAATATCTAACTTCTTTTTATTCGGGTCTACCTCATTTCCATTTCGAAAATTATATTTTTATCAAATCTGAATTCTGTCAAGGCACATATATTGACAAATCTCATTTCAAATAAAATAAAAATGTCAAAGAGCCTTTGCCTCTTGTATATATATTCAGAGAAGAAAAAAATGAGGGAAGTGGCAAGTGTTTCACGTCAGAAACTGTGAGGAGGGTTCAACCTCTCACACAGAATCTTTAAATAATCCTACCTACCTTCTTCTAACCGGCTATATATTTACAACACCAAATAGACGGAGGTTTTTCTTTGCATGTGTACTTCACGAATGATTAATTTGTAAATAATCCGAAAATCAAACACATCTCTTGTTAAGCAACTTGAACGTAAACAGAGATTATCTCCGTGGACATGGCCACAAACATTCATTTGCAAATATAAACAATTTTGTTTATGATGACTATATGCCACCATCCAACATGACAGACACATTAATACAAAAGCACAGTAGCAGCAGTGGAACCAGAGTCCTCTATCTGGCAAAAGGCAAGGGTTAAACATGCATTCTTTTGTGTGACGAAATGCGCATAATCATGATCCTGCCGAGGTTAACATCTTTTCAGACAAAGAAAGACTAAGAATTATGCCTTATGTACTAAGCAAACAAGAATGGCAACCAGAAGGAAGCACTAACAGCTTTTTTTGCTTGGTTTGAAGGTATCGTCATAATCATGTAATACCATGTTTTATCACGTTGACTCTTCAGAGGGTTCATCAAAGGAGAATATTTGAAAAATGGCTTTCTATCCACATTGAGCAGTCAAGTCCTGAACTGCTCCGCGTAGAAAAGGTGCTATTAAACACATTTTGGAACAGGTACCAAACTTCGCCTCCTCTCAATACCGTGTACATACCTTGCACATAAATAAGGGAAAGATGAAGAGACGGAACTCACAAACCCAAGGAAATGAGAGCAACTGTACTCAAAATCGGTCCTGTCACCTAGACACAAGGAACGGTGATGACCTCTGGAGGCTATTTGTATTTTTAATGCCTCCAGTAGATTCAGAGCTTCTTGGATCACCTAATGGTGAGGTCATTTGGTAGCCACTTAAACAAGAAGGGTGACATTACCGATACAATCTTGGCCTTGACGGACGACCTTTGAGTGGGAGGGAAACCCCAAATGCGTCTTCCGTCGGATGAGTAGTCCTACTAAAGCCGTGGTCCCTTGTGGAGTATACGATGTCACCTACACGTAAATATACCCTTTTCACATTGAATGAAATATACTTTCAAATCGGCAAAATTCCCAGGTGTATTCCCAGCCTAACCACCTGGTTTCGGTAAAAGAAATTGCTTTCAGACAGAAGCGAGATCAGCGTTACAGCATCGACCAACGAGACTATGGCTAACAAAACCCCTGCCATAAACGTCGAAAAAAGGAATGAGAATGATGATGATAAGTAGTAGGACCTATGCTGTCTAGAACCAAAAAATGGATGATTAGCACTGCGGTTGTCAACGTTTGGACAATATCACCTAAAATGCCACAAGGGGTGACTACAGTGGAAAGTAAAAACAAATTTAGCATCCGACCCATGCGCAAATTGCAGAAATTGACAATTTTTATTAATAAACCATGAACGTATTTAAAATCTACATAATAAGTCTGTTGTTCTGACTGTTGAGTGGCGGCTCAAATGTCACCCAGCGCACTCTAGTGAAATATATTAGAAGTATGGTGTGATATTTTTTCCGGGTTGAAAATATATGCGATATAAAATTGCATTTTATATGTATAAACGTCTTTCTATCTGAACCTTATCTCCATCGCATTCTCCCTTTAGCCACCCTTCATCTCACACTTTTCTTTAACCGTCAGTATTCCTAACGTCACCAATAGTAACTGTAGAAGAAATATTGAAAAAAGAAATATCTATGAATTGGTTTTTTATTTGCATATAAATCTGCTTCTTTAAGAGGCTTAGAAATCTGAAAACCTGATGCGTTTTTGATGGGGAGAGAGAGTGGGAAAAAAAGAGGTTACTATGGAAAGATTTTTCTTTCAGTAATATTAAATCAGGTTATTTATAAACAGTCAGAAGAACTTCACTGACATGTTGGTTGAATCGCAGACATTTCATCAAAAATTGATTATTTTAGAACCAACTTGATTATATTTAATTATCGTAACACTTTCCGTGACACGGTGGAACATTAGTGCAATTTTTTGGTTCGCAGAAACGTACTATTTTTTGGTCTAAGAATTACCTCTTTTAATCGCTTGTTACCGTCGATTGACGTAGGCCTAGGTCTGTTAGGCCCTATTAAACACCCAGAATAGCACAAAATTAACGTTGAAGTCAATTATAACCACACGCCACTACAACCCAACGATTCACCCACGAGTTGCAGGAAGTCTTCACTCCCCTCTTCCTATTCTGCCAGATTCTGTCCTCTGCATATTCTAATATTAGTCTATTCCTATTTTGAAATTCCGAACTTATGAGTACCTGAAACAGGGTCGGGCAGAACAGAAAATTATGTTCTGGGAAGACGAAATGGAGAGCAGTAAACAGGATACGAATAAAAGGAATCATTTCTATAAAAATATAGAAATTCAACAATAATGTTATTAAAATACTACAGCCCACTCTCGGGAGAAACCAGGTGCCCATTTGGACTAGGTCAACCCTGAACCAACCCTACCAAAGGCTAGAATTGGTTGTAGCTGGTAGCAAAATAGGTTGGACCAAGTGTGAAGACCGATGTGGTGAAGATGTTAATCTTGGGGGTCTATAAAAGGCAGGCGTCTTTAGTCCCTCAAGTAAAAAAAGGAAGTGAACAATTATAAGAAATACTGCTCTTGTACGTTTTACGAATTTTCAGTTGAAAATATCTAACAATAAACTTGGTAGACAAATACAGACTTCTACTGATGAGCTACAAATTCTTGAAAATGTAGTAGTAATCATAACTCAGAGAGGAAACCCCCCGATTTCAACAATTTCAATATCTCCCCCCCCCCAAGTAAATTACTGAAAATTAGCATTCATTGTCAAGCTATGTATCAGTGTTTAAGAATTGGAAAACAGAGCCTGATGCCATTTTATAATAAAATATCTTATTTCATCCTAAATATACCTTTGCTGTCTGTAAGGAAATACCGTAAATCAACAATATGAAAGTTCAATTTTGATAGAAAGAAACACACCCAAAAGTAATTTTACACAAGCTTCCAAAAGGTGTCAAATTTGAAATTTTGTCTCCTAGCCCCATCTTATATAATGCAAGACTAAATTTAAACAGTCAAACAAAAGGCTGTGAACGAGAAAAACGCAGACATTTGATAGAAGTGTTCACCTTCTACATGGGAAAAAAATTTGCATCCAAATAATACATACATTTATTCTCACAAAATTGAACTGTGAGCAGCGTAAGTAAAGAGAAAGAAAAATCTCATTATCATAAGTTATATAGAAACAAACAGGAAGATGTAAGTAGCCATTTTTTAGATTTCTGAACAGGAATCATAAACATGAAAACTAAAATACATTTAAAGAGCCTATTTTATATAAAATCTAGTGCAAGAACTATTATTCATGGATATCCTATTAAATATTACACACCCATCGTTGATATTAACACAAGAGGTCTAGGGAGGCAGAGTAGGCCTACATGACAACTACATTCATTCATTCATTTTGAGACCTTGCCTTTAGTCGATTCTAAGTGTGCCGGGTTCCGGCTCCCCACTTGACAATTCAGCCCTGCACAAACTGGAGAGAATGATCCAAAACTCCATTCGGCAGAAAATACACTTGGAGTTTTTCCATGGTGATGGTAGGGTAAAATTCCCTGGGGCCCAAGATTCATAGGGAGTGAGGAAGCATCATTTAAACGGTTTGGTTTTTTTTGCAACCCATTTAAAATTTCCCTCGGCCCTGCCTCGCGCTTGAGGAACACCGCGGCTCACAGTCACATTTGAAAGCGTGTACAGTGACCTCATGAAACAACCACACTAACATTAATGCATAAAATCCAGGACAGCAGGCCTTAAAATCGGACTTATCCCCAACAAACGGAAAGCTCACTTCAGGTTTTCCTCTCCATATATCTCTCTAACACCGAAAATAGCTATTAGCATCTTCAAGAACTCAAAAGGCAAGAGTAATTAGTCTATACGCGAATGGAAAGTTCACATCCCATAAAGGCCACGGTTTTTTCTCCTCCACACGTCTGCTCTCGCTCTCTCCCTCTCCTTTTCTAACAGCACATTTTCCACATTTGGCAAGGTCAGATGTCCATTAGTTTGAATTGAACAAACAGAAGGGTAGAAGGAGAAGACATCACTGTCAGGATCGAAGGAAAAAAAGAGATGAAAGGACATCATGAGACGGAATTTTAAGATTGGTAGTGAGCCTACTGTCACAACATTTTAAGTCGCCTATGACCACATATAGGGATGCACAATGGGCCTTGCAATCATTGCCAGAAATCATCCCCTCTTGTCGTACCGTATATATCTGTATCACTTTTACACACTGGCATTCAGCAGGATCGATCCTGCAACTAAAATTATAGGGGACATCAGTATAACAACACTTACATTTCTTCTTTTGTTTTAATTTAATCTACCCACTAAATATGAAAATGAGTTGAAAGGTCTCGCTCTATTTTAGCTCTATCACCATGCATAGAATATTCTGTTTTCAAATCAAGAAATCGCAAGCGCTTTTTCAGTATTCATTTCGCGTTATCAACATTGAATTCACGATGATGTGGTGGTAGTAAGTAGAGGGGAGGTGATGACAGAAGGGAGAACGTGAGGAATTTAAAGGTGAATTCAAAGAAAGCCTATCAGAGATGGCTTACAAACTGAGAAAATGTCTTAAATAAATTAGACATAACACGGAAATATCTAACAATTGAAACCTCTATAATTAAACAACACGAAAAGATCAGAAAAGTAGCAATGTAGTCATTGTAGTAGAGTTAGAGAGCAGAAAAGAAACAGCAGGAGTAGAGCAATATCAACAATTATTTTCTTCCTGTCAGCTTTAAAATCTTTCCGACTAGTAAATAGAGTAATTTTAACGACGATGAAAAGGATGACTTTTGATGCGAAATAATGAGGAATTTTATCTGTTTGGTCCGAGAGGAGAAAGAGAATGAAGAAGAGAGAGAGATGGAGGAAAAAAACGTGAACTATTTTAAGACAGAACGATGAAAAGTGAGAGAGGGAAATGGCATTCACTTGTGCTCGAAGATCTCTTTGGCATTTGCAAAGAAAAGAGGAAATATCCTAAATATATATATACATGTATTTAGAAATGCAAAATAAGTCAATGATATTAATGCTAGAACAAAGAAGGGCCACGTATACAAATTAGGATTCATTTCGAATCTAGCAAAAATCATCATATTTATAGGAAGAAGACAAATATAATCTAGAGTGTGTGTGAAAGCTTGTTTTAACGTGTGGCTGTATACGCTAAATTATACTAAAAATCCACATCAAAAAGAATATCCTTTACAATTTCACCTTAGAAATAGTATATGTATATGTATATAATTTTGAATTAGAGAGCGAAAGAGAGAAATATGAAAATACCGACACGTTGATAGCATACACATGACGAGATTTAAAGAGAAGAAGTCGATTTACCACTGGATATTCACACAAAATATAGGTTGAAGGGGAGGGGAGAGAGAGAGAGAGAGAGAGGAGAGAGAGGCAGCGACCGCTATTTCTGCTTTATAGGACAATTTAAGAAAGACAAAGACAAATATGGATGCAAGTACATTATATCTAAGTTCATGCTTCCCACTTTTACTCTCCTCTCTTCTTTCCTCTTTCTCCCTTTCCAAAGAAAATAACAACACATCCACTTTTCTTCTTCGTTTTCGTCATCCTCTAAGAAACCCCCTTCCTTTACTGAGCCCAGAGACAAAAAAAGACGATAGTATGCACTGCAACCAAACATTCCTATAAATTGCTCCCTATATTTTTCCTTCCACTTCTTCCTTCTCAAGTCCATATTTCTTTTTTTATACTAACATTAACCTCTGCCTCTCTCCTTATTCCCTCGCCGTCATCTCTTCATCAATGTCTTCTAAACTGATCTTACTTAGAAGGACTTCACAAATTCGGTTTTCTGCCTCTTTTTTAAGCACATACAACACTACAATAAAACGTCAACCATGTTTTTTGTGTATGCTCGTAACCCCTTCCTTCTCTCCCCTTCGATCTCACTAGTTTTCTTTAATGAACCCTACCCTAACATTCTTTTCTGCGCTAGACGAAGACCGCTTCTTTAATCAGGTTCTATATTGATCCGTTTTTTGTCTTCCGGTCGCCATCTTCTTTTTTTTTCAAAGGCGATCCATTACAATGGACGACGAAGCAAGGTCTACACAGTGACGATTTATGGTGTGTTCAACTATATATTCATCTCTATTCTTTTAACATTCTCACCCGTGCGGGGTCCGGAGTAGAATGAACTTTCTGCGGGATCTGAGATAGAATGTCTGCGCCCATTTAGTAGCAAGTCACGCGATAAAGGGATTCGAGCATCAACAGGGCGGTCAGTCAAATGAGAACATCATCATACCGTTATCCCGCCTGTGACAGAGTCTGGGAGCGACGAATTGCGTTGGACACACCAGTTCTCGTCTGATCACTGAAGTTAAGCAGCGCAACCCCAGCTAGTACTGACATGGGTGGTCGCTTTGGAGAACTGCGTACTGCTAATACCCAAAAATCGTCGCATTAGTGTAGTATCTATGCAGTCTCTGCATAAGAACTTTGCTGTGGACGGGTCTCTAATGACCTTTGTAGTTGAAGGGCCCTAAAACACCAACAAAAAAAATGTGACAGAGTCGGGTCTTGCGGGTTCTAGCCCTCCACCCTCGCCTATCCTCCCACCAGGTCAGTCACATACCCACTATCCCAAATTTTTGGAACCTCCGAGATAAGGAACACCAGTGGAGTTTCGTATGTCCCTACAAATACTACCCTACTGCTTGCCAACCGTCGATCACACTCAGAACTAAAGGCTAGGGTGGAGAAGAGGATAAACGAGACTGTCAGGTTGCAGCAATCGGATATGAAAAGCTGCAGCTGGCATCAGGGGATGGTGCCACCTTTGGGCTAGGGGCTTTCATGAACCAGTGGGAGTAGAACCGTAAGGCTGAACAGAATTCTTCAACACAAAACGATGAGCAAAAATGGTCGCCTTAATCATCTTCCGCCTAACATTTTCTAGCCTATGGTAAGCTCGGATATTCTATGTAGGTAAAGGTTCGAAACAGAAGCTGAAGGAGAAAACCAGAGGAGACCAGATGAACCAGATGAAAAGATGAACGCAGGAAAAGAAGGGGACCTGATGGGCGAACTGCTGGATGATACAGTCCTTTATAGACCAGGCAATAAGAGGCGTTCAGGGACACAGTGAACCTGTATTCTACACCGGAAGTAACACAGAGAGAACAAGCATAGTCCGTCCCATTTTTAAAAGTGCTGTTACCTGATGCCATTTTCAGCATTAAGAAAACAAAAAGCATAAGAACCAAAATTCTCAAGAGAAATAGCTTTCTATCTGACGTCAGCGAATGGCCTACAGATCTGATAGGGTCAATGTCAATCGACCAAATAGTGCAGGATGACCCAGAGGTGGAAATCCAGCCCACTTCCCCACTAACACCCAGTTGCCTAAGTTACTTTGTTGTTTTTAATCAAAAATGCGTCAGAGCCAGGTAGGTTAGAGAAGTCGGATGCTGTAGTAATTCTACTAATCTTAATTGGGGAAGAAAGGGATGCGCTGCCTTAACGTTTAGAACAATTTTCGGATGCACAATTCACCATTTCATCTCTACTGATACTTAAAGCTATTTACCCCCTCTTAAATTAGCCATTAATACAATTACATCTTGATTCTCACAACGGTTATAAAATGAGTTTTGAGAGGAAGGGTTAAATAGAGTTTCTCTCTTCAATTGTTCTCTATGAAAATGTTTTGTTATCGTTTTTCTTCGATCAGTTGTCACCGTCTTTTACCTTCTTAGCGAACATTCTTCCCTCCTCCTTTTTTTTCTATAAGGCTGAAAATTTCTCACTTCAAAGATTGTAAGTAACTACCCTGACATTTTTCTTATTATTCTCAAGTTAGCATCGTTTTTCAGTTACTTCTCTCATCCTACTCTATCTCAATTCGTTTAGCAGCGCCTCAGCTTACATAACCTAGCAGTGACATCAGTTGATCCAAGATGAAATGTTGGTTAAGCAACTTAGACAGCCAACTAAAATGAATAAAGAATCGAAAACGGTGGCTAAAAATAAAACAGAACGGTTGCGATAGAAACTGACCACGAAATATTGCATAAAACTTCCATGTAGTTGGCTTACTTGAAGGTGGTTCTGCTTTCTGCAATTACAAGTGCACCTACACACGTAGTGATTCATTTTTCTTCATCTTTATCGTTAAATAATTGAAAAAAGCTAAATTGGGGTGTTTGCACCCACGACAGAGCTTGATATTATTTCTCCTCTGACAGAAGGTGAACTTGAGGTTAATCACAAATCAGAAAGGAAGCCGACTAGAGGGGAACCTACACTGCTGACTTCAAGAGATAAACAAACTGCTTTATTGTTTGTTTCATTGGTGTTTTAGGGCCCTTCAACTACAAGGTCATTAGAGCCCCGTCCACTGCGTAGTTCTAATGCAGAGACTGCACAGACACTACACTAAAGCGACGACTTTTGTTGGGTATTAGAGGTACAAAGTTTTCCCAAGCGGCCACTCATGTTAATACTAGCTGGGGTTGTGTTGCTTAACTTCAGTGATCAGGCGAGAACTGGTGTCCAACGCAATACAGCCGCTCCCCAAACAAACTGCAATCACACCCAGACAAACAAACTGTTGCCAGTAAAGGGGATTGAGACTGTTAGAGATGATGCTAAGTTGCAAAGGATTACGGAGGACCCCCAGGGTCTAGGTTCTGCATTTACAGTACGCTACCTTCTACTTTGGAGGCGAAAATTTGCGCCGTATGAAACTCGAGAAGTAGAGAAGTATGAAACTGTCTGGATTGTACCCTGCAAGAACCTCCTGAGTGTCGTGGCCTCAGAGTTCCGGCAATGAAGGAAATAGAAAGAGAGCTCGTTTGTCTCTACATTTGTTGACCCGATTGGGCTAAGGAGCTTTTTAGAAGGAAGACAAATTCTCTGATCCACTTTTAGAGGGTTCGACCACTACTAAGCTGCCCGACCTTATTAAGAATTAAATATTGTTAGACACACCCAAGTTGCGTTGGACACACCAGTTCTCGTGAGATCACTGAAGTTCAGCAATTCACGCCCACGTTAGTACCAGCATGGGTGGTTGGTAAAGAACGTTGGGTGCTGGCAATTTCCCCTCTCCTGTATCCTCTACACCTCCGTCCTCACCTCCTGCTAGCAGCCTCCTAAGGGTTCGGCCTGATATGGCTGCTTGGCTTACTCTCCAACCCGTTAGTGCAACAAATTACAAATATACAGTACTGTATACAGTAATGAAAAGACGAAAAACGTAGGAGAGGTCATCAACAGCTATTTGGTTTTGGGTCACATCCTATTACAAGAAACCAAACGCAGACAATGGTTTTGTGGTTTGTGTCTTGGAATCGTAAGGCCGTAGTTCCAGTTTCGATTCTATCATCTGTCAAATAAAAAATTGCCCTAGTGGATCTTCCGTTGGATTGCAAGTCATTGCACGAGGATTTCCTTTACACCCAAAAGTATCCTTTCTGCGTGGAGCAAGAGGTACACGTTGATTGGTAAAATTTCCAGGTATAGTAGCCTGCTTCATTCCTGTCTTGAATTAAGGTCAAGATTCAAATTTTAGAACCCTTCAACCACAATGATCATTAGTGCTAGTGCAGAGCCTGCACAGACACTACAATTTTGGGGGACAGCAGTACCCAGTGTTCCCAAGCGGTCACCCCTGCTAGTACTAGTTGGGGTTGGGTTTCTTAACTTCAGTGATCAGACGAGAACTGGTGTGTCCAACTTAATACAGCCGCTCCGTTGCTCCTGACGCCGGTAAAAGAACTTGCTCCCAGAAGGGAGTTAGGCTCACGCTAACTAAGCAAGGATTGTGACATTAGGCGGGTTGCAACTGCAATGATACCGTCCAGCAATTCGGCCATGTGTTCTCGGTACCGATGGGACAAATGGGTATTCGACTCAACCACAAGTGGGAAGCGGATTAGGAATAATGATAATCATGCCCTAATTTATTAAAAATCTTAATTTATCTAATGACTACTTATCCGAAAATTGCTAGGCACTTACTGGATCCACTCTGATGGTGCTTAGTGTCCGACATAGAGGTCACATTATATCGATTTTCTGTTTAATAAACAACAAGGATGTAATGGTAATTACAAGAATAAAACAGACATAAACTGAGCTTGAAATTCGCAGAAAGAATTCTCAAATTTCATTTTAGAAGCTCCTTAGGTTTCATATTTCGTCTAATCGCTGCCATTTTCGTCCATGATTAAGTTTGATTGTTTGATATAGTCTCGTTAGATAAACAACATTCAAGATGCTATCGTGATAGAGATCACGATCTTCTCCAAAAGATCATCATCTGCCATTCAACTAAGTAGTTAAACTTCAAATTAACTCCAAATATAAAATAATGAGTTAAAGCCAACCACTTGCAAGGCTAGGTAAATATTTGAGAGGTCCGGAAAATATAAAGCTGACTAGTAAAACAACAACCTTTAAATAACCCTTCTTCAGAAAAATGTCAATTAATTTGGTTAACAGTGACGCAACGATCACTGCTTACTGCTCCACGCAAACGAGTCGAACGGGCAAAGAGCATTAATCTATTTACCAAAAAAGCAAAAAAAAAAACAACTTATAACCGTTTTCCCGCCTATGGCAGGGTTGGGTACCCATCTTTATCCCTCTGAATGGACACAACGGTGATATATTGGACGGTGTTTTTCCGTCGTCGGCTACTGACCAAAGCTGCAACCCCTATGTTTATTTATCGTCGGTCTACTATTTGTTGGGGCACTCCACCGATGCCAGGGGGGGGGGGCGAGCTCCTACACCAGAGAATTTTTCCTCATCCACTATTTGCATAGTATAAAGGGGGTTATTGACGGGCAAATGCCAAATGCCATCGTACACTACACGGGACCTCGGTTTTACTTCTTATCCAAAGAAAGGTGTAGTTGGGTCTTCTCTCTCACCAAAAGAAGCAAACCTACCTCGATCCAGTATCGAACCTGGTATCACCTGGCATCAGTGCCGGATTTACCAATAGGCTAATTAGGCAGAAGCCTAGGGCCTCAACATTTAGCAGGCTTTAAAACTTAAGAAAATGGGTTCAAAATTGCTTGAAAAGGGCCTCAAAATTGAAATAGCCTAGGGCCTCTCAATATCTAAATCCGGCACTGCCTGGCATGGTAAGTTATCCCATTGTAACCGTGAGCCCATTGGCGAACTGTTGGACTAATGCTACAACCCTGGAGGCGGTACTTCCCAGTGAAAGGTTATCCTGTATGGAACGAACTTCCGTTCATAATTAGGTCCCGTGTCTTCCAGTGTGACCTTTTCAAATGTCATAATCAGTGCACCCATTTTCAGCGCAGCCTGTTCAAATTTCTCCTTTCTCAAAGTGTATAGATGTGTTTGTTTGTGTTATTAGTTTACTAATGTACGTTTAAATAAATAATAATAATAATAACCCTTTGGTTATTTAACGTCGAACTATTTTCTTCATGGGGCAACTTCCTTCACTGGCACCATGGGACTAGCTCCTACACCTGACGAGCTACAAATTTCATTCCATGCAGGAAGGGTTTTTTATGTGCAGGTGACAGTGTACACTTCATACGAGGTCGCTGGTTTACTTCACATTCGACACTTCACTCTCCCACCCCAGAGAAGCACGAATGATCCTGCAACCATGAAGATAATACGCTAACCACTGAACCGTCGAGGCGGATTTAAGAAATATAATGATTATGCAAATTATTAGATTCAAATAGGTGAAATGACGTTATTTAAAAATTTTCAGGTAACATAGTTTTGTATCTCGAGCATTCATTTACCTATTTATTTCGTCCTGGTGCAAACACAGGGAGGGTTCAAAATTGAAGTCTCGTGGGCGTCTTTAAAAAAACATAAAAGTAGAAAAACACTGCCGAATTTCTCAAAGATGGTAATAAAATAAACCGGAAAAAATAAACCTGTTTAAAAATCTACAGTTTTGACTATGTTTAAAGGAAATATTGATTTATTTTTTCAACATATTGTAGTGTGTAGGATTATACTGTTAGGGACGTACAAAAATAACGACAACTGCGATGGTGATAAATAACACATGAAGGGATTGCGAACAACATTCGTCATCACAGGACAATTTTTAAAGATGAAGGCAGAGCCTGGCACTGAACCGCAATTGCAAGAGAAATACTGTCACTGAAAGAGTCAAACAAAAATTGATTTCGTTTCTTAAAGGCGCGTTCTCACGAGTCAAGTTTTGTTGACCAATTGTAGTTGTTCAACAAAACTTGAATGAAAACTGTAGTGGGAACCTCTGTTTCAATCGAGTTGATCAACATTTTAGATGATCAACAAAAGTTTGACCCAGTCAAACTTTTCTTGATCAAGTGGTGAGTCATTTACCATTACCCTTCAAGTGAACAATAGGTCTTTTGTTTAAGGCCCTTGTAGATATACAAAAGTGGACCCATCAGAGGGGTGGACCAATTGGGGGGTTAATCAAAATACAGTGTTATCCACACAACTCCTTTTGACCCCATTTGTATTGTAACTGAAACCCCATTTGTACAATTTAACTGCTGATCAGTTTCTATTGAAATGTGTGAACGAAAATTGATTCAAGTAATGTTCAACTTTTGTTGAACAAGTACAATTGGTCAACAAAACTTGACTTGTGAGAATGCGCCTTTAAAAAGTAATTTTCTGCCAACCTTCAAAATTATTCTTAATCACATCATTTTGGAGGGACTTGTTCAATCAGGCAATACTGAATGATGGTTGACTTGACATGGAGAATCAGTACGGGTATGTTTAAGTCTATTTCTTCTTAAAATAAAAACACCCTTAATTATATCCTACACCCACATCTGGATTTCTTTTTTTACCGATACTATGCTTAAATATAAGTCATCAGAACAAACGTCTGACGTTTCATTCAAGTAGTTCCAGGTTCGATACTGGGTCAATGTGGATTGAATTTTTCGAGAGGCAGCGCCGAATTGTGTTGGACACACCAGTTCTCGTGTGATTACTGAGGTTAAGCAGCGCAATCCCAGCTAGTACTGACATGGGGGGCCGCTTGGGAAAACTGGGTACTGCTAAGACTCAAAAATCGTCGCATTAGTGTAGTGTCTGTGCAGTCTCTGCATAAGAACTATGCTGTGGACGAGGCTCTAATGACCTTTGTAGTTGAAGGGCCCCGAGACACCAACAAACAACAACAACTTTCTCGAGCGAGAGAGAGAGAGAGAGGGGGAGAGAGAGAGAGGGGGGGAGAG
>JAAFCE010006949.1:12636246-12765443 GCA_013389805.1 Trigoniulus corallinus
GCTCGGGAAAGCTGGGTACTGCTAATACCCAGCTTTCCCGAGCGACCACCCATGTCAGTACTAACTGGGCTTGCGTTGCTTAACTTCAGTGATCAGACGAGAACTGGTGTGTCCAACGCAACTCGCCGCTCCCCTAATTTTTTTGAGTGAATTCATCATCGCAGGACCTGCCGAAGCGGGTTTACAGAAACTGTGCTGTAAGCGGGCACCATTACATGAAAGGTGGTCTCTTCATGTGTTTCAACAAAATACGAGGATACTGGAGATTGCAGGGGGGTTGGGCGGGGCTGAACCTTTGCACGGGCCCTGACAATCCATCCCAATAGTACGACTGAAACAACAGAAGCTATGCTTCTTTATACATCTGGACTAGTGACATGTGGAAGTTTCTCAACGGCCCACTGACGTAGAGCGGGAACAGATAAAGGACAAATTTGATCAGATCTTCAAATTCAAGAAAGTTGCCAGTGTTTGAGACCACTGACAAATGAGCAGTGTATTGTGCCAGGATGTCATCTGAAACACCCTAGGATGGTGACACTGGGAGGCATGAATAATTAACAGTAAAGCACTAGGGCTTCATTTATGGGCTTTGCAAAAGTGGATTTCTACTAAGAACGTTCTCCTGTACCTTTGGGAGCGGCTGTATTGCGTTGGACACACCAGTTCTTGTCTGATCACTGAAGTTGAGCAACGCAACCCCAGTTAGTACTGACATGGGTGGCCGCTTGGGAAAACTGGATACCGCTAGTATCCAAAAATCGTCGCATTAGTTTAGTGTCTGTGCAGTCTCTGCATACGAACTACACTGTGGACGGGGCTCTAATGACCTTGTAGTTGAAGGGCCCTAAAACACCAACAAACAACAAAACAAGCTAATACTAGCATGGGTGACCGCTTGAGAACACTGGGTAGGAACTACTAATACTTAAAAATCGTCGTAACAGTGTCTGGGCAGACTGCATTAGAAGTACGCAGTGGACGGGACTCTAATGACCTTTGTATTTGAAGGGCCCTACGACACCAACGAAACAAACAAATCCTTTAACTTTTATGGCATACCAAAGTGCTAGTGAGGTCTCATAAAAATTCATAACTTCAACATCAGTCTAATTATTGACAAAGTGGGGATTGACCGGAAGTGAGAGTATCATTACAGGTGATAAAGCAGTTTCGAATTTTATGTGAAAAGTGATATATGTAAAACAAACCCACAGCGATGATAATATGAAATGTTTATCTTTAAACTAGTGGGGTGAAGAAGAATTCGTACGTCGGACGTAAGGAGCGCTCCTCTAAGTCAGTGCTGCTGTGAAATGACATTTTTCCCCCGAGGGGCCTTTAAAGGATAATCTATTGAAAGCGTTTCAATTTCAAACTGGGTCGCGCTACTAAGGCGACGTTTAACAAAGAAAACATATCAAACTTAATTCTTCGATTATATTAGTTTTACCTTTTTACTTTAAGTGCCTTTTACGTCGAAAGGCTATTTGACGTATGGGCAATGACGCCCCCCTGACTACGGTCACATGTACATTTTATTTCAGAAATGACGAATAATAGGCAATCTAGAATTGAGAAATAATTTATCAGGAAGAAGAAAACAGGGGGAAATGTGACACCGATGAATAATCTTATTTTCGAATTGCATCTAGAATTTGTAGTAATCGATAAAGCCCACTAGATGATAATTATGATACACGCAGGTTTATAAATTGTCACGGGGTGCAAACTAAGCAAAGAAAACATTAAAAGTCTTAACTCGCTCCCATTTCTAGGTCTCGACATAAATTAAAGGTGTCTTTTAAAACAAATGCATTATTGGGTTGACTTATTTAACGACGACTTGAATGGAGCTCAGACCTTGGCCATGCTAAGCTCATGGTTAGAAGATTTGATCCTGAACATTGTGAGTAGTTTGTTTCAAGGGAGAAGGAAATCCCAAGAGTGTCTCCCGTCAGTTGTGCCCACTGTGACCCTGTGTGGTGTCACGTGCATTCAAATAACGTATTTTAACACGTAATGGAATGTAGGTTTACAGTATGTGTAGTTTTTCAAAATCCCAGATGTAGGAAATCACAAATAGCATTCCGGAGCAGACAAACTAAACTAATGCTTCTAGTCAAAATTGACAGCTTCTATCCTGATGATAAATAGAAAGAGAAATAAAGCAGTGGGCCATCCACGGTAGCACGATAACGGGTCAACTCCATATATAGAGCCATACAGATGGTGCGGGGCCAGCTTTGCAGTCACACTGTGACGGCCCTGTACATAATGTTACCTATAATATTCAACCTCCCCCCTACAATATTCAATCCTGTCTTCCGTCATTCCATGCCTTTATTCTTTTTTTCCCCGCCTATGGCAGTGTCGGGTGCCCGTTTTTCTCCAACTGGAACACCTCGGTGATATTTAAACTGTGTAGTATTTAAACTCAATCTGCTGCCAATCTAATGCTGCAACCCCTATGGTTATCTATCATCGGTCATCATCATCATCAGACCCTTATCCCACATGTGGCAGGGTCGGGTCTGCGGGTTCTAGCCCTCCACTCCCACCTATCTCCCACCAGATCCCCGTCCACCTCAACCTAACTAATTCTCCTGTTTTTCCTGTAAGGGCCCCCCATATTTCACGTCCCTAATCTAAGAGTAACCTCTTCTCTAGATGAGGGCACGGGGGCATCCCGGTCAGGCGTTTGAAACCCGCAGAAATATTGGCCGGGTTGTCTGTGGGGGATGCCGGTCTAGTCTATCATCGGTCATTTTCTCTTTTTATTACACTTTTTCTCCACCGACACCAAGTGGGCGAGGTATCCGACAGAAGGTGCACCTCGAGGCCTTTCTCTCTCTCGCCCGAAAGAAGCCAGGTTCCATACTGGAACCACTGCCGCAGTAGTCCAGCACATAACCTGTGTGCCATTGAGATTGTGCTCATATGGATCATCACCTTATACCGCCTATGGCAAAATCGGGTCTGTGAGTTCTGAATCCTCCATACTTTTCACATTTTCTTTGGCCTGCTTCTACTTTTGTGTGGTACCTATGGGACATCAGACTCCTTTTCGCTTCGTTGGTGTTTTAGTGCCCTTCAACTACAAAGGCCATTAGAACCCCGTCCACTGCGTAGTTCTAGTGCAGAGTCTGGACAGACACTATGCTTTTAAAAAGGATTTGCGGGTATTAGCAGTACCCAGCGTTCCCAGGCTGTCACCCGTGCTAGAACAAGCTGGGGTTGCGTTGCTTAACTTCAGTGGTCAGACGAGAACTGGTGTGTCCAACGCAATACAGTCGCTCACCAACCCTTGCTGCTACTTGCAGTTTTATTACCAATTGTAGTTTCAATTTGAAAATATTCGTATATGCCTTGAGACAATACAGAAATTGTGATTTTCCGTGAGATGCAGTCGCCATATTTGCGAAGTTATTTTCTTTGTTTTTGCTGGATACGACAAGGTGTTCGTTGGAAATTTGAAATATATGGTGCAAGCTCCACTAGGTGTATGCGTGGGTGGGAGTATGTACAGTATGCAAGATGAGAAACGAGTGAAATTATTCTGTCATGTTAATTCGTAAAAGATTGTCAACGTGTTTGTAAACGAAAAACACATCTAAGCACACACACACACATATCCAAACGCACTCCCTTCTACACTTTGTTGAGAAGGTTGTAGTCATGACTAAATTGTAGATCCTATGACAAAAATCAATATCAAAGTCTAAATTTAAAGCTGCCATCTTTTCTCCTGTCGTAAAAATTGTACCATTCCCTTGATAAAATAATGCTCTCACTTATAATTACTTACAAGCTTTTGAAACGCGTCATCATTACAACACAATCCAAATGCATGTATGCATATTGTTTTTTCAAAAAAAAAAAAAAATGTAAAGGACCTTTTACCCAATTAAAACATACAACGAAAGAATATCACATCATTCTCATCAATACCATAAATAATAATTACTTAACCCTTTATTTAATAGCAATTTCAACTGTATCGTATTATAAATTCAGTCAATAATTATGATTTCCTAAAAATGTTTTATAATAAAGGGTGTGCAACTAGTAACCGTTTAGTAGTTTACCAAGTGATCCACGTAATTGCTGAAGAAAAGGATCATTTCCCGGTAAATAAAATCCAACCCACACGCAAGGTTATGCGGAGCAAGTGGAGCCACGAAATATAGGTTATTTAACGTCGGCTTCTCTTCTGCCGAAGGTAATTTACCGACACCAGGTGGCTAGCCTAGCTCACTTTCGCCGAAATGGACGTATATTTCACACAATGTAGAAAGAATTCTTTTATGTGTAATAACTTTCCTCTCTGCCAGGATCGAACCTGCATTCAGATTTTCTTCCTTTTTTTGGTTGGGACTAAAATAAGAATTTTCTCCATTCTCACTGAAAGAAAAAGATTTCTTCCTACCCAGTGTATGAAATAAACTGCCGGCAATTGTCTTAGATCGAGTCAGTCTCGTGAGCTCTTTTTCAGCATGTGGAGTTCTCCTCAGTACTGATTTATTATGTTCTTAACTCTGAAATTCAATGGTTAGCAAGGTCGATCCTGGCCGAGGTAATTGGCTGCTTTCGACAGAATGGAGAGTAACGTAGTGGGTCCTTTCACCTTGCATATCACCTGAAGAAAGCTATTCTACGTTATCCTTCTTAACCAAGGAGGTGGATGTCAAATACAGTGAAATCCGTTTAACACGAAAACGCTTAACATGAAATAACGGTTAACACGAAACAACCCTGCGGGCCGGACAAAATACTCTGTAATTCCATACATTTTTTTTTCTTTTAACACGAAACAAAAATCGCTTAACACGAAATTATTTTCCTTCTCAGCTAACAAAACACTGGATATACAGTATATACTGGAGTTTTTCGTTAAACTAAACAAATAAACAATGGTTGCCACTGTTGCTAGATTACAGCCTGGGTTCGGGATGGTAGAGGCATGCCATTGACAAACCTTTCAAACTATGGGGAGGGGGGGGGACGATTTTACTGACAATTTATGCTCAAAAAGACACTGAAAAACAAAGCACATTTTATCCCAAAAACAATAATTCTTTTAGGCTTTTTTTCAATATGATCTAATATGATGCCCACATCTGTAACTTTTGCCCACAAATGTAACTTTTAGTAAACACCATCACACTCTCATCCCACCTGCAGCATGGTCGGATCTGTCGGCCCACTGAACATGCCCTGGACTGGGGGCACCCCAGCCAGGCATCTGGAACCCACAGGAATATTGGCCGGGTTGTCTGTGGGGGATGATGGCCTACCCCATTTGTTCCAACATTGCATTATATAACCAAAATAGAAACTTTGGCAGGTAAATTAATGCTTTGTTGGTTATATTACTAAAAATTACAAGTGTAACTTTTAGCAATAAATCCAATTAATAAAATAGGACGACATACAAAACAGTGATGGGTTTTCTGAATGAATCGCTTAGCATGAAATTCTTTTAACACGAAAAAATATTTTGGTCCCGTCAGTTTCGTGTTAAACGAGTTTCACTGTAGGTGAAATAACGATGGAACAGAGCTGTTCCTACTCTACCTGAAATTCCAAGGTCCTCTCGTCTCCCTTTTGTCACGAGTTCTCTATCGTTGCAGTTTTAGTGTAGGCCTACCCACTGAATATTAAGGACGTATTGGACATTTAACGCCATCATAAACTATGAACGGGTTAAGTGCAGTACTAGCAGTAATAAAGACAACAATTTTAGAAATAACCCTTTGTGTATAGGATTCTGTGACGTGCGCCACACGTCACTTTTGTTGGAAGGGGGAGTGGAGTTTAAGACAGCGGATATTGTACTTCACCAATATTTTTATAACTATCTATCATCAGAATATAATTTATTCGTCGCACTGACATTATGATGGCACTTCCTAATGTGAATTTTCTACTGGTATAAAACTCGTTATCTAAAAATGACCATTGCTCTTGTGTAGTAATCTGTCTCTCTCTCTCTCTTTCTCTGTGATATGCCGCGGCCATTATTTTCAAACTATAAAGTTTTAAAACATTGTGATAAACCTGCTTTAAATAATCTTTTGATACGACAGAGGAGAAAAAAAATATCCAAGATCATCATTTCCTTGAAAACCCCTTTCGCGCCTCTTTCTCTCAGCTCAGATAGACACATACCAAGCTTCTAAGGAAATGCCGAATAGGTCTCTAAACATTGATGAAGATGACCCAAGGTTACATAAAGAGATTCGACGGTCCATTAATAACCGAGTTGGGAGTAGCAAAGAAGGATGTAAGAGGGAGAGGAAAACGAAGAGACAAGGGAAGGGGCAGGAGGGTATGTGTGTGTGAGAGAGAAAGAGCTTCAAATCGTAATGTATAAAGTAATCTATTAAAAGGAGGTGCATATTATTATAATGTATGGATTCAATTTTATCACGCACGCATCTGTAACTACGGAGCCATCTAGACTTTGGCTTTGCACATATAACCTTCAGCAAAGGGTAGATGGGCCCATTACTAACAATTTTCTTGAGAGCATCACGCTGTTAAGTATCCCTATAGTTTCTAACACTTCTTCTTCCTCAGGAACACTTCAAAAGATTCATAAATCCCACTTCCTGTTCTTGCCTCCTCCTCGCCGTCCTCGCCTTACTCTTAAGTCCTTCTTCATCTTTCACCCATCGCCCCTTCTCCTTCTCCTCTCTTCAATATGAATACACAGATTCTCCTCTCCCCCTCCCCTTTCTTTTCGTCGTTTTGGTTGTCGTCGTCGTCGTCGACTCTTCCTCTCTCTCTCTTTTCTACACCCCATCACACCCAACCATTTAGCCCTCTCTCCACCTCATTCTCCACCTCAATAACATTGAGCTTTATTTTTTGAAGCACTGCAGATGTTTCCAAATGCTTGAGAGATTTGAAATGCAGCAGCAGTTCAGAGAGTTGACGTAGTCAGTGGAGTGTCTAGCGCCCACTAGCGACAAAGGGGTCAACTAGCCGGTTTCAAAAGGGGCCAATCACACCGTAGCATGTTCTGCTTGTTAATCTCGTGTCATAATCGCTAATTAACGTAACTATATTAGTCCTTCTGAAAATAGCATCCTCATCATCAACAACAACAATTGCACGACTCACATTCTGAATACTAATATTCCAAGTGCTCTTGGATAGACTCAGTGACGATGAATTAACAGCTATAAAGCAATCTGTACGACGACTATTACTTTTAACTCATTTCCGGCCTAAAGAAGGGTACATTATCCACGATTTCGAGATATCCCAGTTTGTCTGTTAGGGCTCGAAATGAAAAGAATTTCGCTTACCATCAGATTGCAAGTAAATCTGTGCCCTTAGCCCTCTTTCCTTGTGGATAGTAGGGAGTTGCATTTGAATGCAATTAAACCTTCGCTACACGGAACGGAATGTCGTCATCTGCCGAGGGTAAGAAGCCTTTATGTCCAGCTCATTATTTGAGCCAAGATATACTTTTAACTAATAATTTCTCAAAACCCAAATAAATCTAGGACCTATTACTCTATAATCTTGAAGATGGCCTCGAAATAGTCAACGTGAAAGTTGCAAAGGCGCTGTTCCTGCCCTGCTGAAAACACGACAATAGCAGGGAGCGGCGAATTGCGTTGAACACACCAGTTCTCGTCTGATCACTGAAGTTAAGCAGCGCAACCCCAGCTAGTACTGAAATGGGTGGCCGCTTGGAAAAACTGGGTACTGTTAATACCCAAAAATCGACGCATTAGTGTAGTGTCTGTGCAGTCTCTGAATAAGAACTATGCTGTGGATGGGGCTCTAATGACCTTGTAGTTGAAGGGCCCTAAAACACCAACAAACGGCAACAACACGAGAATAGGCCAGAGGTTACCAGACCTCTTATGACCCTAGAACTTCGAATCCGCTTGCTAGTCATATAAGGCAGGATCTGGCACCCAATCAATTCGAGAAATTGTCAGAAAAATTGAACAGGAACGGCAATTCTATAGAGATCAATTAAGACAGTAAGGAGAAGAGAAGGAAAATATGGTGGACATTGGGGACACTCGTAACGGCAGGCTAGACAATGCTTTTACAGGATAAACTGACGATCTGGTGTCACAATCCTTTTAGAAATTGTCCCAGAGTGACAGTATAGTGGATCTGCTCTAACCTGACATTCACATAAGGGACCGAGCTTTCTGAAAACAATGAAGCAGTTCTCAGCATCTCTTGTGACGTTCCTAAGGGAACCATTGGCATATTGATTTTGACCAAAATGAAAACAAACTGAATGCGGAAAAATGTTGTCGAATGGTCGGTTCAGGAATTGAACTCTAACCTTGCGTCATTTACGCACGAGATACTCTTTTATTACACAGTTGATCGTTAGATGGGTTTATGTAAAATTGTCCTAAGTCGGTGGCAGTAGGGCCAGATAAGAGAAGGGTTGAATGAAGAAGATAATTTGTAACAAAGGGAAACGGAGAGGGAGTGGTGCACAGCGAGGTGCTAAATTTAATTTGTTTTAGTTATGTCGCCTTGCATTTTGGACATGTCACAAGGTTAACTCTTTTAAACCCAACGAATATGTATATCTGCTTAGACATACACAAAGTCATATTTCTAAGTCGTTTCTCCTCATGCATATGCATAACCTTTTCGAATATGGTGACGGTGGTGGGTCTGTTCTTTTCATTTTTGGAAGGAGGGATTTTTATTCAGGCTTCATTTCATCTCCCATTCATCGTCTATGCAGAGGTCTCAGGGATCCTGAACCTCCTTAAAATATGTATATATGGAATTAAGACGTCTATCTCTTTTCCGTCTTCCTATCTTCTCGTATATGTCGTTCGTTTTGTCTTCCACTAACCCTTTCTCTTCTTTTCCATATTTTACAACCTTGTCATTGAGGACACTTATAAATTTTAACTTTGTCATTCCGTCTAGTTCAGGTTGAAGGGATAGAGGAAGAGAAGGAGGGAAGCACTTCTTCTCAAAATAGAGAAGCAATTGGCCTCAGTATTTTTATTATTATTATTATTACAATCTACAAGGAGAAGAAATTGACTAACCAAATGCTGTGGTTTTCAACATAAAACACTATAAATAAGCATATGTCTTTTGATATACTTAAACTAATCTTAGGGCATGGAAAATAATTTATGCGCTAATAAAACTTATGAGCCACGCGCATTTTTATAATATCATTAACGTGTTGCAAATAGGCAGTGCGTATGTAGAGAGTACATACTTGGGTGACGTTCAATTCAGAGTTACGCATGAAATGGACTAATAGTTGCTAAATACTTCCTCTTTTTCACCCGAAAAAAAGTGAGCGACAACTAAAAATGACACTTAAGGTGCACTGCGAAGCAAAGAGCAGTGCCAGAATTGAGCCTAAGGCGCTGAAGAGAATTGGTGTTATAGAAGTTTAAGCGTTCATTCGGGCTTCATTTCGGGACCGAAAATTTCATCAGTTCCTGTATTTGCCCGTCCATAATTTGGTTATCATTCATCACAGCAGCTTAAGGTCCTTTTCGGTGCAGAAGTTACGATTTCGGCATTTGGGAGGGTCTGACCATTCTACCTTTTCAGTCTAAGGATTATACAAATCTTGTACCAGTGTGTTGCTTACTGTAGGTATTAGCTCTGTGCCTTCAGCTTGTCACCTTTTCGCCACCTATGGTGAAAACATTTGAACCCTGGATTTCAAAATAGAAACAGAGTAGTGGAAAGATGGCAACTGGACAACCACATATGCAACTTTGCATCGATTACATAAAGTTTTTTTTTCACACTGCAGGTCGCGAACCTTGAGTGGGTGGACAAATTAGAAAATGATGGTGGTGGTGATGCCATGGTCAGCTCAGACGATGATATTCTCGGGCCACGGACAAAGGCCCCGCGCTCAGAACCGTCTCAGACTTTTAAATTTTCAAGAAAATTTGGCAATTGAATTGTTTTGCAAATACAGCGGAACCCGGATAAGAGGTTTCCCGTGTAAAAGCATCTCCCGCATGGCAGTCCAATTTTTTAGGTCCCGAAATAAAGTTGACTTAAGTTAAGCAGCGCAACCCCAGCTAGTACTGACATCGCTGGCCGCTTGGAAAAACTGGGTACTGCTAATACCCAAAAATCGTCGCATTAGTGTAGTGTCTGCAGTCTCTGCATGAGAACTATGCTGTGGACGGGGCTCTAATGACCTTTGTAGTTGAAAGGCCCTAAAACACCAACAAACAACAACAACTTTACAGGGCAGTGGTTAGGCCAGCTATGGTATATGGATTAGTGTTGGGCAGTGAGGAAGATCCATGTAAATAGAATGCAAGTAGCCGAGATGCGAATGCTGCGGTACATGAGTGGGGTATCGAGAGCTGATAGAATTAGGAAAGAGTATATTAGAGGTAGCCTGGGGGTGGGGGACATAGCAGAAAAAAATGAGGGAGAGTAGTTGGAGGTGGTATGGTCGTTTGGTCCGTTACAGAAATGTAGGTGGTTGGAAGCACGCGGGACAGGGGGAGCCCAAGGCAGAAATGGGAGCAGGTTGTCCGTAAGGATATTGTAGTGTGTGGGGTGGAGATCCGTGGGAGTGATGGGCTAGAGCCCGCAGACTCGACTTTGCCACAGGCGGGATAAAGGTATGATGATGATTACTACAATATTCAAATGTGTAAAACCCAATTTTCCGTTTAAAAGACATTCCCGCTTAAGAAGCCACTAAACATTGGGTCCCTTAAAACAATTCTTACCCGGGTTCTACCGTGCTTTAGGGACCAACTAATATATTTTTTGTTGAGACCCTGCAACACCTTTAGTCGGTCCTACATGACGCTAACATTGAGATCATAGAAGGAGCATTGGCTTTGTAGGCCCCAAGCTAGTGTTCAGTGAATTGAATAGTGAAAACATTCGATATTTTTGATTATCTACGCCAAGATGGAAGGTGGGCAGAAGCACATTCAACTAAATCTTTTAAATTCAGTCAAAGATTCAGAAACAGAGTTAACCGACTGCTTAGGACCTCTTTCATGCAACCTACTATAAGGTCTAAAATCGTGGGATTGCCTTTGATTGCTTAAGCTACTTCACAGAGTGTCTCTTTCTACACACCTATCTAATGTCTTGTTTCATTAAAATTGATAATTTCAAGAGAGAAGCATAATCTTCTAGGTGAAATCTGTTCTGCAACTCAATGTCGACCAAATTTTATATAATGACATTCATTCACAAAGCACGTTAAGGGTTTCATTGTAGTTCATCCCCTTAGTCCCTTCGCAAAAGCCATTAGAAATTCACAAAAGTAAAGAGTTTCTTAGGAAAAGAAATTCACAATCCCCAAGGAGACAGTCAGCCTACTTTGAAGGATCTACAGCAGTTGAACCAGACTAGCAGTAGTAATAGGATTTTCTTTTATTCAGGAATCGCATCTTCTCTTCAAAATGCCGCGTCCCTTTAGTTCTCTACCACGTGCTCCCTAAGTGATATATGCCCCAAACTACAAGATGGTCCCTCACTTTGGAAATTTCTAATCTATGTCATTAATTTAATGCAGAGAAATCCTCTTAGCCTTTAGAATCTAATATCGTGTATAGTTATACAATTCATAAAATTTTAGTTTGCTAAAAATCCTAAGTCCTGTCCACCACCAACGTCACAACTTAAAGACATTTCTAAAGGGCCTGGAAACAGCAGTGGAAAGGGTGTAAGTATAATCCGAATTGAGCTATCAATGAAAAGTCACGATTCTGCGAAGCGCTTTTTTTAATTTGGTAGGTTGTGGTGTAACTAGGTAATTTCTTGGACCCTGAACATGTCTTGAGAACAGTGGCAGCAGGGATTTCCAGAGGACATCACCAATCCTTAGAGTTTGTGAGGAATGAAAGACTGGCAGAATAGATATTGGTTGTTACCATGATGGGCTCAAGGATTTGAAGCGTCTCGGAGTGCGATGGTTGGATTCAGGTCTGTGGTCAAATGTAGGGAACTGCCAACGACAAAGGCGGTTGCATTATTGAGCGATTGGAAGAGGCTGCTTCTGAAATGTGGTCCAAGAGAAACAGAAGTCTTCAGTCGGAATTCTACCGACAATTACACCCTTTTGAGACGAGTTCTTTTCATATTCCTAGGTTCATGGGCGACCTCAAAGAAGGAGGGGAAAAACGGAGCACTTGCCTCTTATTAATTCCCCTTTAGATACACAAAATGGTCCGACTCCCGAGCCATTGCTTCTTCGCTTGGAATATTGCCTTTAAGCGTTGTCCCCTCCCTGGACGCTCATGACCAGGTACCTTCAAATTATTTATGTCAGAGACGAAATATTGACTAAATGTGAGATAAAACTACAAGCTGGAAAAAAAGAAAGCACAAAATGGATAATGTTTTTGTGCCACTGGCTGTCAACCTGATATCGCCACCCTTTTAGGCATCTCTTTCTGGTATTAGAGGCACTATGGGAATTTCGGCAGTGTGGGAAGATCTGACAGATTGACACATCTGTAATAGTTTTCCTTCAAGTGATTAAGTACATTACCTATTTAAGTCTTCGTGTATTTAATTCCCATTTGTAACATAAAAACAAAACTTTACAGACAAATTATCATCATCATACATTTTTACTTGGAGCAAAACAGACAGTATTCGCCAAAGAAACTGATTTACGTGTCCAGAACAGGAGGATTGAACTCTCGCTCACCTGCACATTAGGCGAATCCCCCATTCCAGTGGATGATGGAGAAAAGGTATTAGAAAAGAATTACTCGTAGTATGACACCTCTACTCAGTTCGCAGTCTAGGTGCCAATTATAAAATCACTTTAAAAAAGAAATTCAAATTTTAATTTCCGAACCGGAATTTCATGGATGAATTTGGTCGGAAATAATTTCTCTCGTCCATTGACATGCAACATTAAATTTTTATTTAACGTCGTTATGAAAAGCACTCGGTGTGTGTGTGTGTATGCGAATTAACGAGTCCACACTATGAAAAGTGTCACTCTATATAGACTAAGGGATGACTAGCAGTTTCAATCAGGTACAGGGATTTTCTTTCAAGTACTAACGGGCTTTAGGGGAAAGGAGGAGGGAAGGGGTTAAACAGCAGGGCAAGCAGGCAAGAGGGAGATAAGCAGTGAGAGAGAGAGAGAGACTAGGAGAGAAGGAGGGAGGACTCATGTTGGCGTGACAAGTGTGAAATTACTTGTGAAGAAAGATGGCTTCTTAATATGGCCTTAAGTTAGTCTAAATAAACGCAGAATTAAAATCCTTTTTGTCCAAAAGTGTAACCTGTCAAGTCTGTCCTCCCTCACGTTGCCCTCTACTGCCCTCTGTCGCCCTCATCTGCCATCTCATTCACTATGTGATGTGGTCATCTGTCAACTGCTACGAATAACAAATTGCAATTTGCGAATAATCACCTTTTTTTTCTTGTTGACACATCAGCATTATAAATCATTGGAGGCTGCATGACAGCGAGCTGAAACATTTGATACATGACTCGAGGAGTTGTTGCTGCTTTTTTCTTCTTCTTGTCTTTTATTTTGCTAGCAACTTCTTTTTAATAACAGCAGTTGAAAAGAAAGTTTTCGTTTAAATTTCCTTGCAAGGGTTTCTCCATAAGTCTCTCCCCTTACCAAGAACAACTGTGTGCCCCCCTCTCTCTCTCATCAAAAAAATGAAAGGAGGTAACTGCTTTCCTCCAAGGATATAGGACTCAATTAAAGGGAGGGGAGCATTTAGGCGAAAAAAAACTGGAGGCAGGTGGATTTCTAAATTCTTCGGCCTAGGTTCTTGAGGCCGAATTAAGATGCCTCATTAAGATGCTGCATCCTGCAGGCAGATTAAGATGCTGCCATTTTTCTTGACTTAGTAAGAAAAACTATAAAACTGCTGCCTTTCTGTTGACCTAATATGAGTGTTAATATCAGGGTGTAATATCCACAGTTGGTCTGGTCTCACTCCTGAAGCTGTAAAAGACATGAAAGGGGTACTGCAGCAGTAATTATAATTATAAACTGAAATTCCAACAGCCATGAAGCAAAGAGGGCGAGAGAAAGATTGAATATCTTGTCTCATGACGGCTAGCGTGACGTCAGAACCGTTTATAATCTCATCTTGGTATCAAATAAAGAACTAGTATGCTTAAATTTACTTCAAGATTTACTAAGAAGAGACAAGAAATACAACCAATACTCTCTTAAAACATGACCTCCATATTTTTCTTATTCTTAAGATTACGTCGCACCTCATTCTAAGTCGCATCATCCTGGTTTTTCTTGTCAGAATGATAATTCAATAATTAATTTTTATGTTTAGGACAGTAAGAAAAACTTGCCTTTCGGACAGAATAGTTCAATAATTCATCATTTAGATCAGTGGCATAACTTCAGTTGTGGCGCCCGGGACAAGAGGCCTTCGAAGCGCCCCCTTCCCGGGAGCGGCGAGTTGCGTTGGACACACCAGTTCTCGTCTGATCACTGAAGTCAAGCAGCGCAAGCCCAGTTAGTACTGACATGGGTGGTCGCTCGGGAAAACGGGGTACTGCTAATACCCAATAATCGTTGCATTAGTGTAGTGTCTGTGCAGTCTATGCAGTGGACGGGTCTCTAATAACCTTGTAGTTGACGGGACCTTAAACAACAAAAACAAAACGCCCCCTTCCCCTGAGCAGACATGGTTCACGTACAGTATATAGGCACTTTTTATTTGCCGTAAAGCCATCGTACAGTCATTTTGTCGCGACGACTGGTTTCCAGCAAGGCGGATAAGGCCCCCCAGAGGTGGCGATTTGTCCGGCCACCGGGGCAATTTAACCCCATTCCCCTTACAAGGTACGCCACTGGCATAGATAAAGATTTATCTTTGGGAGGCAGCACTGGACTAAAGTGTGACACTATTTTTACTCCTTTCTTTACTTTAAAAAAAACACATAAAAGTGTAACAGGGCCTTCTACTAGTCGTCATTAGAGTGATTAGTTGATTCTTTGAACAGTTTTTGGTTAATTGGCATCGTGTCATTAGTAAGGGAGCACCGTGACACGAGTTTAAACGTCGCATGCTTTTTAGAGGGTCTGAAAACAGCGACACCAACGACAACGTCAACGTACTGTACGTCAACGTCGAGTCAATCGACGTTAATGACATGCAGAGTTTTAGATGTAACTTAATTGCCTTAACCAATTACAGTTCAATTCTATAGGTCGAGTATTGCAACCTACAATACAATCTCTCTCTCTCTCTTTCATCCACCCACACATATTCTCTCCATTTCTTGCCCCTTTTCCGACTTGCTTGCGGAGTCTGCTCATAGTAGAAATTCTGCACTTTTCTTATCGGAATGGGAATGGGCAGATGGAACTCTCATCACTATCAAGCAGGCAGTGACATGAAGGCACCTAGTGTGCAATAGCCAAATTAAAAACCCTATTTATCTCTCTTTTCTCTCCTTGTCGCCCTTTCTGCTCGTTCATTTCAGAACCCCTTCACCCCTCTACCTTCTATAATCACCCCGCCTCCACACACACTCACATTATTTCGAAGACGAACAGAGAGGGCGTTCTAGTACACGCTTCTGCACGAAAATGACAATTCCGAAGACAATGGATATAATGGCGGTGGTAAGGGTCGTACGATATGTACGTCCAGTAAAAGCTTATTTTAGAATCTATTTTGAAATTAGGCGGATACTGTTTTTCGTATGCTGCCATATTAGGTAAACATTTTCTAACATTTATCATAATTTTATAATCTATCACACGGCGTAGAAAAAATATAAAGAACAATAATACACGGTTTTCCGCAATTTTTTTGTTGTGTAGGTGTCTGGCTTCTGGATTCATTTAATGGGTTGGGGAGTTAGCCAAGCAGCCATAACAGGACAAACCCCTAGGAGGCTGCTCGCGGGAGATGAGGAGGTAGGAGAGGAGAAATTTGCAGCACCCAACGTTCTTTACCAACCACCCATGTTGGCACTAACGTGGGCTTGCCCTGCTTAACTTCAGTGATCTCACGAGAACTGGTGTGTCCAATGCAGGTTGGCTGCATGGTGACATCTTCACAACTGCATCCTCACCCAATGACCATTACTGCGTGGCCTACACAAGCATCTACTAAATATTTCTAGTTGTATTTCCACTTGCTGCGGTGGAACATTTGACACATTCAGTATTGGTGCTAGGGTCTTCAGCACCCGCTTGCAAATCTCCAATAAGTGCCCCTACGAAGTGGCACCCCTCCTGCAGTGGCCGGGGAGCGGCTGTATTGCGTTGGACACACCAGTTCTCGTCTAATCACTGAAGTTAAGCAACGCAACCCCAGCTAGTACTAACATGGGAGCCACTTGGAAAACTGGGTACCGCCAATACCCAAAAATCGTCGCATCAGCATAGTTTCTGTGCAGACTGCATTACAACTGCGCAGTGGACCGGGCTCTAATGACCGTTGTAGCTGAAGGGCCCTTAAAAACCAACTAAACTAAACGTCTAGCATCAATACTATTCTACTAAGGTCATCATGACTTTAGTCTTACTGGGAACCGCGGATGATCTGAGCAACGTCCACGCCTTAGTCATTACTAATGTAGCTGACCCACGCCTGGCGTGTGATTTCCATTTTCCCTATAATATGTCAGACAGCATTAGACTATTTAAATCTCCATCCATGACATAACTTTAGTAAACAACCACCACCGTATGACCAATACAGGACATTCCGTCAGTAGCCAAGAAAGGCTGGGGTATTTTTAATCTCCTACCTATGTGGTAATTCAAGGGCTTTTAGATATTTTCAAAATACACACTCAACCCCTGGAAGGACGCCTACAAATAGAGGCGGATCTAGCGTTGGACACACCAGTTCTCGTCTGATCACTGAAGTTAAGCGGCGCAACCCCAGCTAGTACTGACATGGGTGGTCGCTTGGGAAAGCTGGGTACTGCTAATACCAAAAAATCGTCGCATTAGTGTAGTGTCTGTGCAGTCTCTGCATAAGAACTATGCTGTGGACAGGGCTCTAATGACCTTGTAGTTGAAGAGCCCTAAAACACCAACAAACAACGACAACAACAAATAGGCACGAGGTTGGCAATGGACAAGTCTTGCTTTGAGGATTGCAAAAACTAAGATACAGTAATCATAAGCAGGGACGGTTAAAATAGTACGTGTAACCTGATGAATCATTATTTTTATAATTTTTTCCCAAGAAGATGGGCCCCTTGTTATGGGGCCCTGTGCTTAAGCACACCTAAGCACAATGGTAAATCCGAAACTGGGCCCAGAACAGCGGCTAACCCGGCCTAATCAAAGGTCGTTGTAATCAATAATACAACATGCAGTATGCTATCGTAAAGGACCTTAGCTCATTTTTGAAAAGCCCTTACGCAGAAGGTCAGGATAATTAAAACTTAGGTCATCAACAAAACTGAATCTAGGACCGTATTTCTTCAGCAGTATTTTTTTTTTTTTTGCGTTCACCTGCTTAGAAGTTAGATACGCGAACTAGTGTTGTGCATTGTCTTTTTATTTGTTCTCCACTGTTTACCATGGCCTTCAATTAAAAAATCGATATTTGCTACTCTGAATAAAGGTGCTTTACCGTTTCCAATGCACAGTCTGGGTTTTGCTATACTTTGCTGCATTTTAGACATGACATGGATGCTATAAAGGGGAAACAAGTTTTAATTTCTGCAACCAGATGTCACTACATACCGTAGTCACCACCTCCCAGACTTGGTAATACACAAAAGAGTGGGGTGTTGAGGGGAAGGTAGAATAAAAATTGTCCTTTCATAGCTGATATAATATTAAAGGAATCTGACTGTGAAAAGGTGTACATTTTTTTAAATACGACGGGATTCCTTCAACGTTGAAAGAAATAAAACTTAAATATCTGAATTTGCATATGAATATAAGCTTAAATGTATTTACTAACCACAAGAGAAAATTGTGTAATTCATAAATATGAGAATGGTCCAGGACGCAATACCATATTTTGTCTCAAAAGTCAGTAATCTGACACCAGGTATGTAGTATCCCACCTTTTAAAAGTCTAAATATCACTTCGTCCTCTACTTCATAGAGCACCTTTGATGGGAGTAGAACCAGAACGAATTTGAGCGACCATGTACACTTCCAGTACAACCCTGAAAGTTTTCAATAAGCTCCTAAGGATTGCTGGATTAATTTCATAGGTTGGGGAGTAAGCCAAGCAGCCATAACAGGACGAACCCTTAGGAGGCTGCTCGCGGGAGATGAGGAGGTAGGTGTAGAAGATGTAGGAGAGGGAAAATCTGCAGCACCCAACGTTCTTTAACAACCACCCATTTGGGTCCTAACTTGGGATTGCGTTGCTTAACTTCAGTGATCTGACGAGAATTCGTGTGTCCAACGCAATTGGCTGCGCGAGGCATTAGGCTCATAACAAACTGTCCAATCTGTATCCTACACTTCAGTTCCAATGTTCTATCTCTTCTATACGCGTAGCTATCATTAGCTGCCTATGGCAGGGTCAGGTTCCATTTCTGTCCCATTGGGACACGTCGGAGATCTCTTTGATTGCATTTTTATGCAGTCGGCCCAGTTATTTCTTCGTTGGGGCACTTTACCCCAACCAACGCCAGAGGGCGACCTCCTACATATGGACATTTTGCCGAACTACATGCAGTAAGGGTTCTTTAACGTGCAAGTGAAATGGTACACATCACAAGGGACACTTTGTTTGTTTCGCTGCTGTTTTAGGGCCTTTCAACTACAATGGTCATTAGAGCCCCGTCCACTGCTTAGTTCTGGTGAAGAGTCTGCACAGACACTACGACGTTCCGACGATTTGGGTATTAGCAGTACCCAGTGTTCCCAAGCGGTCACCGATGCAGTACTAACTGGGGTTGCATTGCTTAACTTCAGTGATCAGATGAGTACTTCCCAATAGATGGAAGGGGTGCTGGCGGCCTCTCACACACCAGAATTAATGAAGTCACCTAAGTGCTGGCTCGAATCTGCAGCCACAGACAAGCCCCAGGTGAGGCTTCTTTCAGGTGAGAAGTAAAACCGATATCCCGTGCGGTGCATTGGCCCGTAAAGAATCCTTTCTACCATGTAACGGGTTAATGAGGCAAAATTTCCAGGTGTAGGAGTTGCCCCCGCTGCGGCGGTGGAGTGCCACTGCCACAAGTTGCAGCTTTGATTGGCGGCCGGCTACAGAAAAACGCCATCCAAGCGTCCAATATATTACCCTTGTGTCCATTTACAGGAACAAGATGGGTACCCGACCCTGCCTTTGGCGGAAAAAGAGCCAGAAGCGTTAGTGGATCGATCTTGCTTGAGGCGGATGGATTGTTTCGGACGAGAAGAAAATTCAAGTGGATAATTATTCTGCTGAAGGGGTAGTTCAAGTAACTACTCTGCACCTTGAAAACCATTTCAATAACTATTTTGCTTTGGGCACAATAGACTAATGCCCTTCAGAGTGCCAATAGAGACCAGGGGAGAAGGAACAATGGTCGCAGCTCCATCCTGTCACCAAAGGGTGGAAGTGAACTCAGTCCCCGCATGCACACCAGGTGGATACTGAATCAATATCTCTAATCGATGAGGAATTACTGCAAAATTTCGGTGGAATTTCCAAATGAAAGAACCCAAATTGGTGCAGGAAATTACCCACAGAAATCAGTTAGGCCGACGTCATACGTGTAGGGGCTCGCCCCACCTGGCGTCGGTGGAATGCCCCAACGAACAGAGAGCGGCAAGTTGCATTGGACACACCAGTTCTCGTCTGATCATTGAAGTTAAGCACCGCAACCCCAGTTAGTACTGACATGGGTGGCTGCTTTGGAAAACTGGGTACCGCTAGTATCCAAAAATCGTCGCATTAGTGTAGTGTCTGTGCAGCCTCTGCATTAGAACTACAGTGGACGGGGCTCTAATGACCTTGTAGTTGAAGGGCCCTAAAACACGAACAAGCGACAACAACAACAACCCAACGAACAGAAGACAGACGATGAATAAGCATAGGGGTTACAGCTTTTGTCGGCAGCCGGCTGTGGAAAAACACTGTCCAATATATCACCCTTGTGTCCATTCAGAGGCACGAGATGGGTACCCGACCCGAGGGTTAGGGGTTGCTATTCGTTTGTGGTTGATTTGGCCCATTAGTAAGGCATACCCAACCTTGCCGTAGGAGGGGAAACAGGTTAGGTATGGTGATTTCACATTTAGATTTTGGCAGAAAGAAAAATTTCAAAATATGAGTTGTAATCTGTGAAGAAATTGGCGAAATAATATATATATATTTAAAAAACTCAAAAATCATGCGAAATCAGATATTCCTTTAAACAACGCATCACGTGATTTATGCGAATAAGATGCTCTTTATGTTTACGACTGAAAAAATGGGGCTGCTCCTATATCGTGAGTTTACTAAAGACATGAAGTGTAAATATACGTCTGATATATACAGTATATTTTTCATGTTGGTGAAAAGGGCTATCAAAATACATAACAGCATGCATATGTGAAGTAAATTTCTATTTGTTTGAATATGTGAAAGTAGCACGCAGGAAAAAAAAAAACAGGATGTGAGGGTAACATTTCATGATAAAAAATTTATGTTATCATATCCCTCGATATCCAGAGTCTTAAACAGAAAATGTGGACATAAGCAGAATGTCATGTTACACATGCTCTTTATATGGCCCGTGTATAAACATATGGATGAGAAAAACGATAATGTTAAAATTGCAATTTTCAAGATAAGGTGCGTGTGGCTGCATGCATGCAAAACCAAGATAAAAGTTCCTAACACCAATGTATGGTCATGATCAAATGGCCATTTTACAAAAAAAAGTATATTTGATCAACTGCACTTTAAATATATACTTTACTGTGACTTATTAACGTTATGGTTATTTTCTATCTTGTAAGACTTACGATAACTGCAAAACAACGACTATAATGTCAACTGCCCACAGAGTTCCCTGGTCGGCGTTAGGAACATCAATTTAGGAAAAAATAGTAGTAAAATAGATGACGATCTAAAATATTTTTTTAAATACTATTTTACTTGGTCTTCATCCGATTAACACCCCACCCTTGTCCCCTGCCTGCCATGTCCATTCCCTACTGCATCAACCGAAAAAGCAATATAGTTCAAAATAATCCTCTAGATGGCGCTGACGACGCAAGACCTATTCGGCCGCCATGCACACGAAATGCAGCACAGGACTCGCATTATCCTAAGATTTTTAACCCGTTTTTCTGTCGGATTTCTCCAAGTGCCCAAACATTTTAGACAGTTAAATATAAGGGCAAAATGGAGATAGAATTAATGTAGGCATTGTGACAAGCTAGGCAGCGTTTGTTTATTTAATTTAATTTGACAACCCGCTTTTGATTGCCCCTTAACCATCAAGATACAATAGGACCTAATCAACCGTAGACATAAGAAGCAAACTCCTAACCATTTTCCCGCCTATGGTAGGGTCAGGTACCCATCTTGTCCTTCTCAATGGGCACACGGTTGCCGACCAAAGCTGCAACCCCTACTCTTATTTATAGTCGGTCTGCCGTTCTTTGGGGCACTCCACCCACGCCAGGGGAGTGAGCTTCTGCACCTGGTAATTTTGCCCCATCTACCCGTTACATAGTAATGACTCGTCGTTACAGTCAATTGGGAAGAAATAGAACACGTATTCAAAAAGCGCAGATTGTATTGTAAGAAACAGCTTCGGTGGCGCAGGAGGTAGCATTCCAGGTTCAATACCGGGTCGAGGTGGTCTGAATCCTTCGGGTGGGTGAGAGGCCCCTAGTGCGCCTTCCGTGAGATGGGCAGTAGGAAGTCTGGGAAGTAAAGCCGTGGTACCATGTGATGCACAATGTCACCTTCTCTACTATGTAATGGGTAGATGAGGCAAAATTTCCAGGCTTAGGAGCTCGTTCCCTAGCGTCGGTGGAGTACCCCTACGAACAGTAGACCGACGATAAATCAGCATTGTGGTTGCAGCTATGGTCGGCAACCGGCTGCGTAAAAGTACTGTCCAATGGATCATCCATGTGTTCATCCAGGGAGACAAAGATGGGTACCCGACTCTGCCATAGGCGGGAAAAGGGTTAGGAGTTGCTCGTTTTCCCTAGAATGCATTGGAAGAATAATGCCCGCTTCTTGTGAAATTTTAAGAGCGGTCACACGGTGTGCAAGATACATTGCTTAGTAGGTTGCAATTGCGGTTCAATGGCTGAGTATTTGCCAATTGTTTTAGGTTCCACCCCGACGACCTAAACGGGGCAGAACCAGGGAAGGCCGATCTGAAACATCATAATTGGCCCTGGTCGATGTAGGCTCCCATGCGAGGTGACTGTAAGAAAACGCCTACCCACGTGTTTGCCGTGCGTGAAGACCCGAATCCCTGGGAAAAGTGGGTCCTGGTGGTTGAGGGGGCGCATCCCCTGCAACGTTTTTCGGCCGCCCCGTTCTGACGAGACAGCTCCGACACGTCGAGGGGTAGGGTTGCGACCCTAAGTCCACAACACGGCAAGTTAGCTACGGCCTCCAATGGAAAACGGACGGTCAGACTGATGGGGCGGTGCATTTTCGCCCCTTCGGGTTAATTTCGGAGAGGATATGGTCAGCTCCCGATCGTTAGTGGTCCTAGTACTCGGGGTCATGGCTCTCTGACGGTTACCTGTCTGAGCAACCCTGGCGACCCGAATGGGCGTCCTGTGGTGGGCAGGGACTGCGGACAGGGAATTCAAAATTTGCACACATATGATGCAAAATTCACAAATCTTCCAACCTACGGTGTAGGGGATTAAAACCCCCAGTGCCGGCGGCCGTCAGGGGTGAGCGAGCGGGCCCCGGGCCGTCGTTATCATGCGTCCGCAATGTCACGGGGGTGCAGACCTCGGTTCCTGTGGCAGAAAATGGGTCGAGTGTTTTCTGTGGGGTAGGTGCTTATTGGTGGGGCCTTCAACGGTCATGTAGGCAAGGATAGTCAGGGATATGAGCAGGTTCATGAGGGATGGAACAGTCAGTATGGAAGGGGAAACAATTCTTGACTCAGTAAAAGCACGTGGCCTTGTATTGTCAAATACATGGTTTGAGGAAGAGCCACGTACATAGAATGCAAGTAGCCCAGATGCGAATGTTGCGGTACATGAGTGGGGTATCGAGAGCTGATAGAATTAGGAAAGAGTATATTAGAGGTAGCCTGGGGGTGGGGACGTCGCGGAAAAAATTGAGGGCGAGTAGATGGAGGTGGTATGGACACGTAATGAGAAGAGGGGAGGAGGAGCTCGTTTGGTCCATTTCAGGAATGCAAGTGGTGGGAATCATCCAGGGCAGGGGGAGACCGAAGCAGACGTGGGAGCAAGTTGTCCAAAGGATATGGTAGCGCGTGGGGTGGACGGGGTCCTGGTAAGAGATAGGCTGGAGTGGAAGGCTAGAACTCGCAGACCCGACCCTGCCACAAACGGGATAAGGGTATGATGATGTCCTTGTTTTCCTGATGGAAATGGGACAAATGAGCACCCCACTTGCCATTGAGGAGGTAACAAGTGGGAATGATGATGAGCATTATGCTATTAAATTGATTCGCACCCTGGGCGATCTGTTCAACTTTATATCTTGGCAACCGGCTGCTTACTTAAGCTTCAACCCTTTGTTTATTTAACGTCGTCTTCGTGGAGGAAATTTTGTTCACCGACGTCAAGGAGCGAGCTCCTACACCTGGAAATTTTACTGATTGGCGAGTATAATTTAATTCATGCGGAAGGGATTCTTTTGCGTGAAGGTCACACAATACAGGACCATTGCTTTTACTTCTTATCCGACGGAGGGTACACTTGGGACTTCCCTCTCGCTCAAAAGACTCCATCTGCCTCGGTCAGTGTGTGACCTTCAAACCACTACTCAGCACGCTAACTAAAGCAACTCCTAACCCTTTTCCCGCCTATGGCAGGGTCGGGTACCCATTTGTCCCTCTGAATGGACACAGGGTGATATATTGGACATAGTTTTTTCTGCAGCCGGTTGCCGGCCTAAGCTGCACCCCTACGCTTATTTATCGTCGGTCTAGTGTTCGTTGGGGAATGCTACCGACGCCAGGGGGCGAGCTCCTACACCTGGAAATTTTGCCTCATCTACCCGTTGCGTAGTAGAGAGGGTTCTTTTACGTGCAAGTGCCATCGTACACCCACACGGGACCTCGGTTTTACTTCTCATCCGAAAGAAGGCACACTCGCGGCTTCTCTCTCGCCCGAAAGAAGCCGACCCACCACGATCCAGTATCGAACCTAGAACTACTGGCGTAGTTGCCGAGTGAGCTAACCACTACGCCACCGCGGCGGGTTTGCTCAGCACGCTAACTACTGAACGATATTCTCTCTCCCTCCGTCTATCTTCCTCCTGAAAAAGAAGTTTATTTAAGTCAGGATCAAACCTGCTATCGTGGTGCTACACACCCTGAGACTGGAGTGGAATTATAAGGAGATGATAAACGAGGCTGTATGTCTGACTTTCTTGATGAACTGTTTGCTGCCCCTTATGCTACACCACTATTAGCCACCTCGCACGATACGCAAGAGCAGTCTGCTTGTATTTTACCCTGGGCCTAACAAAACGATTCCGCATCAGGGCCAGCAGAAGACATCCTGCACGTAAAAGAATCCTCTCTACTTTGTAACGAGTAGATGAGTCAAAATTTCCAGTTGTAGGAGCTCGCCCCCTGGCGTCGGTAGAGTGCTCCAACGAACAGTAGACCGTCGATAAATGAGCATTGTGGTTGCAGTTATGGTCGGCAACCGGCTGTGGAAAAGCACTGTCCAATATAACGCCCTTGTTTCCATTCAGAGGGACTAATTAGGTCTATTGTGGGACTGCAGGTGATCGGGAGCACCAGAGGAGGAGAAGACCAAAGCGGACATGGGAACAGGTGGTACAAAAGGATATGGTTGTGTGCGGAGTGGATGGGGGCCTGGTCGGAGATAAGAGGGATGGAGGATTGGAACCCGCAGACCCGACCCAGCCATGGGCTGGAGAAGGGTATGATGGTGATGTTTCCATTCAGAGGGACAAGATGGGTTCCCGACCCTGCCATAGGCGGGAAAAGGGTTAGGAGTTGCTCTTATATTTCTGGGTGATGAAATTGACTCGATCTCCTCCTGGTGTACAGGTCATGAAAACATGATGATGGTGATGCTTGCTCGTTTGAAAGTGGCTGTTAGGTGGCGCCTTATCCTCTCTGCATTACCAGACAACAATATCTACTGCAAATATATTGTTTAAATCTTACTAGTCCCAGTGGTTTTTCAACTTTAGACAAAAAAAACAAGAAAATGAGACCTTTTAGAAACCACCCATGATGAATCCTACAAAAAAAACAGAGATGGTGAATTTTAAATTGCCTTTTTCTCTCTATGTAGAAAATGTTCAGAGGGCAGAAATTACCCAAAGTCCACATATATTTCTTCATTTTCTAATAAATAGGACCTCTACTTTAGAGAAAATATATTAAAAGCTTCCAGCAACATTATAAATGGGCGACGGATTCGTCATGGCATTCAAGTCCCTGTTCTCTCTATCTCTCTTAATACCCTAGGTATCCATTAAAAAGAACTTTCAACACTAAAAAGACTAATGGTCGGATGGCAACCTCCCTTTATATGGCCACATGTGAAATATTCATTTACTACACACACACACCTCAGAACTCACGTCTTGGTGAAACTTCAGGCGAACAATATTCACATTACTCACAAATATATGGACTTGTGTGAATTGCAGTTAAGGCCCACCATTTTTTTTCTTTCTCTCTCTCTCTTTCCATTATATTATACACATAAAGAATGACTTCAAATGTTGGATCATTAATTCTCACAGAAAAGTCACGCATACTACTACATTAGACACGTCACTGGAGATACACAAACAACTGGCCATTCTTACTTGTATATAAATATGTAACATCATATATTGTTGTCAATCTTGTAAGGAGACTCCTATTGAGTAATATCACAATGAAAACTACAGTATTTCGTAAAGAAGTTAGTCTATATTTAGCCTAGCCAGTGAATAAAACGATGGTTGCATTTTTTTCAAACGTTTTCTTCTGAAAGACATCAAAATGGAGGCCGACTTGCTCCTGACCGACGTCGACAGCATTTTGTTTTCTGACTAGAAAAAATACCGCGCCTAAGTTATTGTTGATTATTACATTATCTAGCTCAGAAGCCAGTACTCCAACTGTGCGGCCAAGTTGCGTTGGACACACCAGTTCTCATCAGATCACTGAAATTAGGCAACGCAAACCCACGTTAGTACCAACATGGGTGGTTGGTAGTGAACGTTAGGTGCTGCAAATTTCCCCTCTCCTACATCCTCTACACCAGTAATTTTCAATCTTTTTATTGGAATGGAACCCTTTGGAGCATTTAGACTTCTCTCGGAACCCTTGGAACATTTAGATCTTTTCGCGGAACCCCATACAGTGACATTAATTGATACAGGTGTGTGTGTTAGCATAAGCAGTTGAATTTGTGGCCTAATGGTTGAGAGACACCCGAAGTTCATCTTCGACAGACAAAAGTTGTTCTCGTTTCTTGTGTTTTCATTGTTGTTTTTATATTTTACCTTGCCATCGGTGGAACCCTTGGGCGGACTTACGGAACCCTGGTTGAAAAACACTGATCTACACCTACCTCCTCATCTCCCGAGAGCAGCCTCCTAAGTGTTTGGCCTGTTATGGCTGTTTGGCTTACTCACCAACCCGTTACTAGAACATGGAAATGCACAAAATGTTTTAAAACGTTTCCGAACGCTAAAAAACGTCCGCAAGTTCGATGCATTTTTGGTTGAGACCCAAAATGAGCTCAAAAGCATTTATCTACGTTCCAAGCGCTATGGGAATATCAAAGAATGGTTGCTTTCTGAATGTATTTGCTGAATGTGCCATTTGTTACACATTCCCTAGTAACATTCGCAGTACGCAAAACGGATCAAAAGTTTGTGCTATCAAACAATTTGGATCATGGACGTTTGTCAGGTGAAGATAGCGATGGCTGAAGATGTTTGCAATGATTACAGGTTTTTGTTGGTGCATACCTTACTTTACATCTGTAAAGTAAGATGTAAGATGTAAGAACCTGCGCACCAAAACCTGTTACACAAATAGGATAGCAAGTTACTATGACGAGCCTGATTGATGAACCATGCTTCCTTCAAGTCAAAGAACACAGAACATACGAATCAAGCAGAGCTGTGGGACACATTCATGTAATTCAAGAAATAAGCCTAGAAATCTCACCCCAGCTAACTTTTTATTACTCATCATTGGCAAAGCCATTCATGCATTTACTCAATAACTGCCTAACTGGCAGCCCACTCTGGAAGATCGTTTTCATTTCAAATCATCATCATCATATGGATCGAGTACCCATATGAGGGTAAGGTGAGGTAATGTGAGCTCCACTGCCGACCTAATGCTGTTTTCCCCCCCCCCCCCCCATTACTTATGTTAACGTCGGCCGAATTTCTTCGTGAAATCAATTTCGTCCACCAACGTCAAAAAGCGAGCTCCTTCCTACAACTGGACATTTTGCCGATCTACACGGATACCCCTGTATATCACTCCATGCAGAATGGGTTCTTTAACGTACATTTGACGTTGTGCACACCCATGGCACTATGGCTTTACTTCCCATCCGACAGAAGAAACACCCTGAAGCTCTTTCTCGCCGGAAAGAAGCTATTCGTCTCGACCTAGACCGAACGCACAAGCCAAGCACGTTGCCTCACCAAGGAGGGCTAAATTTTCATTTAAAAGCAAATTATAATTGAAAATTTGTTTAACTTTGATAGCCTAATTGGGTTGCTTTGATATTAGATGATAAATGAGTTGACTTGACACTACTGTATTGCATTGTCAGAAGGATGCCCTCTGAAAATTAGGCATTCTGGTTTCGGACCCCCTTCTTCAAGTTTTTAGTTTGCCAAGATTATTTTAATTCTCCCGACGTACAGGATTAATAATAAGTCATACACTTGAGCAGCTAATCAGGCGCCATGAAGTGCACCTAAGGCCTACATCTCACCAACAGCCATACTCGAACCTACATCCTCCGACTCAGAGTGAAGTAGGCCTACAACATCAGTGAGCCTCCAAGGAATACCTTCCTATCCAATGGAAGGAGTTCGTAAGGCTAGCTTTCACATCAGACAGGGACTACTGAAATGAGTTTGTGAATATTTAATTGGCAAGAGGGAGAGAGATGCGTGTCCGAAATTAATTTTCATATGGAGGCCGGAGGAAAGGAGGTGATGACAACGATGACTTAAAAGTGCTGTTAAGATGGCAAGAAAGAAATTCGTTTTAAAGGAGAACCGTACAGTTGTCTAGGACCCTGTATGAAGATAACACTTTTATTACTAAGAGCCCTGTATTTATCGATTTTATTACTATTTGAATGTTGTGGCACGATGCTGTGCCTAAAACTTAAAGACAGTCTTGTAAAGATGCCCCGACAGTTGCACATTTTTAGTCTCTCGGTTGCCTAGGTGATGATGATAAGGCTTATGGAAAGGAGAATTCGATAGATATTTTGAAATTTACGTATGACAGTTTTTAAAATATCTACTTCGGAATTTTCTTCATAATTATTAATGAAATCTTATTAGACATCTCGAGCACTTTGTCTCTGATAGATAGCATTTTCTTTATATCAAGGAAATATAAATACTCATTTTCATCTCTTGGATTTTTGACCTTCTGTGAATTTTGGGTATAATAGGTTATTTCATCTTTTTAAAGTCATTTTCAAATAAGTAGGTATGGTTTTAATATTTAAAAGTACTGCTGCCGGATTAATAAGACCCTTATTAACAGTGTCTTTCTCCCAAATGTCTTGCTCGGTGCCTGTAACCAGGATAAGACGGCGCAGAAAAATTAGACCTTGAGAAAAATTATCAGAAATGGTCCGAGGCAATGAAAGATAGCATGACCCTTAGAATCAATGGGAGATGGTTGAAGTGGAGACAGGCAAGTGGAGTCCTGTGTGAAAGGAGGGTCACAATCAAGTTGAAAGGGCAGTGGTTAGGCCCGCTATGCTATATGGGTCAGAGTATTGGGCATTGAGGAAAAGTCACGTCAGTAGAAAGCAATTAGTCGAGATGCGAATGCTGAGGTACATGAGCGAGGTGTCGAGAGCTGATAGTTAGGAATGAGTATATTAGAGGTAACCCGGGGTGGGAGACGTCGTGGTGGCCCGCCGGGATAACAGGCATGCTCCAGTCCAACAATGAACACTGTTGCACCTCCTGATGACGAAAAAGGCACTTGTAGCGTCCCTTTTTCTCTCTCATTCCCTTTATCTCCTGAAAAGCTACCCGTCTCGACCAGGATCGAACCTGCATTCCCAGACGTACATGCCAACAATGTTATCATTGAGTCACCAAGGTGAAATTTTCTTAGTCCTGGTGGGTTCCCTTTGCTCACACGTCTTCAAATTTCTGCCTTATAGAGCAATAAAATTCAAAATGCATGGTAGACACTATAAACACAATGTAGGCATCTGCAATAACCAGGGAACTGCAGTATAAACATTAAAAATATTAACTACCTCCAACAATTAATTCATGTCACATCTAATTTCATAATCGGATAGATGAAAGGTTATGCGAAATTTGTAAACATCTAAATGAAAGTCATATAAATAAGATATTAATATATAAATTTGGCAACCTTCATCAAAATTTCAGAAGATATTTCTTAGAAAATAGAGTGAAGTTGATAACTCAACTTGCAACGAAGTATGTGCAACTTTTTGCAATGAACTAAATAAGAAAATAATATATGTATGGTACACAAGTCTGGAAATTATTAATACTATATAATTTTATTACATTTATTCGTCATTGTGAATCGGAGTAGATTTTTTATGAAAAATAAAATCTACTCCATCTAATTAGCATTTTAAATTCATGTTCAAATGAAATATTCATGTTCAATTATGTAACAAGCTAGCACCACCATTATTTATCAATATTCTTAGTAGTAACACTTTTTATTCAGATTCGTCTTCTTCTTCTTCTTTTTTTTTCTTTTCATATTAAAATCCTAATCATAAAAACTTGTGATTAAATTCTTACATCCTATACGGTTATTTCCTACTCTCACTAAAACGTATAAATAGAATTTTTAACATATAAAATATTTAACTACTTTCTTCCTATCTTCAGCAAGAGGAAGATAGGAATGGACTGAAATTCTGCATACCTTTTCAGTCATAATCGTACAATAATTTAACACGGTGAAGCTAAGCTTAGATTTGCAGAAAATGCTACCGTGTTGATAGCAACAGACCTTGTTACTGCAGAGGGCGTAGAACTGCAGAGGAATAGAGTTACTGTAAATTTAACACCGCAAGATTGCAGTAGAAAGTAGACGAAAAATAAAATTATGGTTCTCAAAGGAATGATAATATCTGGACCCGCCTCGGTGGCGCAGAAGATAGCGTGCTCGGTAACTGCGTCAGTGACTCTAGGTTCGATACTAGATCGAGGTGAGCTGTCTTCTTTCAGGCGAAAGAGAGAGACCCCTAGTACACCTTCTGTCGGGTTTTTTCTTCGTTTTGTTGGTGTTATAGGGCCCTGCAACTACAACGGTCATTAGTACTCCGTTCACAGCGTACTTCTCATGCAGAATCTGCACAGACGCTACGCTGTTACGACTATTTTGGGTATTAGCCCTACCCAGTGTTCCCAAGCAGTCACCCAAGCTAGTACGAGCTGGGGTTTCGTCACTTAACCTCAGTGATCAGAAGAGAACTGGCGTGTCCAACGCAATACACCCGCTTCCCGCCTTCTTTCGGATGAGAAGGTGCCGTGTGGTGTGCGAAGGCATTTGCACGTACAAGAACCTTTACTACGCAAGGGGTAGATAAGGCAAAATTTCTAGGTGCAGGAGCTCGCCCCCGGCGTTGGTGGAGTGCCCCAAAGAACAGTAGACCGACGAAAACTAAACATAGAGGTTGCAGATTTGGGCGGCAACCGGCTGCGGAAAAATACCGTTCACTCACTCACCAATGGTTCACACCCGTGTGTCCATTCAGAGGGTCAAGATGGGTACCCAACCGCGTCATAGGCGGGGAAAGGGTTAGAAGTTGCATTTTTTAAAGGAATGATAATATGTGTGGATTGCCACCACGAAGCCAACTTGTTGTTGGCCCGATGACAGACAGGGTCAGTAAATTTCTGTCCACTGTTGGAAGGCTTTCTTGCTCTCCAGTCTGATCATCATTATACTGTATACACATACTGTATACTGCCAAAATGTCGCTTCATTCATCAGATATGTCCCCCTACTAGCTAAGAACTCCCATCCATTCAGCCTTGTGTCTATGTTGAAGACAATTTCTGTCTGCCTCTTATTATGAAGAGGCCAGAGAATTTTGTAACCCCGGCTCCTCTAACAATAGTTTTGAGACCTGGAAACAGTGATTTTTATTTCATTTTCTGATTAATAACTTGTTATCGTCATTTCTAACCCTTTTCCCGCATATGGCAGGGTTGGTTGCCCATTTTTTGTCCCATTAAGACACATGAACGATCTGTTGCACAGCATTTTAAGAAGCCGACTGTCAATTTATTGTTGCAACTCCTACGCTTATTTATCGTCAGTCTTTTTTATTTCTACTGAAGACAAGAGGCGAGCTCCTACTGCCGGAAATCTTGTGGAACTTCACGCATTTTGTATTCCATGTAGTAAGGGTTCTTTTACCTGCAGATGACACGGGGCCACCGACTTACCGCCTATCCGGTGGAAGGCGCACTGTGGACTTCTCTCGAAGTCAAATCACCTTGGTCAACGATCGAACCTGGAAGCATAAACTGCACGGACACTACACTAATGCGACGATTTTTGGGTATTAGCAGTACCCAATTTCCCAAGCGGCCACCCATGTTAGTACTAGGTGGGGTTGCGTTGCTTAACTTCAGTGATCAGACGAGAACTGGTGTGTCCAACGCAATTCGCCGCTCAATCACTTTCCTAGCAGAACAGTAATTGCAACGTTATCAGTAACTATGCTCTTATTGACCTGGTGAGATTTTTGTATAAAATCGTCGTACTTAATATTGAATGTAGGTATGGGGTCACTAATGGACCTCATAGGGCCTCGAAAAGGATCTGGTATTATCCAAGTTTCAGCCTTAGTTCAAACTGTCGGACGTAGCTGCATATACGCACATAGTTTGGCTGTCAGTCATCGTATTGTCTTAAGGTCCTTTGCTATGGGAGAGTTTCGAATTGAAGCCTGTTGTTTAGGAACCTCCTAGTTATTCTTTGGGTTGGGGTTTGGGCTCCGAAATACTTCAGATTGGTACTGATTGTACTATCGCTTTCACTAGTGGTTCCCGGCAGCATATACACGGACTGGTACAAATCCTGGACAAATCTTCATTTTCCCAGTACAGTGTAAAAAATTTGGAAATCGCTGACAGCAACGCTAAAACAGTCATAACTGGCCCGCTGTGTAGACAGGCGGAGGCTAAACCCCTAAAAATTCCAGATCGTTCGTTGGAAGAGATATAAAAGTGATTTTCACTTTCAATGGTTGGGGTTCAGACACCTTTCCGACAACAAAGACAGAAAAAAGTAATATTTTTCTTAACATTTCTGAATCCCGTTAGGGTTGTTTAGAGGGCGGCGACGACCTTAAACACCAGGAAATCTGGCCGATCTACATGATATAGAAAGGGTTCGTTTACATTCAGGGGCGACTTGGTACATACCCACGTGGTCAAAAGACACGGGCGTGATAATCGAACTGTATCGAGCAAGAAATGCTTCACCTGAAAGTCTTGCAACATGGCGGTGTTGTAACCCTTTAAGAAACGGTATAAGGCCTAAAAATCAATTTCCGCAGCAATGTCATAACAGGCAGCCTTGTAACCAATAAAAGGACCTTGCCACGTTAGCTAATACTAAACTCTAACTCATCTTCTTCAAAGGAAATAGTGCAATGCGATTTAACGGCCCTATTGCAACCTTTGCGATACAAGAAATCTAGGCGCTACAAAGGTCCTTCTCCTGACGATCTCAGAAAATCTAATCATTGCGTAAGCCTATTGTCTCTTTGAAACACAATAAGAGTAAGGGCAATTTCATCAATTCCACGCATTATTTCGCATAAAGAGGGTCCGAATTCATTGATGTAACGTCGCCCAGGATAGTACCTGTGCCAAAGTTGAATAGAGATGCTGCTAATCTCCGGGCTTTTTGCTATGTAGTTTAGCCTGTGCTTTGCAAGCAAAGTAAAGTCTAAATTAATTCGCTAAATATTTGACCCATTTAACAGCCGACAACAATTCAAGTCAACAGCTACACCGAATAAAAATACTGTCACTCTGTCCTTTTTACCCAGAAAAGGGTCTTTCTCCTCACATTGATGCCACTTTCTAGTCAGGTATTTAGAATGGGACGTCTCTTCTGCTATAGCCCTACCAATGGAACTACAATAAAATAGAGGAACTTTTGGCTTGACAATGGAACAATCCACGTAATCATTTACTTAAGAATTGCTTTCTTATCAGCCGCGGGACTTGTGCATGATTCCATAGTGGGGCTGATTATATATTGGGGAGAGGGGGATGTTCAATGCACTTTGCATGTACCAGAAATGGTGCCGTCACTGTTTAAGTAACAGTTGGGCTATCATCACAGAGGCAAATGGAGGCGTTCTGCGGCATTCTGCTAATTGACTTACGGAACGCCATATCGCTGCCCTAGAACAAAGGGCATTAAGTAGCTTTAGTATAAGGTCCTTTAAAGGACCAAAACATACAAACAAGATGCACTTGTATGCGTCTCTGGCTAGTACATGATGGAATGGGAAATCACCTGTCATGCAGGTGACCCCGCGTTCAAATTCTCCTCAGCTATGGTGGTGTCATTCCACATCTGAGCTTTACAAAGGACTGATGACACTTGGGCCCTACGTACAAAAAGGATTGATGGCTCCTGTTATGCCCCAAGTAAAATGACCGTGTGGTGTTTACTAAGGACTGGAAATAATTTCTTCCCAGTGCAGCTAGCCTAAAGTTTATCAAATGGAGACTCCCCGCCTAATAACACCTGGATAGGACCCAACATCAAGCTTGTGATAACTGAATCGTTGACAATTTAATATAAGTTTTAAATGGTCGAAATCAACACAGGAATGTTTCCATCAGAACCAGAAAAAACATCTCAAAACTTAGATATTCATGAAATAATGTGAAATCTCCAACTAATTCAGTGGTATTAAATTACCTTGTCACACATTCAGACCGCCCAGCAGAGCAGAAAAAAAACTCACAGGCTATTTCACCTAGCTTAATTGGTCCTTCAAGTAATTCTGTCAAGTCACCTTTTATAAATTTAAGTAATGTAGATCAGCTTTCCTTTGTATAACAGAGTATGCCACCACTTCTTTCCAGATCAAATCCTTGATGTTATCCTATCATGAAAATGCAGAATCATGCTATGTGACATGAACTTACCTTAAGACCAATCAAAACCGGAACTATAAACCTAATGCATAGACAGGTAACCCTAAGAAGAAATCCTTAAGACATCATCGGCGACTATGTCTTGACATTAGGGAAAGGAATAAGAAAAAAAGTAAAAGGGCAATGTTAAAGGAGATAGTTCAAGAAGGGAGGTTAACAAGTATGAATAGACAGGGGTCAAATTGGATCTAGATCCAAAATAAGAAAACCAACAAGGTTCAAGTAGGTATTAAGGGCTCCGTGACGACCACACGCCACCAACTTCACCTAAGAAAACAACCTTTCTGTCTCTCTCTCTCTCTCTCTCCTGCTCTTTTTGACCAACTTGTATTGGAGAGAGGACCCCCTATTTCGATAATATATGCATGATGATACATAAACATTTTTTTAAACATAGCGGTTAACACTTTTCATCTTAGAGATACATACAATAATAACATGCATAATCGACCAAGTGGAATACACAACATAAATATCTAAGACTTGGGTGAGTGAGTTTTTGTGACCAGTAATCTAGATGGCTGTTTATGCATTGACTTGCTAAGTGTCACACAGAAGACCCCCTCCTCCTTCTCTATTCATAAAGTTGTTTGTTGTTGTTGTTGTTGTTGTTGACGTTGTTAGGGCTACTACTTTTACCACCACTGCTGCGTTCAGAAAGAGTAAAAAAGGTGTCCACGTAATATATTATCCAAGGAGGAGAAGATGTATATATTTCACATGCAAAGTGGTTACATGTTCATAGTAGCTACATGGTAGTGTCCATTGAAAAGAAGTGGGAGAAGAAAAAGAAGGGACGAAGTCCCCGAAAAGGAGGCGGTACCTCCGTTTAGAGCTGCTTTTGTATGTCCACATTTTTAGAATTTATACGCATGCCTGCCCACTTCAATGGCCTTTTATGCAATTCAATGCAGTTGTTTAGACCACAAACACTATTAAAAAAGCATTAGTAGATTTTTGCTTCAATCCAGTTATTTATATCTTGAAAACTATCTATGGAGCTAGAGGCATAGAGATTTATTTATAAGACGAGATCTAAACTAGAAGGTGGGGTCATGGAAGAGGAGAGGGGGGGCAGAGAAACTAAATGCTGTTATTTATGGATTAGGACGATTTAGGTAGTGGTGGTAGTGATGGCAGAGAAATTGAGAGAAGAAGAAAAAAACCCACACGTAGACTTTAAGCAGCAAATCTTTCAGCAATAAACAAGCATGAGTATATTCAAGAGTGAACAAGACGAACAAAAGCCTAAAAAATGGCTGAGCTGAAAGGACACTTGACTAAAAACACCGCTAAATGATAAATTATGGCTTGACTGAATTTGGATTAAGTCGTTGGTAGGCGTGGAGAACGTATACATTTAATTTCCATCTTTAGATACCTGGGCGGAAACAAGTTTCAAAATAAGCTTCATGAAAATAAAAAATCTGCTAGTCTTTTTCTTTAAAAAAATTAAATTTAGGTTCTTAGTTGATTGAACAAAAGTCAGTGTTACACTTCAGTAAACGCATTCTTGAAGAGGATTCCTGTCCGTAATAATAAGTTCCAGGTAAAAGTTAAGGTTGCCTTATTCTTTAAATAACTGAAATATAAATCGAAAGATAGAAAAGTTCAGAGAAGATCATGGGTCACCATGAACCAGCGGTTACCGACTACTGAATATCAATATCATTTTAATCGTCCCCTAACATGTAAAATAGCGTATTACTGCATTTCTTTAGTTTTATTATGTTATTATCTTGTTGGTCCTTGGTCGTCGTCGACCGACCGGGAGGATCATGCCACGGAGGTACCATGGAGAATCATTCAAACTGGCATACAAAAAATACAGTAGCATTTACACTGGAGGCTCTGCAAATCCTATATTTTTGCAATCGTGTACACCATATCTAACCGATGAAAGGGTTGGGTCTGCGAGTTCTGGTACTCAATGTCCTCCTATTCTCAACCAGGTGTCCACTCATCTACTCCCTCCCCCATTCACTGACTTGTTTGACCTCCTCTACTTCACTTGCTACCTATATTTTGCACCCTGTGGTGAACCTCACCAGCTCCTCTTCTCATAATTTTCAAACCATTTCAGTCGATTCTCTCTCAGTTTTCAATAATGTTTTCTTTCATTTATAAACTAGCCAGGCCTGGTTCAGAAGTGGACTTTTTCGAGTCTGAGGCCCCCGCGCTCAGAAGGGGCGCCACGTCGTCAATTTGCTACGAGCATTTGGCAGTAGAATTTCTTGTTGAAAATATTTTGAAGGCTCTGTAGAACCTTCAGCAGCGCATACTGAAGCAGGTACATTTCTGCTCCTTTCTGTAAGGGTCTACTCAACACTGACCCATACAGCATACATACCCCTTTTCTATATCCTTGCAGTTTACACACTAAAAATTGTTCAAAAATATTTCGTTGGGTGTACGACACCCGTTGAGTACGGAACACTTTCCAATAACATTACCGTAGTTACAAAGAACACCGACTGAAATAAGCATGAAGCCTCGATGCAATTTCTGTCACTTTGAATTACACAATGCATTCTTCAATGCCTTATTATGGCAGAACGCTGTATAAAATTACGATACGGACCCTTGTCCTAGCAGTATCAAAATAAGCCCCATTTTCAAGTGGTAAACACAACGACGATCTAAAAATATTATTTGATTAATTACTTTGTAAAAACCTTGTTTGGCTAATTTGAAGCGGGTAGAAAAACGACGTTTGATTGATAACTTTTATGTCTGTTGAACAAAGTTGCACAAAACGGTCGTCACATACAAATATAGATGCCCTTTACTACTAATACAGCTTTTGTTCACAGAATGCAAAAAAAAAAGTTTTATTATTGACAACAATTATCACTGCATCAAAAAATCGAGTTTAATGAGTTTTTGAGTATAATATCTTAAATAAATGGCGTCAACACCCATAATAGCTCGCTTAAAATAATATATTAAGTGAAAGATGGGATGCGATTTTAACATTAGACGAGACTATGTCAGAAGCAGAAAAGGTCCTAACTCATTGTTTAAAATAAATTATATAATTTTCAGTATCACTCAGTATTTTTCACGAAAATGCAGTCCATTCTGTCGAGTGCTTCAAATGGCGTTAACTTTAAAGAAATCTCGGACGATTTTACATAAAATTAAATATTTTACATTTCATTTAGATTTACATTTTCAATTTCTGATTTATAGTCTTATTTTTTGACTAAAAGACCTTTCTGTATGATAATACCTACAACAATACGTCTGTATTCAACAACAATTATAATTCGATCACCTGAACAGGTCCTTTCTGTCTCGTCGTCGCTTTCACTAAACCTTTTTGTTCGTTTTTACAATTTCAGCTGCGCTTCAATTTTAGGCGTTCGCCATTCAAAATAAAATTTAACAAATGCCGTATATAAAATCAGAATTATTTTCATAGTGTGTAGCATAGTAGTGAGACCCGCCTCGATAGCGGGGTGGGTAGCACGCTTGGTTACTGAGTCAGTGGTTCTAGATTCGACACTGGACCCAGGCGGGTTGGCTTCTTTCGGGCGGGAGAGAGGCCCCGTGTAAGTAAAACCGAGAAGTAAAACCGAGGTCCCGTGCGGTGTACGATGGCATTTGCACGTAAAAGAACTCTCTCTACTATCAAACGGGTAGGTGAGGCACAATTTCCAGGTGGAGGAGCTCATCCCCTGGCGTCGTCGGTGGAATTCCTCAACGAAGAGTAGACCGACGATAAATAAGCATACGGGTTGCAGCTTTGCTCGGCAACTGGGTGTGGAAAACCACTGTCCAATATATTGCCCTTGTGTCCATTCAGACGGACAAGATGGGTACCCGACCCTGCCATAGGCGTGAAAAGGGTTAGGAGTTGCTGTGAAGCGTAATAGTGAATGAAGACCAAAATGTGGTTCACCAAAGTAACGGTAGGATCTAAGAATTCATTAGACAGTTTGATCCTGGCCGAGGTAAATACTGTAGTTTCTGTAGAGTGGAAGGTACATAAAGTAGTGACCCTGTATGGTACACGATGGCCCTTTAGGAAAAGAGTGCATGATGCAAAATATGTTTACACATCAACAAAATTACAAGGTGTAGGAGCTTACTCCATGGCGCCAGGAACAGAAATTGCCTCCTTTCTTCAGCAAGAAGATGATAAAGGCTGACGATAAATGAACAGGGGTGTGTTACATGTGTTCTTGGTACCAAAGGTCAAAATGGATACTCGATACAATTATAGAAAAAAATGAGGATGATTCTAAGGACTGACTTTCGCCATTGCTAATTTGCCATAATTACGTTGAAATTTTGGCAAAAATTTGAATTAATAATATGAAAAATATATATCAGTTCAGTCAATCATTTCAAAAGTGAATAATCAATAGTGTCAGGTATTATTAGAAACAGTACAGTTATAGTTAATAGACTATACCGTAATTAGTTGCCCGTTAAATATTAGTATTTGTATAACACCTTTTTATTTCCCTAGGTCGCGAAATTAAAAAATTATGAAGTGCAGAGTAAAAATACTGAGAAAATAAATAAAACGCTACATCAGACGTCGGCATTCAAGTGAACATCAGCAGCCATGTTGTGTGGAAACGAAAGCATGACTTCATACTCTTAAGTGAGACTGTTTTATCTTCTGTTTAGAGAAACGAATGGATGCTACCAAACCAAATTGTCGTCAAGGAACATTCATATTTCAAGAAATAATGATGGAAACAGTATATACATATGAGAATCCGTGGTCTGTCATACTAGTCAACATTATATTGAAATTTTTCAAAGTGGAAAATGAACCGAAGATTTAGAGGTAGGCCTTAGTTCATTTCTATTATTCAGATTTATAAACGATCTTTTACAAATTACTATTTACTTTTGAAAAGAAAATCAACATTTCAAGTGCACCACTTGCACCCAATAATAATGTCAGTAAAAATTATGTACAGCCTATAAAGCACAATTGAAAGTAGCACTAGGGGCCTATATTTAAAGGTCCAAAAATTATTATCTAACGAGGCCATTCTCACACAATTGCCAAATTTTTCGATTAAAAAGCACAAAGGAACCCTTCTACTGTAATTTAATTGGTAGTAAAGGTGGTAACCATATACTAGGTACTTAACTAACATCAAAAGCACAGGGTTCGTTGTTTAAAAAGACCACGAACACAATCAGACGTCAAGGGCTTCATGCATCATTATGGCTAAGATAGATACAATGCCAGAAAACTTACAAAATCTCAATTGGGGGTTATGAAATGGTAGAGACATTCATGCCGAAAATTCACATCTAGTTTCATTTCCAACCCCTGAAAAGAAACCCGCTAATCTTGATACGCCCCATGAAGAATCTACTCGAGGACCTATCCTCTGATGGAATCACATTTTGCCTGTGTTTTTCATACCTAACTGACTGACATTCAGTATAAAAAAACCAAAAAATAACAAAGGGCTGACCAGAAAGAAAAAACAGAAGGTTAGGAAGAGGTATGAACAGGTATGAGTTCCAGATCGGTGGTGCACCTTCAGACAGTTTCAGGCAATTCAATATAATGCAAAGGACCTTTGAGTAAGAAAACACAGATCGTATAATTAACAGCCTGGTCGAAATTATGCATACAATAAGATAACAACTACAGAAACAATTAAATTCGTTCATTTCGGTGATAAAGAGTGGCTAACTGTTCAGTTTTATCTGTTAACGCTATCCACATACCATAGGCAGGGCCGAGCAAATTCACATGGCCCCTCCCTCCAACATTTTGAATCTGTGAACGGAACTACCATACCTATTTCAGATACCACCAACCTGTCGATCTCAAAGTTTTTTTAATCTGTCGAAGATCCAGATTTTCCTTTTTTTACTATAGCTTGGTTAACTGAGTCTGTGTCTCCATGTTCGATACTGGATCGAGGCCGGTTGGCTTCTTTCGGGTTAGAGAGAGGCCCCGAGTGCGCCTTCCTTCGGATGAGAAGTAAAACCGAGATCCCGTATGGTGCACGATGGCATTTTCAAGCAAAAGAACCATCTCTGCTATGCAACGGGTAGTAGGAGGTCGTCTCCGCTCGTGTCGGGGGAGTGCCCCAACGAACAGGGCGGCGAATTGCGTGGGACACACCAGTTCTAGTCTGATCACTGAAGTTAAGCAGCGCAACCCAGCTAGTACTGACATGGGTGACCGCTTGGGAAAACTGGGTACTACTGATAGCCAAAAATCGTCGCATTAGTGTAGTGTCTGTGTAGTCTCTGCATAAGAGCCATGATGTGGACGGGGCTCTAATGACCTTGTAGTTGAAGGGCTCTAAAACACCAACAAACAAACCCAACGAACAGTAGATCGACGATAAATAATCATAGGGGTTACAGATTTGGTCGAAGCCGGCTGCGGAAAAATACCGTCGAATATATCACCCGTGTGTCCATTCTGAGGGACAATATAGGTACTCGACACTGCCATAGGCAGAAATAAAAGGTTAAGAATTGTTTTTACTATAATGACAATTTCTTAGTAAGAAATAGGCTTATCATTATCTTTAATTCCTGTTAGTTTCTTTTCTAAATTGTAGTACCTTACTTGAAAATGGGCAGCAGTTCTCAACATGTCCACTTAGGGAAATGTAAACCATGAATTTTGACCTCAGTTTCCCCGGGGCTTTGTTTTTTCGCCAACCTGAAATTATGATATAATTTGTATATAAAAAGAATACGGCAATTAGAATGATCTCTCATAAATGATAATTCCACTTGATTAGAAATGGGTTAGGGTTGGCGCTAGAATCTTCAGCGCCCGCTCGCAAACCTCAAATAATCCCCCCTCCTCGATTTTGAATATTGTTGAAATTTCGAAGCGGCCCAAAGTCGTCTGAAGTGTCGACTTTGGAGGTGCATTTTACCTTATGCTAAAACGACTTGCACTTGATAGGGTGATAAAGGTCAAAAAATTGCGAAACTATGCTAAATTAATATATGAAATTATACCTGAAGTGAAAAAACTATGGTCCACTATATCTATTTGGGCAAGCGCGACACAGGGATGAGCATTTTGTGATGATTCCTCGACAAAATGTAAAAGCATGCTAAAGTAAAAAACAAATTCATGAATTTGAAGAGCGGCTGTATTGCGCTGGACACACCAGTTCTCGCCTATCACTGGAATTTGTGAACACTGCGTACTGCTGCTACCCATGAAGCGTAGTGTCTGTGCAGATTCTGCATTAGAACTACAAAGTGGACGGGGCTCTAATGGCCGTTGTAGTTGAAGGGCCCTAAAACACAAATCAAAGAAAAACGGCATCTGAATCAGGAATTAGATTCAGAGAGATTCTAATTAAAATTCCTTTTGTGAAATAGTGCTTATTATTTACCAATTGCACTTTCTTATCGAATGTGGCCCGCTAGAGATTTTACGGACGTTCATGAGGCCCACAAATATTTGCCCACACGTGCTTTACAAATACCTCTAGAATATATTGTACTGTAATAAAGAGACTGTGTCGTCATTTGATTGGTTGGTTCGTTGGTGTTTCAGGGCTCCTCAACTGCAAGGTCACTAGAGCCCCGTCCACTGTGTAATTCTAATGAAGAGACTGCACAGACACTACACTAATGCGACGATTTTTGGGTATTAGCAGTACCCAGTTTTCCCAAGTGGCCACCCATAGCAGTGCTAGCTGGGATTGCGTTGCTTAACTTCAGTGATCAGACGAGAACTGGTGTGTCCAACGCAATAAGCCGCTACCCTGAGTCATCATGAAAGTATCACGTCACATAAAGGTAACATACAAGCTTATTTACCTTCCACTGCTTACATGTCTGCATCTGCTTTAATTTCTACTAATATTTTTAACCAGTTCACGTTATACAACAGTGCTGTTAACAAGTAGTAGATAAACAATTTGTAAAGAAATACGTCAAAACATGAACGATTGCGAGCCTCAAAATTATTAGCAATTTCAGTGCAAGCCATTATTTTTTTTTGAAGGTATGAGATAATTCATTAAAAAAACATTAAATGATTTCGACTTTCAGAAAATGTCTACATTCCTCTGATGAGTTGCCGTGCAGACTATCAACGGTCTTGACGAACACAGGTTGTCATCATTAATAAATTTTCATCCCTCTAATTACATATAGGACTAACACGAAACATCCTTTAAACAGTATATGAATTTCGTGTGCGAATCTAAGCTGGAATTACGACTATCCCCTCAAGGTGTCCGCTCTATTTGCCTTGCCTGCTTTCATATTCCTGACATGTCCCAGATTTTGGTAAGTCTATTTGGGATACATGAAAGAGTACAATGGTGTCGCGCAAAAAAGTGAACTAATGATAGTGTTGACATTTTACCAACGAAATAAAAAAGATGTTCTTATCAACGAGAGAGGAGGATGTGAAACCGGTCCATGTGTGAATGACGACACCCTAACCGTCCTACACCTTTTGTTATTAATATCAGTCTGAGAACTGTATACATTTCAGGTCATTCAAGCTATTTTTTTCAAAAAAAAATTACTAGGGGCTTAAAAAATCCTTCTACGCAAATTTTTCTACTATTTGACCTCAAGAAATGATCAAAAAATGAAATAAATTTCAAAAACATTAAGGCCAGAGGTCTAAATGTTCGCGAACACTAAAAAGCGTTTGCAAACTCTTAGCATTTTTTGCGGATATATCACGCACGCACCTAACAAAAACATTTATCAATGTTCTAATAGTGGTGTGAACATTAAAGAATGCTTGCTGTTTTTAGGGTCTCAGAAAGAGTGTAGTAGAGACGCGTAGTTAGCACCAACAAACATCTCACGAGGATTCCGAATCTCATTTCCTGTCAAATAAAAGCAGTAATCAGTCAAACGAAACCATGGGTTTCGACCCAGGAATGAATTTGCACTCCAAGTTTACGGCATAAGCACACTCATGACAATTTATTTCACCGCTAATACAGACGGCCATACGTTCATTGGACCTACATTTTTTTTGAGAAGTACTTTTAATTTCATTTTCTACCTTAAATAATTATAATGATATAGCTCCTTTCTCCCCGAAAACAAAACTGAATATTGTAATTCACGTCTACTAAGTTGTCTGTTTTGTTCAGTGTCAAATTAACACGGATTTCATACAGTAGATATTATATGGACTTCATTTCGGAAAATGACGTTAAATTGTACAAAATTAATTATTGAATGTCATTATGATAAACTCCATGTCATGTGCAGAGCCACGTGGCAGCCATGGCTTGGTGCACATTGGAGTGAAACGTATGCCCACTTTGCGTCTGGTTAATATGACTTGAAATTGGATTAATCTAAACATACTGTTGTTGAGAAAGGACGGTGGTAGAATGGGACAGTTGGCTTCACGTAGGGTCTTAATTTGGTTTATTAATATGAGCGTCATTGGCAGCCATATCACAAAATAAAATGCAGATGTATCCGAATTAGAAACAAACACTTTCTCTATTAAGAAAACGAATTCAATTTGTGAAACGTTAAAGTTACACTTGAATTTCAGTCAATCTCAAGTAAATCTAATTTTCATTGTTTTATGCTTTTCGACTCCTTGTAGTTGTTTTTCTTCTTTTTCTTCTGCGAATTTTATGAACTTCACTAGTAATGTACAAAAAGTGTGGGTTACCACCCTTCTCTAAATAGTTTACATTTATTAAAGTGAGGGTTAATCGATACCCATGCGGTGCGTGAAGACACTTTGTAAAATATTATACTGCTGTTTCAGACAAACATAGGTTTTTTTCGGAGGTGGCTCCAGATGGAAATCAGACAATGTTTTCACATACTGAGATACAACTCTAAAAATTATTAGATCATTTATTCAACGTTAATTATTATCCAATTTTTCCAGTAATAAAAATTGCGTCTAAAATAAGAGATTATGAAAAATATATTTTGACATCTTTATTTAATCAAAACTTCCTGAATTTTATAACCTGTTCATTTAACATGTCAAGCCACTTCTCTCCTTGATAAATTTTAACCCCTTTCAAAAGGAATAAGTAATAATTACGGTATATTAAAAAATGTAGGATAATAGACTACAACCAAAAACTGAATTCAACATCTGTTAGAGAGAGAGAGACAGCTCTTAGGAGCTAACAACAACAAAGTTTACGATGCAAACGAGAAAAATTCAGTCGGAATCTGGTTTGGTTCTTCCTGACGGAAAAAAATAAAATTAATGACTATTTTATAATGTCTGAAGTCTTCACTCTCGGATGCAATGCAGCATTTTCAACATTTTCATCATTAAAATTAAATAAGCGTCAGTACAGAAACCATGCAGAAAATCTACCTTCAGAAGTGTCCCTTCACAAAGTGCATATTTCTAATGACCCAATTACACCAAAACGAATTTCTTTAAATAATTTCTCAACTATACCAAACGGCCTATTTTATCATTTTCCTCATTTATTTCAATAAAGCAAACCAATCTTTATTAATTCTATGCTGAATTCCTCTGTTTAATGTCAGGATTTCATTATCATCTAACCTGCCACCTGAACTAGCCCTACTAAAACGTCCATTACTACCAAAGCTCTATTACACATTAACAAAAATCTAAGATTTTTTCTATCAAATGTCCGACATCGTTGGAGAGAAAGCATCACTAGATCTATAACCTTAGGTTCATGAGCATTACGATGCCTAAACATACTAATCTGGGGAAGTTTTGAACTTTTGTGCAGAAAATCCCTGACCTGACACAAACACAACTCACTTTTATAAAGTTGCATATAAAATAAATAATAAAGGCGTGCTGGGATACTCTCGGTGACGAAATTGAAGGTAATAATAATTGTCCTAGTCGAAATATACTGAAAAGACCATCATCACATTCCAGTGAGATTTTTTATGCAATGACAGCTTTACGACCCTGAATGCCCATATAGGTTCGTCCCGTGCAGTAGTGCCATGGGTACAATAAAAGCAGGTTGTACGATTTAGAGTAGCGTTTCTTCAAGTGCAATCCACGGTCACTACTATGCCGCAAAGATTTATTGTTGGTCAGGAATTTTAGTGCTAAATATTTGATCTACAGCCTTCACGTGGAGCATAAAAATGATTTTATTTGTTGTTTGTTTGTTGGTGTTTTAGGGCCCTTGAACTACAAAGGTCATTAGAGCCCCCAAAATGATTTTATGGGACGATATACATAGTTGAACTCGGACAAGTAGATTAGAGCCCATGTACCTATAATACCGGTAAATAATGTCATTCTCTCCACCTTGTTCACGATGTTGTTTTAGGAACGGTCCTTTTGAAGTTCCCAAAAGTTTACTAAGATTCAACAAATTATATCTGGTCATGGTTTTGCTTCTCATTTGACTAAAAGCTCTATTAATACCTTGTGCTTGAACTGAACTTGTGCACCACGAGTTCCGTTCAAACAGTACTTGAGCTCTTGAGATGGGTGCATTACATTTCAATTCTTTTTTTACTTAACTTGGCAGTCGGAGTAGACATATTTTTCGTTTATCAATACTGGACTAGTAAGTATGGGGTGTTGGATATCCGGCTTCCCGAAAATTACCACATTCCTGAAACCAAATTGCTTGACACAATTTAGTACATTTTAAGTGATATTATCGTTGCATTTGTTTCTATGTCTCACTGTGGGTGCAAATATCCTGATATTGACTAAATTTCTTGCAAGAATAGAAAACGTACGAAGAAATTACAGTAAATACTAAACCACTCGTAGTTTATTTTAGGGATGGGTTATGCTGAATAACTACATGTAGTATACCATTTTATTGCCTATTACCTAGCTATAAATGAAATAGTTTACACCCTATGTCTGACTTGATCAAATATTGCAATCGTCAACAATATACGACCATTAGAAAAAAATCATGTAAGAAATTAATTAAAAATTTTAGTGGTTCAATTTCTTCTTGGTACTTTATTCTTGCTTGTGAATTTCAAGTCATAAAAAGTTAACCTGCTGTGAAAACATAATTTAACCTGTTCTTGTTGCATGAACACTTGGTTGGCATAAATCTCTTACAGTTGTACGCGCGAGATGAGCAAGGAGAGAAAAGTCCCCATAACCCGTCAGGAATACGTTTCTCCTCAAACTGAATGCATACATAGCTAGAAAATATATAATTTTTTTTGGAAATGAAGCGTGATGTCATTATTTACCCATATATTATGGGATTCAAAATTTTTCCCCCGATATATTAGGAAACCTAAAGACGAATTTTAATAGTGGGGATAGGACGTTTTTCATTAAAAATATGAGACCCATAAATTTTTCTTAGATATACGTAGCAGACAATCTGTGACCATAGAGAATTATGAAATGTTTATTTCAGAAATGTGTTCCTTTCCATTTTTAAAGTGTTTCAGAAGTTCTGAGGTCAAAAATGATGCGAATGAACATATGCATTACATAGTCGAGAGAGTAAAGTATTTTTTTTTTTTTTTTGGTGAAGGATGAATAACACTGTAGCATGCCTAAAATGGAAAAGGATTGAATCTTTCTTCTTAGTGCATTTTCTTAGAAATTCTTAACAAGAGACAGCACTGGTTAAGTTCAAAGGAGATCATTTCATTTCCTAACCTAATCTGCTCGTCTGAAGTAATTATTTATTTAAAACCCATTTGCTAATTATCCCTTTTTTTGAATTTTTGGATACTATTTATCTTGAAAGTAATAAAAAGATTCAGTAATAGTGAATTGAATTTTCTAAAATAAACATGGTATAAAAATATAATGTTATTTTCAAAGACATTTGAAGGAAACTCATTTCTAATTAGTCCATTAGCTACTAAATGGACAAAAAGTGCTTAAATTAAAAAAAAAATTTTTCAAGCTGATGCTTCAATTTATCCCATTCAAGAAAACTATTATTTGGGATCTGGCCTATCAATAGCAGACGGTTTGGGCTGGATCTATCCTGGAGATGAAAATCTTAGTAGGAAAATCTTGCTCTTTCAATACAAAAAAAATGCTGAATTGGTCCAAAGTTCTACACTTTAATGCAAACTCTCAGAAGATATCTTCTACATTCAATATTTGACAAATGTCAACGAGGACGTGAAACACCAGATGGTATGCAAAATATTTTTTGTCTGTACGCGCGACGAAAATGCGGATTTAAAAGTATGCGAATATATAGTTTGTTTTATTTTGTCACTGGCAGTTTTATTCCACAAATAACAATGATTTCCATTAGCCAATGAAGGGGCATTAAAGACAGGCATTGTTACTGGGAGGTGCTCGGAAAATGTGAAAGTAGACAGATTTTAACTCTAAGAGTATTTTACATTGGTGGTAGGTCGAACAACCTAAGAATCGCCTTTATTAAACTTACTAAAAATAACTCACTCTACTTAAGTCTTATATTATTTTCATATTAATTTGTAAAATCAATGAATTAAAAAAAGAAAATTGAAACATAAACATCATCTCATCATTAGTGGCTTCAATTTTCAGAAACACTACTAATATTTATGGAGGAATTTGAAAAATAGCATTTTGTTTGGTGTCGCAAACTTTCCTAAAACGAAAATTCTACTCATTCATAGATAAGAATTAATTAATATTTACGAATCAAGACACATTTTTACTGAGCATTTTGTGGGACACAGCAGTCATCAGACCTTCAATGACTCCAAGAGTAACCCCTACCATCATACAGTATAGGTCTCCACAATTGGGAACTTGACCTATTGTCACTTACAAACCAAGCGAAGGCACAAGCCATCTTTCAAATTGCCTAATTTCTGCGTTGCTGTCATTTGCAGTGGTTAGGGGTACATAAGGGGGATTTAAGACCTAACAGTAATGGAATTGAGGAAGTCAGCTACAAAACCAGAAACAGAGAAAACGGACAAGAGAATTGTAAGGACAGAACGGGGTTACTAAGGACTCAAGAACCAAAATTAAAATTTTGGGATTAGTAATCAAATGTCACAACTCTTTCCTACGCCTTATGATTACTACAGCACTGTAATGAGAAATTAGCAGGAGACGCATTTCTGCTTATTGATTTCATATTTCTTATAAATTTCCTACATAGCTCCCAACATGACACAACGCCACTTCTCATTAAATAGCTTTGTTGAAATGATCTCTATCCAGTAATTAAAACTATGTTGCAACTGGATTTAAAAAAAAAAGATTGAAAGTTGTTGCACTGAGTGCAACAACATCATATTTCTAGCAGAAAATTGCAATTCTACTACATTAAAGTCTAAGCCCTAAGGTTTCATTCGAGGGCTTCTTTTCAAAGATTTCCATGTATGGACTTGTTTACATATTACTAGTGAAACTAAATTCAACATGATTCGTCTTCAACTTCCATTTCTCTCCATCAAACATTTCATATTTACTTTTTTAAGTAAATACTAACATAAGGCTTTCATGTCTTAAAATAGAAGGATGGGTGGTGGTGCAAAGAGCAAAGAGAAGAAGACGAATAAGAAGTAGTAGACTAAGGCCATCACGAAATGAAATGGAGGAGGGAGGAGGATTAAATACAAAGGACACTTGGGAGGAGATCAAAGACACAGTGATAGAGAAGGAATAAGACGTTGATGCCTTGGGTTTAGACCAAAATAGGATTCAGCTCACTACAAGTTCAAAAAGTATTGGATAAAATACCCCTCTAGTGCCATCAGTTGGGAGTGGAATTTGAATTGGGGCATATATGGGAGGAAAAGCCATTTAAGTTCCAGATCTGTGACTGCCATACACAACAAGTACGAAAACTTTCTGTGAAGCAAGACATGGGTGGATGAGGTGACTGAGGGGAAAATAAAATTAATATGTTAGATATGATAAGCTCACTGACTTGGGCTACTTTGACATATTCCTATTTATGCAAATACAGAGCTAAAAGTGAGAGAGAGTGAAAGACAGACAGAAAATATGCCCCAAAAATATAAAATGAAAACGCCAACTGCATATGTATAATAAATATGTATATGCGTTGAATTGTACGTGGACTTTACACATCAAATTTTAACACATCTATATGCGGCTGTACTACGATCGTATATCTAAAGAAGCAGTAACTAGAGAATGAATAAAGAGTATGAAGGGAGGAGAACGACGGGGGAGTTACAGGGATGTGGAGTGGGTGAGGTTGACAACATGGATGGAGGAAGAGGAGGAGAAGAGAGACTCCAAAATGGCGATCAAGAGGAAACAACGTATAGGGAGTGATGATGATGATGATGCTGAATGTAAAGCATCATGGGAAGGTAGGAGGGGGAGAAAAAACTGAAGAGAGAGCGAGAGAGAGAGGGGGAGAGAAAAAGAAGAGGGAACTGGATATGAAAGTTTCAGAATCCGTAGAGGATGGATCTAGTCACACAGTTGCCTGATTGGTTTAGAAAATGTGCCTCATTTCCATTTTAATTAAGATCATCCAATAAAACGTCAATGGGTGGAGTTAAAAGAGAGCGACAGAGAAAAATTCGATCGCCAGAATGATGCTAGTGGAGAATCAGAATCAAGACGAAGAAGAAGAAGAAGAACAGTTTCTTCACATTTACGCAGAGATGAGTTCGCGTGGGTGAAATAAGGGTAAGGTGGGAGAAGAGTGGAGTGAGGGTTGTGATGGTGGCGGAAAAGGGGGGATGTAAAGGATATAAGGGATGAGGAAAAAGTTCAGCATCTGATTCTAAAAGGAATGTATGTATCTTTGCTTTCATTTTCTAGAAGCAATATTATTAGTCCCTTAAGAGAGCTACAGAGAGAAAGAGAGGAAAAAGGGAGGTTGGAATGGGGTCGGTCACCTTTCTGCTTCACTGACCGAATAGAACTATAGTTGGCCTATAGCTGCCGTTATTCGCCTCAAGAAATTCAAATAAGTAAAAAAAAATTTTGTTCTGAAATGTGAAGCAGGTATCTGTGCTCATATTGATAGAGATACTATGGAAAGATATTAAAAACACCCAAATGGTTTTTATTCCACCTAATACACCCTTCTAGTTTTGGCTTCCTTTTTTGACGATATTTATAAGTTGGATCCATGCACATCTGTATCGTTGAAAATCAGTTTTTTTTTCAATTCACTGCTCTTGGATAGAAAAACTTAAAATATGGTTCATATGTATACCGAAGTCAATATGTTAAGTAGCATATAGCCAATAATTTCAAATATTTACTGCATGCCTTTGAAAGAGAATTGTTAGATCAAGCAGACACATACATGCATTCCAAATACAGATATATGACGTTCAATCATTTCTCTAATGGGTAAATGAAGGACAGTGAGATGCAGTGAAAAGAGAAATTATTAAAGATGATGATTAAAGTATTCTAATAGAGTATAGTGTAGCTTCTTCTTTTGAGGCGAAGAAAAAATATGAAAAAGAGATACACAAGCATGCCATTCAAAAATCCTTTCAATAAATTCTGGAAGTTTGAGTTAGTTGCAGAGCTCAGATTCTCAGAAGTGAAAATATTATTCTACGTCAGAAATATTTGCAAGTTTTCCCCAAGTTCAGTGTAGTAAATAAATATTTATGGCTGTTTTATCTCAAAATTTGTATCAAACTTTGCAGTTCATCCCTTTCATCTCCCTCCTACCAGTCCTAACTCTCTCTCTCTCTCCTTGCCAACTCCAAGTTTTCTTCAGCCCTGTTGCTTGCAATTTTTAAAGTTCAGCTCAAGCAGCACATCACGCTTCATAAGGTAAAGCAATAACTTTTTTAAATGCCATTTTTATATCATTTTTCACTTTGCAAAAAATCTGTAACTATTTAGCTTTAAAGACTAACATTTTTCTGGCATAGATAAGTTTTTCTCCTCCTCTTTTCTTCCCTCCTCTTACTTCTTTTGGATATTTGAGGCTAAAAATGAAGGATGATGATAAGGGGTGAAAGAGTTAAAAAAAACAGGAAAGGACTGTGACTAAGAATTAAAGATAAGTTGAATTTTTATTTCAATCTGTGCGTTGGTGATAAGTAAGCATGACTGGTTATAGATGCAAAGCATATTTTACTAACGTACGAAAAGAGGGAACCCTTCACCCCCACACACATGTCACACACATTGCTCTTTTCTTAAATTGTTAAATAAAAAATACTCTCTATTTCACGTCTAGAAAACTAACTATTTTTCTAACTTTCAGACTAGGTGAAGTTGTTGGTAAAATTTTGCAAGGAAATATTTTCGTGTCAAGCATTTTAAATGGACTAAATGAGACGTATAGCTATAAGCCCTTATGCAGGGAATAGATGCTAGGAACCACAAAGAGCACACACACTCAAAGCCCTGCTCCCCACTCTTCTTACCGATTTTCACACACACAACCTAGGTCTATAAACGTTCAGCTACGTGATCGACTTTGCACAACCTAATCACTAGGTTTGACTTTGCTTTTATCATTATTATATGTAATATAGGCGACTGGGAATAAAACTTTAAAGCTTATGCAAATCAATTTGCTGCCATGTCTATAAATGCAAACGAATGCGCGCATAGCATACCTTGACTGGCACACAACAAAAAAGAGGCGAAGGGAGTCTATCTTTTATTTTGGATAAAAGTCGAAAATGTTGAGAATAACACAAGATTAAATTTTTTATACATATAAAACGTCTTAAAGTCGCGAAGGCTAGCTAGCTACCCTTAAGCTTACATTAAATTATCTCTCCCAAAAAAACTGATTTCTCTTATTGTGTCAAGATTTTTTTCATCCCCTTTGAAAATGCAAAAGCAAAATAAAAAGCAGTGAAAATCCTTTTCCAAATGTGCTTCGATGCTTTCGATTTCTTTTTTTTTAACCGTCAAATTTTTGTAGTTATAATCCGGATTCAAAAATGCTTTCTCGGTAGACTATTTCATCTATTACTATTTCCGGTTTTAGAAAAATTAATATCACAAGTGGCTTAAGCAATCATACCTCGTTTGAAAAATATAATGCAATGACAAAACGATGTCGAAGTAAATTAGAAATGGATGGATATCTCTAAGTGTTATTTAGCGACATTTCTTTTAAATTTTCAGCTATTTCGAGCGTCTTAAAAGGAGTGATAAAATTTGAGAAATCATATTTCACTAAAATGTATATTTACATTACATGCAACTACTTTTCAAATAATTCAGACTACATTTTTAGATGTAAATATCGCTTAAAGTTGTTTGTTTGTTGGTGATTTAGGGCACTTCAACTACAAGGTCATTAGAGCCCCGTCCACAGTGTAGTTCTTAAGCAGAGACTGCACAGACACTACACTAATGCGACGATTTTTGGGTATTAGCAGTACCCAGTTTTCCCAAGCGGCCACCAATGTCAGTACTAGCTAGGGTTGCGTTGCTTAGCTTTAGTGATCGGACGAGAACTGGAGTGTCCAACGCAATTCGCCACTCCCTAAATATCGCTTAAACCTCGTCGGAGTTCATCAATACAGGTCTCCTTAACTACAAAGCTTTAAAGGGCATTCTGTGCATTGGTGAAAGGACCCAACTCAATTCTTTAAAATGTTTCAGTGCCAATGAACTATTCAACCACTTAATGAAAGTTGGTGACTGCTTCGGCGTCATTACACAATAATAAAAGTAATAGTGGCATTAAAACCCTATTAGACTACAGAATCAAATCTCATTGATACAATCGAGTGCATGCAAGTATACATAACAGTAAGACTCAAATTTAAAAATAAATAACTAGTTAAAGGTTATCACAGTACTAGACTCAGCATGATGTTTTTCATGCTAATATACATAAAACGCCTCCATAACTACGAACATTGCTCGCAATGTTTGCGAACACATGCTGGCGAATTTCACAGCGAAGAGTTGGAACTATAACTCAAGTTCATGTGCCAACAAGCAAATGTTTTTAGGCTCGTCTCCGACACCATGCAATATTATAACCAACAAAGCATTAATTTACTTGCCAAAAATTTCTATTTTGGTTGTACAATGCGGTGCTGGTACAGTGGGGTAGGCCGACATCCCCCCACAGACTTGGCCAATATTTCCTTTGTTTGTTTGTTGGTGTTTTCGGGCCCTTCAACAACAAGGTCATTAGAGCCCCGTCGACAGCATAGTTCTCGTGTAGAGACTGCACAGACACTACACTAATGCGACGATTTTTGGATATTAGCAGTACCCAGTTTTCCCAAGCGACCACCCATGTCAGTACTAACTGGGGTTGCGTTGCTTAACTTCAGTTATCAGACGGGAACTGGTGTGTCCAACGCAATTCGCCGCTCCCGCCAATATTTCCTGTGGATTCCAGACACCTGGCTGGGGTGCCCCCAGTCAGAGTAGGTTCAGAGGACCCGCAGACCCGACCCGGCCATAGGCAGGATAAGGGCATGATGATGATGATGTTCCCTTACTTCTCTTCCTTATTAGCACCCGGAAGGACATAAGTCAGTGCATGTTACTGCAGTCGTAGGTGAGTGAAGGACGTCCTTTAAGGTTACAACTACTTAATACGTTCCATTCTGATAAACAATGTACTCGAATTGTCTTTCTCCCACCCAAAAAAATCTCAATCTGCGTTCAGGAACAAGATGGTCTTGAAACGGGAAGATAGTCCTTAAAACAAATCGCTTGGAACATCTCGAAAATATATTCAAATGTTGGACTATTGTAATATAATTTTGGGTAGTCTCAGTAATCTACTATTGCTAATGCCGGCTATAACTGAGATTCATTAATTAATAAAACATTATATACAGTAGTTAAGAAGGAGCGTCGGAAGGGTTACTACTTTGGAGAGGCCCCGAACAACATCACAAGCTAAATAATGCAGCATAATGCTTATCATAGCCTTACTAAGAAGGACGTTAACAAATTTCATTATTAAATTTAAAATGTTTATATTTTGTCCTCGCCCTGGAGAGGGACAATATAAAAAATGCACACAATCTTAAAACCCCTTGTTGAGTAATGGGATGCAACTCAGTTATAATCGCATTTACTATAACGAATGACGTCATCGCATGTGTTGAGGGAGACGATGGACAATTAAATTATAGCAGAAAAACAATTGATGAAGATCGGTTATCAGATGTTCTTGAGAGTTTCGGGGCAAGAAAGCATTTCAAGACATAGCCTACCATTATGAAGTTTTTAGTATAATGGTTTCATTGACATGCATCTCTGTAATACATTTCCGACTAAGTTTTCACAACAGAAATGACGTAAAAATAAATCTAAATAAAGATACGGAAACTATAATTTTCAACAATAATAATACTCATGTACTGCCGAAAAAATATAGTGTTATACAGTATGTTTATGATGTTACATATATACAAAATTTCAATTTTTTAAAGCGAACATCGACCTAGATAACCTGTAGATATTACATTAACATTAGAAATTGCAATTTCAGAGATGATATGAAGTCGTACGCATGCGCATTATATCGTACAGCACTTTCCCACATTTTATTATCAGAGTTTAAAAGTAAATTTGTTACGTTATACTTTTTTATTACGTAATTCGGTTTTTACATGTTATCAACAAAGTATACAGTATATAGAATAATGTTTTATTACACTGACATCCATTGCCGATAGGCCCAAAAATTTTCTCTAAAATCCAATTTTCAAATATTATCAGCTCTAAACAGTAGACTTTAATAAGAGGCAGTTTTTCAATTGTCAACGAGCATTCGTGTGTGTGTAGGTAACCACCTATTTAACAACAGACGGGGTATTTCACAAATACAGATATCGAAATAAAACCCGACATGCAGCTTGGCTATTTAAGGCTCATGTATCTGTTCTAAAAACCATTTATGGATACCGAAAGGCAAACTACTACACCTGGGAAATATTACAGCGGGCCACTTGTCTAACGAGATTGAAGCGGGTCAAGTTGCAGTTGTTGTTGTTGTTTGTTGGAGTTTAAGGTCCCATCAACTACGAGGTCATTAGAGACCCGTCCACTGCATAGTTCTAATGCATATATTGCACAGACACTACACTGATGCGACGATTATTGGGTATTAGCAGTACCCAGCTTTCCCGAGCGACCACCCATGTCAGTACTAATTGGGCTTGCGTTGCTTAACTTCAGTAATCAGACGAGAACTGGTGTGTCCAACGCAACTCGCCGCTCACCGTCAAGTTGCAGCCAAGTTTGTGTTGGACACACCAGTTCTCGTGAGATCACTGAAGTTAAGCAGTGCAAGCCCACGCTAGTACCAACATGGATGGTTGATAAAGAACGTTGGGTGCTGCAAATTACCCCTCTCCTACGTCCTCTACACCTACCTCTTCCTCTCCCGCGAGCAGCCTCCTAAGGGTTCGTCCTGTTATGGCTACATGGCTTCCTCCCCAATCCATGAAATCAATCCAGCAACACGATATTCATTTAATTGTTACTAATTTTCCTTTTCAAATTTCTAATGCAATTTGGCAAAAATATTTCTTGAAACATATCCAGTGTGGAAGGAGTCTTATTTCAATCGGAAAAGATTCCACTATGTATCAGAAAACATATAAATTTTTTACAAATGAAAATTCCTCTATAAAAGTGAAGTTTTAGGTCCCCCCCCCCTCTAAAAATGGGCAGTTAAAATATCAGACATGTTGCCAAACGCCGTATACAGACAGGTGAAACTTCCCACAAATTTCATAGTGGCTACACACCTTAGGTGGTCAAATAATGGAGAGAAACTCCCTTAAAAACTATATGGACGTCTTTTTTTTACTCCATACACCCTTCTCTGGCAACTTACAAAAATAGACTACTGTCGGTGCTGCTTGATTTTAATATAAAACGTTTATTATGACTACTGTCTGAGATTATAGAAATAGTGTTAATGGTGACTGACTACTTATTTCGCCTCTGTCGTCGGTATAAAAATAGTTCTCTATCAGATCGAGACACATATGGTAGTTTTGGCGCCTCGCCTTAAATACTGTTTTTCCAAATTTTTAGCAAAAATACAGACTACAATGAAGGTATTCCTCAAAAATTTGGGGCAAAATGTGGAAAAACGAGTCTCCCGACATGGTCTGCAAAATTTCGTTGTTAAATAGATATCAATTGTTCCCGTCCGCTACATAGTAACGCTTAATAGACAACTTTTTTTTTCTATCTAACAATGAAAGAGAGGCTTTTTATAAATATAGAGGCCCATAGATCCTTATATAGGCACTACCAAGGAAATCTGAAAAGTCTTCAACGGGAAAGAGTTTTTGTGTGTAGGTCTATGTCAAAAAATGTTCCCTAATACAAGTAGACGTCTACACTGAACATTTATGTAAGACTAATTTGGGTTTGGCTATTTGGGGTAGTGGACCTTTTGAAAAATCACAGCATCACTTTGGACTCATGTTTAACGTAGGTTTTTATGCCTATTATTGTTAACCCCTTCTTATCGGCACATATAGGACCTACAGAGAGAAAGAAAAATTCGCATAAATTTTTTTGTGGAGTTTCCCATATGGACTGACGTGTATGGGGTGTTTTTTACTTTACATATGCCTATGTGTCCAACTTGCCTATAGTTATAATCTACCCTTTCACACTCTTTTTCATGTCTACCCCTTCCCATCTTAACCCCTCTTTAGCCCAACTTTTTTTTTGTTGTTGCTTTCAATGTTACTAAAAAAGGCATAGTGCCTCAACTCTTGTGTGTTCATCCATTCGGTTCTTGTGTTATGTCTACCCCCTCAAAACATTTGCATGTTAAAGTAACATGCCAAGTCCTAGGACCCAAGTACAATCCTTTTTATTGCAATAGAGGTCTCAAAGGAGATAGAAGGCTAGACCCAGAACAGGCCGGAGGAGGAGAAGGGGTGTGAGCTAAAACGTTTTATGGATCTATTCATAGCCTGAGAAGACATAATGCAAGAGTTTGAAGCAAGAAAAATTTGCATAAGAGTGACAGTATGCTATTAGACTACCACCTTGGTGAGAGAGTAAAAAAAAAAAAGTTTTTTGTCTGACACTTTTTCTTGTTCCCCCTTTGCTCCCATTTTTACCCCATCGTTTCATGGATAGGTTCAAAGGTCCCTCTTATATATATAGATAGATCTTATACACCATATAGGGTTCTTCCTTAACTTGCTCTTCTCTCTCAGTGTGTCGCCCCCTTGGTCTCGCTTTTTTCTACCCCTTCTTTTTTAAAACCAGGTTTTCAGTCCTCATATAGATGGCAGCCCCCTTTCCTCTCCTTCCAGTCTTGGAGAAATGTTTCAGAAACCTAGGTACAAGTACTTTGAACTACATAGTGCATTCTTCCTCCTCTTCTTCTGGTCGCTAGCTGGCTGTAGGACATAAAAGACCCTTTTTTTCTTCATGCCCCATTCCTTACATTCACAGCCCTTTAAGAAACGTATCTTACGGCCTTCAGAACAATCACCCTTATTTTCTTTTATGAACTTCTTCCTCTCTCACCTTGCATTCAATTTTTTTTAAAAACTGTACCATTTCTTATATCAAAAGGTGAGAGAGGATGGGACGGTAGCATTAGATCCCTCCTACTTAAAAATCTCACGGTGTCAAGAAAAGCTTTTTTTCTTATGAAAATTATTATTTTACCCCTTTACATGTCAATTTTTCCCCTTTCGATCCCATCCTTTCTTATTCATAGACCATTTTTTCTTCTTCTTTGGCAAACTTTACCCTAATTTTTTTCTTATGTAGTACACCTTTTTTCACATCAACTGTTACTACGCCGTAAAGGCTTCTTTTGAGGGCAATTGGGATAAGTGAAAATACATACTGACACAAAAAGGCACCCAAGGCTTTCATGACGAACAAAAGGCTGACTCGTCAGGTAAGATTTCATTTTTTTGTTATTGGTGGGTAGAAGACACATATCCAAGTTTGTGGCAGGTGATTATGTCCACACATACAAGACCAGTCCTTTTCAGGTATGGCAGGTGGAACCTCAAAACTAACACAACCTTAACCTTTTTGACGACAATTACAGATATTTTTAAATGTGTAATTATTTGAGAAAATTCATTGTAATGCATAAAAACTGCTAACGAATGTCTACAAAGAAAGAAATATATGTTTTTTAAAAAAAAAAATGAATCGCTATCAATTATCCTATGTCCAAGTGGCATGGGCACAATGAATTAAAGCAGGGGCGTATAAACTAGGGCCCACAAGTATTCACTCTAATTGAGGCCAAATTTAGTGGGAGCTAAAAGTCCTGGTGTGAAAATAACTATTACTTATTTAGTATGTAAGTTTCTGAGACCTTACAGATGTTCATGTGGCCCACAGGAAGCCTCATGAAGACAGTCGTGACCCACGAGAGGTGTTATGAAAATTGTTGTGGCCCGCAAAAGGCTTTATGATGATTCTTGTGACCCGTTAGAAGTCTTCATATGGCTTGCTAAAATCCTTACAGATGTTCATGTGGCCCGCTCAGTAAACCCTTTTCCATCCCTGTCTTGAAATCAACTAAAAAGCCCATTTAATTTAGGGGTTCACTTGGCTTTAAATATATATTTTGCCTTGCAGATACAAAATAGTATAAAATCTAGCGGATGTTGATTCGTCTAATCTTTAATTTGCGAATCAAATAGCTCATGAAATGAATGAATTTATTGGACTACGTTTTGATAATCTTTGAAAATTCGTTGGTCGACGTGGTCATCGGGCCAGTTTAGGAGACCTGTTTTTAACATATTTTTCCATTCAGATCAAACGAGGACCAGCATGGATGTTACTAGTGAAAAATCGGTTACATATGTAAAAAACCAAAGTCAAAATCATACGAAACGCTATGCAATGATGTCATAGTCATTTATCAAATGCCCTAGTACCAAAATAGAAGCCCCTACGCATATGCTAAGATTTATGAGTAGGTATTAGACGTGGATCAGTGGTCAAATTGACTCGCGCAATAAACAGCAAGCAATTACTAGCTTTCGCTGCGTGACTTTATGTACAAATAGATTCATTAATACTACCCTCCTTCGGCAGTCATTCCGATGACCGAATCCAAATAAAGAACGAAGAACTATTGACCAGCAGCTCCCCTCTTCCACTATAATGTAATTTACGAGTGTTTAGTTAAGACACTGAAGGTTAAATTGACCCTTAATGCAGTATTCCATAACAAGCAGGGTGGAACTGGGGAAAAAGCATCGTCAACTGACCAATTACATAAACAACGCTAATATTCAAATATTGTCAGCTATCAAAACGTCAAATTCGATCAACAAAACTATGGCTTTTAAACGGTGATTTGATATATTAGTTTATGGGTGTATTGTTATGTATTTTAATATCCTGAAATCCTAATACGAAATTTCTGATGTGGAGGGGAGGGGTTCAGAGGAGTTGGCGTAATTTTACGCATTATTATTTTGATGTACATTCGCACGGAAAATACTAAAGGAACATCAGAATTCGGCAAATGGAACCCATCCAGGTCTCTCTCCCCTTGGCCCAAGTATTTCTGCTTAAGGAGAAAGGGAAGCGTCTGTAGATACAGAAAATCTAACTGGAAGGTTTTCAGCACCATGGACCCAGGGAAATAGGTGATAATGGGATACCCAGTGGCGTAGCCAGGATTTTCTGAAGGGGGGATATGACTGTCGATAGGGTGGACCACGATTTTCTGAAGGGGGGAATATGACTCGATAGGGTGTATAGCGCTTCGTTATATTCGAGGCCCAAAGGGGGGATTTAACCCCCCCCCCCCCCCGTGGCTACGCCACTGGGGATACCGAAAGAACTGTCGTTCTCAATACACGGCCCGTAGATGGGCATAATCTGTGCCATGAACAAATTGGGTTCGTTCGTTGGTGTTTTAGGGTCCTTCAACTACAAGGTCATTAGAGCCCCGTCCACTGCGTAGTTCTAATGCAGAGACAGCACAGACACTACACTAATGCGACGATTTGTGGGTATTAGCGTTCCCAATTTTCCCAAGCGGCCACCCATGGCAGTAGTAGTTTGGGTTGCGTTGCTTAACTTCAGTGATCAGACGAGAACTGGTGTGTTCAAAGCAGTAAGCCGCTCCCGAACAAAATTGTTAATGACCACACATAGGGAATACTGTACTGATGAGTAGGGCCAAAGTGCTCAATTTTGCAAAACAGTGACATTAGGGATAAATAGTAATTTAATACATGCACGGACATAAGGTGTCCTAGGACTTGTAGAAATGAACAACCTGTTCACTTCAGTTGCGCAGTGGAAAGGTAAAACAGCTCGAGATCATTGCACCTTTTGCGCCCTAACTACTAAACAGTAAAAGTGGCAGCTAAAATGAGTGATAGTATGGCGAAGCTACATTTCATAGTGCTGTTGGTGCTCCCACAAATTCGTACAATGTCCTAAAATTCAAACTGTTTTAATACGGATTATTATTTTAAATTAATTGTAAGCCGTATTCCTATACAAAGCCGAAAGAAAATGTTGATACTGGTCCTAATGTTATCCCCCTCTCACTAATAAAAGTTTATTCTAATATACAATCATAAATTCAAGCAGAAATTCTAATAAGGCTTATGGCCTAACAATCCAATCGTGGTCTAACAACAGTGGGAGCGTTCCTAAGAAAAGATTTGGTGTTTGTTAAGGAAAATTTCAGGATTCAAATTTTCTGTTATAGTAGAGACTACAATAAATTCAAAAAATTATATCCGAAAAATGAAATTCAATTTTTTCGGCACTTGACAGCTACATGATTTGCCGTCAAGTTTTTCCCCGTTCTTCCTAAAATAAGATTCAAAATTGACGTGATCGCCATGGCGTTAAAAGGTACCATTTCAAGATGGAAACATGAAATCTCAAGAAAAAAACTGATGTAAAAAATTTTATTATTGAATATTTTCGTATAGGATAAATACACCTCCACAAACACTTTTCCATCTACATACTTGATTTATTCCAAAATTAATATTGGCAGAGGGGCCCCCCTTCAACCAACATTCTCTCCTTCTCTCCATCATTCAAATATTTTTGCTGGAAATGCTAGCAATGTCGATTTTTTGGCCATAATATAAAGTTTTAATGATTCCTCTCAAACATTTGGACAAATGTGGTTCACGCTGAAGGGAGAGTGAGAACCATGTCCCAGCAAAATCAAATTTCTCGTCATTTTCTTGAATCTCATACTGTATATGTATGACTATTTCACCCTAGTTTGAAAGTCCTGTGCATTTTAGATATTTTACCCCCTCCCTCTGAATGCTTTTTTTCCCTTGGATCATAAAATAGGGGTGAATAAAATTTCAAGTACGACACAAACAGGGAATAGAGACTACATTACATTGCTACACGCAAGATTTAATTTCACTAACGTTTGTATGAAAAACATCAGGATTTTTTTTTTTCGAAAGTTGAAAACTACTTCCAAACCAGCTGTGAACTTGTAATAGTGCATTTAATACCACAGATATACGTAACTAGAAATTTACATAATGTGACAAATCCACAATAGAGCTATTGTATTACATGCATCCAAATATTTGTAAACATACCCGCCCAAAAGACCTTGCCATGATACACCTTTTCAGTGAAAATTTTTCTTGTCGCTCTATTTTTTTGCTCAAAAAAAAAAAGCAAAAAGCCATTTATAATACAGTAGTAATTTTATCTGCCCCATGGTTGTGCCCTTCACGACTAGCATACTGTATATCGATACTACAAGTGAATGGCAGCAATGTACTGAAAATGTTCTTGAGGGGCAAGTTTATCCGGGTCAGCTATAAAGCAAAAAATTTCAGGCTTAGGTACAAAAAATTAAAATCATTTAACTATTTAAAGATTGTTCATCTGTATCTTAGCAGACCTAGGTCCTTCTTCAGTCAGAGTTCAAATGTTAGATCAGACTGGGCTTGATTTTGTTTCGTTGGTGTCATAGGGCCCTTCAACAACAATGGCCATTACAGCCCCGTCCACTGAGTAGTTCTAACGCACAGACTGCCCAGACACTGCACTGATGTGACGATTTTTGGGTATTAGTGGTACCAAGTTTTTCCAAGCGGCCACCCATGACAGTACTAGCTGGGGTTGCGTTGCTTAACTTCAGTGATCAGACGAGAACTGGCATGTCCAAGGCAATTTGCCGCTCCCCTGGAAGTGGAACTTAGTCTGCACATTAGCCGTTCGGTGGTGCAATGAATACAACGAATCACATCGCCATGATTTAGGGAACGGCAATATCAGCAATATCACTAGAATTGCATAGGGCCATCGAAAAACTTTCTGGTCTTCCAGATTTAAAGTTCACATACGGTATATGAAACTAGAACGTCTAATGGAACACAGACACTCAAACCGGCGTTCAAAACCGTAGGAAATATTTCGTTGGTGTTTCAGAGCCCTTCAACTACAAAGGTCATTAGAGCCTTGTCCACTGCATAGTTCTAATGCAGAGATCGCACAGACGATCTGTGTATTAGCAGTACCCAGTATTCCCAAGCGGTCACCCATGCTATTACTACCCGGGGTTGCGGGCTTAACTTCCGTGATCAGACGAGAACTGGTGTGTCCAACGTAATACAGCCCCTCAGGATAGGGCCTATATGCTGCTAGCCTACATATTTTTTCCCATCTTTAATAGCAGTAGAATAGAAAGTATCCTAGAGACACATTATAATTTTGGATCTTCAAAATTTTTAGAGAAAGGTAAAACACATGACTAACATTCGGGGCCGCACAGGCCAGGGGAATGACTGTTGATGGTGAGGTTGAGTACATCTTTAAAAGTTTACCATACAGGCGGACATTAGCTGGTAATCGTCCATCGTCCATCGGCTGGTAATCACAAACTAATAAATTTGCAAGGCTGCAGTATATTGTTGTATAGAAAGGAGTAGTTCCCTTTTGTAAAGAGAATGGCCCAACCGCTCTAACCTCGGCAAGAATCGAACCAGTAATCTCCAAGTTTGCATGAATGAATGCATTCACCTGTTCACGAATACACACTCAATGCTGATTTTACACGATTTTCATTTAATACGGTCTAGAAAAAAAATCATTTCGTTTTTATTTGATTTTCTCTTACCTCTTTACCCTAACAAGGTACTTATCGCATTATTATTATTATGAAAAATCCCGATTTTTGTACATCAAAGGTGGCAAAATAAAGCCTAAGGTTCTTTATTGCGCGATTTTTGAGAAAACTGCCTACCGTTTTTAAAAAATTGGTGCATTTAGCTCTATTTTAAATTTCCGATTTTCATCACTAATCTCGGGTAAAAATGGCAGTTTAAATTATGCTATTTTTTTTAAGTGCAATAGTGACAAGGCTGGAAGAAATGCAAAAAAAAAAAAAAAATAGTCGTCGAGGTGTCCACAAGTTCAAAAATAAATACAGAAAAGAAATCCAAGACTAATTATAGACAGATAACATTATTCATTCTTAGAATTCATTTCTGTATATAAAATTATGTGCGTATTCCTAGAAAAGCGTAATCGGTGAATCGAATGGTTTCGTATGCATATTGATTCGTCAAAAATTCAAAAAAGTAAAACTTAAAATAATAAAATACCTTTTCAGACACGAAGAGTGATATATGTAGTATATATATACAATTAAAAATCGGTTGATCGACGACAAATTATAGCCTGGAAAAGGCAAACGGTCGATTTCACGCAGTTGAAAATTTCACGGAATTAGATAATGTGATTATTTAAAACACCAATAAATAACATTGAAAGTAAAATGATTCCATAATTAATGGATGACCCTAGTCATGGTAGTAAAGTTAGACTAAATTATTAGACTATATAATTCGGTGAGACTTCATGCGAAACTGTGTGCCAAAATTTAGGTACCAATAGCTAAGAAAATATTAATTTTAAATTGGAGAGCAAAATAAATGCTCGCCTCAATGAGTCTCGTTCTCGACCAGGACCGAGGTGTCCTTTCCTTTATTTATAGTGTAACCTCTTTAATCCAAACATGCTGTAATCCGAACCTCCAATAATCAGAACAAGCTTCAGTTAAAATTCTCATTTCATTAATCCGACCTAAATTTCGATAATGCGAATAATATTGCTAAAAATAAAGTATTTAATCATTTTCCGCATTACCCTATAAATAGAATTTTGCTGAAATGATTTCTTTGGTTATTCTATCAAAGAACGCTTTAGTTTCTTTTAGGAAAAATTATGTGACAGAACAATCTAGAATGCTTGAAGACTGTCATGGAAAAACTTGTGGCCCAATGGGGATGAACAGCTCAAAGCATGTTTTTGATTTGATTTGATTAATTTCATGGAATGGGGAGTAAGCCAAGCAGCCATAACAGGCCGAACCCTTAGGAGGCTGCTCGTAGAGAGGACGTAGGAGAGGGGAAATTTGTAGCATCCAACGTTCTTTACCAACCACCCATGTTGGTATTAATGTGGGCTTGCGCTGCTTAACTTCAGTGATCTCACGAGAACTGGTGTGTCCAACGCAACTTGGCTGCAAAATGATGAAAATGAGGATTCTATTCAGTTAGCCTGTTTACAATGCAGATTATTAGATGTTCAGGATGCTCAGGACACAGAATCTTATCAAGTCAATGATGATGAGGAATACATACTGATTGAAAAAAAAATGTTAAATTTGCTAATCCCAACATGTCTTTTCCCAAATTAGTGAGGTTGCACTGTATTCATTTTGACTGGACAATAACATCCAATGGGGACTTTAAACTACATCGATGTTAAAAAAATAATCGAATGGAATTTGAAGAAAATTATAATTGTCAAGACAACATTAGTTTTTGCCTTTCAATCTTATGAACAATAAGCTTTGAAAGAGACAAATGATTGACAAAAGGGTCCTTTGAAAACACCACACAACGAAGGAATTTGGTGATCATAACCCATTTTTCATTTCACTATTTTATCTTGTTTTCTATAGAAAGTGCAGTATGTCAAATATCCGTCAGTAATTAGGCTTTCAATGTTTGTAGAAAGATAGAATCAATGCCGAAAATAAATGATAAAATTTCTTATGAGTTTTATCATTATTAGGTCCTTCTGTTATAGCCTGACACTGACGAATTTTCAAAAGAAGGGGGGGGGGGGTTAGAAATGCTACATAGAATTCGTTGAGAAGTTATCAAAATAAATTCTTGTCATGTCTCGATTCAATTCAGAATTTTTGTCCTCAGGAATTCGTTACAAAATCCCCCTCCTTTTAGGGCAATATTCAGGCCTTCTGTTTCCCTGTATGCAAATTACAGGGTTGTAAAGGGTAGGGGAACCAGGTCTAGAATCAATTTGTTTTTAAACACATCCAAGGATGCCACCACAAAAGTTGTTTCCGCAACTTGGGACTAAACTCTAGGTTATCTGTACATATTAGTTAGGAGCACCCAGTGTGCCAATCGGTACTGCCTGTCTACCCTCTTACCCATTTGTCTATGACTGTTTCCACTTCTCCATCTAGAATGTATATTAGGACCTGATGGCTACCCGAACTTGCCAGAAGCAGTAGAGAGGTAAACATTTTAGTAGGAATTGAGAACCCTGTCAAACTTTGTTAAAAACAAAATCATCAAATACATGAAAATTCAGCCCTGTCGGAGGTGGAAGACTAGGTGAAAAAAAAAACAGTTCAGCGATTTGGCCCTGAATGCTACAAAAGACTGCTCTCAGTCAATAAAACAATAATTATACTATTATCTTGAAAAAAAAATAATTTAATGGCGCTCTACTGACCATTGGATGGCGAGGGTTCACAGGGCGTGTTGCTTGTTTCATGGTGTTTTAGGGCCCTTCAACCACATTAGTCATTAGGCCACCTTCCACTGCATAGTTATAATGCAGAGTCTGCAGAGACACTGCTTTTACGACGGTTATTGGGTACAGTATTAGCAATACCCACTGTCAATTTATTGTTGCAACTCCTACGCTTATTTATCGTCAGTTTATTTTACTTCTACTGAAGACAGGAGGCGAGCTCCTACTGCCGGAAATTTTGTGGAACTTCACACATTTTGTATTCCATGTAGTAAGGGTTCTTTTACCTGCAGATGACACGGGGCCACCGACTTACCGCCTATCCGATGGAAGGCGCACTGTGGACTTCTCTCGAAGTCAAATCACCTTGGTCAACGATCGAACCTGGAAGCATAAACTGCACGGACACTACACTAATGCGACGATTTTTGGGTATTAGCAGTACCCAGTTTCCCAAGCGGCCACCCACGTTAGTACTAACTGGGGTTGCGTTGCTTAACTTCAATGATCAGACGAGAACTGGTGTGTCCAACGCAATACAGCCGCTCCCGGCTCTTGGGGAAAGCCGGCTAAGTCTTATACGATCTAGTCTAACCCTGGTTACAGCAGTATTTTGAACCCTCCCCCTTCAATCTCTTATTACAATACTAATGGACACACCTTGTTAAATGTATGTCACATAGACCCTTTATAACTTACAAAAAATGTCCCACATGCTGACTTTCCGACTTGGGGCTTCCACAATAAAGAGTTAAGATGTTGTAAGAAGTCATGACATTAAAAGTCGAACAATTCTTTCGCTGCAGCCACAAACTTGAATATCAATAGTAAACTTTATATTTATTATTCTGCTTCTGAAGTAAAGGGTTTCTTTTTTTTGATGCAATAAAATAATAGCATAGGCGGCGTGCCAAAACCGGTTACCTTTATGAGGGAGGAGAAGGAGAAAGGAAGGGAGATCTTAAGGCTTCTTTTTTGGGTATCACGCGATATAATGTGACTGGCACACACAAAAATTGTAAACTTATACGTATGTAGGTAGACTGGCATAATGGTTGGAAAAATGGATCAAAACAGGGCAGCATTTAACTGCTCATTTCTCCTGCTATCATGGCAAAAAAAGATGAAAATAGGTATAAACCAATGTAAGTTGATAACACTGCAGGTTTTTTTTGTTAAAACATCTGATTTGAAATTCATGAAACCTCTTTACAAGTTACCATTAAAAATGATAAGGTCGGGTACCCATTTGACCCATTGGCAACAGGAACACCAGAGACTAATGGGCGATAATTTTACGCACCCGGCTGCCGACCTACTGTCACAAACCCTACTTATTTAACGTCGACCTCTTTCTTATTGTTAATAAACGGCAATTTCTATAACCAACGTCGGGTAAGGGAGTGAGCTCCTACGCCGGGAAATCTACACGTATATTTGACTCCACGAAGAAAGGGCAGTTTTATACGCAATGCTGATGTCGCACATATCAAACGGGACCACGGCTTTATTTCTCATGGAATTTCATTTTGGTCTGAAGGCAGCCACTCGCCTAAGTCGAGATCGAACCTGCAACACCATAGACTTGCGAGTCAAACCCACAACCAAGAGATTCACCCCCTCCCCCAATCAGTAATCATAACCAATACCAGGCAAAAATTCGGAGAAGACATCTGGATCAAAAAAGGGATGGATTTACATGTTAGTGCCTGACGATTGTTGAAAATGTTAGGACTTTAAAGAACATCATCGCTTTTCCTGCTTAAAATGATAGCGCAAAGGACCTTATCGAAAGCTGCCAGTTTGTCCTGGATAACATGAAATTGATCTCTCAGTTGTTAAACTGGCCGATGTTATTGAGAATTAAGTTAACCATTGACTGAGGGTTAAGGACATCTCGGTGGTTAATGGTGTCATTTCACTTCGAACCGACTAGTTTTGGAAATTTGTTGTGTCAAATAGGACCACTATCCCTCGCACATGCTAGGAAGAGGATCATATCAAGTAAAAGGCACTGAAATTTCAGTTTTTTCTCTCAGTTTTTCTTCTTCGATGCTTCCCTACGGCTGTCAATTTCTGTCTCGCTATTTAGGCTTATCTAAAATTCATTGCATCCTCCTCCCGCAACCCTGCCATAGGCGGGGAAATGGGGTAGAAGCAGTAGTTTGTGTTAAAAAAAATATAAGCTATTTAGTGGCTTATAAATTAACTGATAAACATTAACCTTGAGAATTCTTGGGGTGGTTGAAAAAGTTATGAGAGGGAAAAAATTGCGGAAACTGAAATTTTGCATAATTGCATCCTCTCCCATTTCTCCTTACCCTACTATCTCTCTCTCTCTCTCTCTCTCTCTGTGTCTATTCCTCAATCAACAAAAAAAATACAATTAAATAACTACAAAATTATTTTGTTATACACACTGTAATGGCTTTTAAAAGCGCTAAGAGGGGAGAAAAAGACCTCGATTAGTTGCGAAAACAGCAGCAGTAGCTAAGAGCCGAGTAGCCGCGGAGCACTTGAATTCATACGGTAGCTGAGACGGTAGACAAAATTCGGAGTATCAAAATGTGCAATTGTACATGTGCGAAGCCTCGTGGAATCGAGTTTGGCGATTGGTTAGTCGAGACGACTGTTAAGCAAATCGTTGTTCATTATTTTTACCTATTTCCATATCGCTAGCCTATCATTCCATTTCATAAGCCATGTTGCCATAAAATATCTTTCCCTATTTTGGGTAGCATTCAGCTGCTCCTATGCCCCCTACCTCCTTCTCTCCCTCCTTTGAACCCCTGTAAAACCTAACTCATTTTCATAATCTATGCAAGCACTTGGAAGCTCCTGTTTAACATAAATCCATCACAAATGGGCACCCGTGTTGTGTATAATTATTTATTATTCACGTCTTTGACTTCGTCTATTTTCTTAAAAAAATAATAAACTGTATACGCTCATCAACAACAACAACCTTAGTGAGGGGAAAAGGAGACTAGGGTGGGAGGTAAGAAATAAAGGGGCTAAAAATTATATATCTGAATAAATCTAGGATATGTCATGCTAAAAAAGTATACTAAAAATAGTTGTCAACGAGTGCTAAATCAATTTTACGTATCATCTTTATAATATAGAACCAAAAAAAAGAAAAACAGATTGGAAATTAAATTTTTCTCAATTTATTTTGTGTATGGGATTTTTTTTACTTGATTGGTGTATTATAAATATATGCTACTATGATGACTCTGTTAGAAAAACATTAAAAATTAATTGTGACGTACAAATAGCTCGCGTCGTAATTTCCGATTTTATTTCTTGTCTGATTTCAACTTAGATAGGAGTAAAAATTTATAGACTACTGAGAAAAAAAAGATTTCAAATGAAATGTCGACCTTGACCTTAATTAGTGTAGATGCCCTAGCTTCATTTATTTCACGTAAAGTAAATGGGTATGGATGTTTGTTCGCATACCCACCCAGCTTTACCAGGGACATTTTCAATTTTCGCCTGTTGACACACGAGTTTCTACGAGTTAGCAACATTTATCCCGAATTTACTAGAAGGCCCTATAGATCTAGGTAATATTTCAACCAACATTTTCCTTGTAGAAAAGGGCTCATTATCTGTAAGTAATACCCCACGCCGGACCTCACCGTTTTTAGTTGAGATCAAATCTGCTAATTCTTAGCAGTTTACCAGTTGAGCTACTGAGACAGGCATACACTGAATTCTAATTCGGGCAGGCGGCACAGTATAAATCACACACTAGTTACCAAGATTATTTTCAGTGTGTCCAAAATAAATTCCCGGTCTGACAATAAAGGTCACTAATTAACGTCTGCACAAAGTTTGAGGTAAACGCCACTGGAGCTGTCAGTTCACATGGCCATAATGCCAATTGATGGGTTCTTAGACACAAACAAAACTGGAACTGCCTTGCACACAAACATAATCAGAAACTTGATTCGGGGAGGTTTGATATAAACGTCTTCAAGCGAGGAACATATTTTTCTTCTTCTCTACAAAGTTGAATTATACGATATAAAGTCAGTGGAAAGACTTGAAAGAAGGTGGATGCTAATGGAATTCTTAAAAATGGCAGATAATGATAAAAAGTAGTGGATCGTCACTGAAGTGGGATGGCAAAAAATTAGACTGTGAGAATTTTTTGAGATTATGTAGCTATTTGCCAACGCCAAGGCGGCTCTAATGACCATTGTGGTAGCTGGGCCCTAAAAGACCAACAAAACAAAAACCAACGTCAGGATGCTGGTCTCTGCTTCGCGACCTTCAAGTTTTAAACGACAGTACTACCCTCTACGGCTTCCCTGGCTTGACCAGTCCCTCTCTTGGTATGCAGGGAGGCTGAGTCTGATTCCCAGTCGTGAAGACAAAATGGTAGCCTACTATTACCAAAAGGATTAGCGAAGCTGTATAGGCACATGTATAGGGACCTAACCTCAAGTAATATTACAAATGGTTCCAAACTAGTGCACGGAAGATGGCGGTCGGTGCTCCGCTTAAAAAAGCATCCATACCTGAAGACTTTATCATGAAGCAAATTATGTTGCCTGCTATAATTTCATGTTGGGTCTCTACTTCAGACAGCATTATCTAAATTTTCCGTTTATTTCTATTTACGCAATGTGTGCGTGAAATTCTTAGATAATTTTCTCTAGTCAAAGTGCAGAAGTAACAAAACCTCACGCCTCCAAAATGACGGAAATCAATGATAAAAACAGTTTCGTTTTCAATATTTCAAATGTTACATCAGCTAAGCCCCTGATGAAGGTTCTAACGCCTGCATTAGTGCAGAATATAAAGCAGAAAGCATTCTGCTTCATAATCGAATTTCAGCTTTATCATTCGACAGAAGAAAATATCATATGTGAATCATAACCATCGGTATTATTTAGTTTTAGTCGGCAAATAAACGATAGCAGGCAATCACGCATAACAGTGAAGTAATAGAAGGAAGTCTCATCTGCAGAAGAGAAATTATTGTGAAGACAACCAGCAAACCTAAAAAAGACATTCTTACAAAAACCATAGGAGGTCTCAGGAAGATGAAAGAATCTAGATTTCAGTTTAGCAGATTTCACAGGAACTTATCCGGAATCAAAGGACGCTGTTGAAATCTACAACGAAAGTCACTACTTATATATTTTATTAAGTGGTAAATTTGCATTTCGAGGATCTTAAAAACGAGTTCACGTGTCAATAACAATGGGTTCAATTCCAAGTAAGGTTATTGATCGTTCTGCAATGATCACTAATACATGGGTACGGTTCTTACCTAATCTAAAGAAATGTTTCTTCTGAGAAAAAAACAACCGTAAACATTTGATATAGCTTAGAAGCACTCTTTATGGAGTGGCCTATCAACGTCCGGCTACCATTTCTTGACATCAGCAAAACAAGTTCCTACACCTTGAAATTTTGCAAAACTCTACCACGGCTTTATTTCCCATCTGACGTAAGACACACCCAGGATCTAACCTGTAACCAAGGACTCAATAGTTAAGCACGGCCTAGGTAGGATAAAATATGTCTGCAATAAGCGATAGATTGATGCTAAATTCGGTTATCGTCCATCTTGTCGATTGCAATATGAATCCAATATTCACTTTCCCATATCTTCATCCCACCTTTCAGTATATTTCTTCTTTGGAATGAATATCTCGAGGTCATGGCTACTCGACTTTGTTGTAGAATTCAATCATGCCGATACCAATAATTGATTAAGAAAGACGCAGCGGCGAGTTTGTATCCGAAATAAACTATGATCTATGACATGTGACGGAGGAGAAGTAGTGAATTGTTTTTTTTTAATTTTGCACTCGGTATCTGAGCTTTCTAACATTGCTAGTGTACAATCTTCTGAGCAACCGACCTCTGTGCGTTAAAAAAGATTGGAGAATGAAGCACAACTTGAAAAATATGAGAGAAATGTTGCTCGTTCTCCCAATTTAGTCAAAACTACTTTTTAATGTATGTTTCCCGTACATAGTGTTTCATTCACTTCTGCTCCGGAAACACTTTCAGAGCAATAATTTTTAATAAAAGTCCCACTTAACAACGTAGACTGAAGAACGAGAAACGGAATCTTTAAAATCCCTGTGCAAAATAGCAACGCTAATGTAATTTTAAAAGTCAACTTTGCATCATAACTATAATCTTAAAATAATAGCTAAAAAAACTAACAAAAAGAAAACATCCAAAGTAAAATGAGCTTTTGCAATTAAGGCAACTTACTACATTAAGAAGACTAATGAGCAAATAGACAGACATACACACATATACAAAACAACACAAACTTCTCTCGCAACAATTTGTTATCCCAAAACAAAAATCCCATTGACTCTCTTCTCCCTCCTGATATACACCAGAAAAGAGTTAATCAGAAAATGCCTTTTGTGCCATTCCAGTTTTTGGGGCGTGTTATTCAAGCAGCTCTTTTGAACGTAATAAACAACTGCTACTTCAAACGCATTTTCCAGCCTATGGCAGGGTCGAGTAGCCATGCATTTCGCATATTAAATTTGAAGCAGTTGAATGCAAATGCTGAAAAATTGGCACAGCAATGAAGCACATCTGTGAGAGAATGAGAGATGAGGTTGACATCTCTTGAATGAAAATTAGACGATGTAAGTTTCGAAAATTAGCAAAAAGGTCGGAAGGGAGGCAGTAGTAAATACTTGCAATTCCTTTACAAAAGGACGAACTATATCAGCCCACTGCACACGTTTCAGGTAGCCTCTTGAGTTTCTAGATAAGAGAAATACTGACAATGGATAAATAACGGTCTTTTCAAGTGACTTCTAAAATTCATGAAAACTCATCCCTAAAGAATCCTGGAATAGTTTCGAGTGAATAGGTGCTTGGGACATAGATGCTCTTTTTTCTGCTGGTTAGCGTACAAGAGCCAGTGGACTTATTATTCATCTCATTCATGGGAGTGGGAACGAAGAAGAGGCGAAGCAAAAATGAAAATATCCAGAATTCATACAACCTTTTTCCCTTTTTTAGGAAGTGTTGCCCCCGTTTTTGATTGCTCGACTTAGAAGTGAATTAAGCTACGTTTTCATGGCACAACATGTTCAACAACATAAGGTCCTAGCTGGACAGTGTAGGCACATCTACCTACCGATGACAAAAGTTGAAAACAATTGCTGGATAAAAATTAGACAGGTGTTCCCTTTTCTACGCACGTAGAATTGCTTATTTAACCTCGGATGTCAAAAGAAAGAAGTCCTACACTTACTAATTTTGAAGATTTGCATGATTTTTGGATATTTACGTGGTGGTGACATCACAAAGGGCCGACGTTTATTTTTCCATCTGAGGGAAGCCGCACTTGGGCCTTCTCTCGTCTGAAGTACACCACTCTTTCTCAACTTGGATCGTCCCCGAAACTAACCATAGACTCATGATTCAAGCAAACTGCCCTTAAATCACCGAGTCGGGGCCCTAAGATGAATAGACTAATTCCAAATTAGCTACAGCAGCGGTAGCATAATGCACCATTTATGCAATTCCAGAAATATGATATGCAATAGCTGACTTAATAGGAATTAAGTCTGTTTTGGCAACATTTGAGGCAATTTCTTACGTGAATTACTTTTGCCGGGCTCAAAAACCTGGATTCTTGTGTATGTATGCAGTTTAAACAGATACTGCTTGTGATACAGTAGCATTGTGTCACAAGGAAGCCATCCGGTTGCCCAACACGTAACTAATGTACAGCAGTAGACTAAATTGAGGTTGTAGACCCCCTCTCTCACATCACGAGCAGACTTCTTTGAATGACAAACTTGTCGACCACATTCATATTCAAAAACAAGAATGAACTATGGGAGACAAGTCCTAAAGGATTTAATACCCTTAGTAAACCACGCCTCGTCTGGACTCGCATACGCTGTATCTATACCATTTCTCTAACTATCCTATTGACCATGTTAAGGTGGGAAATAAAATAACAGACTAATTACGTTACGACTTCAAAACTATGTCATCCAAGTGACATGTCTATTGAGGGAATAGTTTCAAAGTGACGGCCCCTAGAATGAAGGTACAACACCTCGTCGAGCACGTCGCAAGAGGTGACTAAGTCCTTCTGCATAAATAAGGGATATAGGGATATTTGTTGGCTGCTACATGAGGATTCAGAATCCGATGATAGGTGGTCAGTTACAAAGATAATGAGTGACTAGATCACCCCATTCGATTGAGGTCAAAGGGTATATATATATCAGTTCACGTGGTGTTTTTGTCACTAGGTGCCAGTAGATACCATTCGATCTTATCCTCCCAAGGTCCAGATTTTAATCACAGGATTTCTTTTCCGTCTTTCAATTGTGTCTCACAGGTTCGATTCTGTCTGAGAGGAACCTCCAAGTGTGGCGCAAAGTGGGGATCAAAACTATGTTTTATACGGTGATTTTAATGCTAGTTGGATACAAGAGAACCACCCTAAAGGAAAAACAACTGCATAATAAATCAGTCAACTGGCCCTTATGTCAATCGGTGAGGGATGTATGCGCGGCTGTGCAGTGCTGTGACATTAGGATTGAAACCGGCTGCATTAATAAGTTTTGGATATTTGTCTACTTACATTATCATCTTCTAAGTAAATCCCACCATCTCCCCATCCTTTCAAGATAATGATTATTATGAGGTTGATCGACTGGACGGTAAATTACGGGCTCACGTATAATTCAAAACCAGAAGTTCATATTTGTTTACTGAGAGTTAAAAAAAATTGGCAACTCAATATTCAGAAAATATTCTCATACCGAATTACTCTTCTGCAGTTGACTGCCTTTGAGTTAGTATCTAGATTGAGCACAAATGTAGTTTTACAAACTTTGCTCCAAATAAACATGTCCTGGAAACGATGAATTTGCTTTTGGTAAGATAATACATAGGAGAATAAAAGTTACTAGCTTATTTATCTGCGAAAAGATCTTGATAGCGGAAAGGAAGAAGCAGAAGAAGAAGAAGAAGAAAAACAGACAAAGCTCCCTTGTCAATTATGATCTGACCTCTAACATCAAGATCATTTGTTTCTATATTTCAAACTCTAAATACCTGAAGGCGGATCACTTTTCTTGAAGGGGTTTAAAACGAAAGATTTCTACTATATCCCGTCCACCTTAAACCGTTTTCCCTCTCCATGCGAATTCTTGTAGCACTACATCATTAATTAAGTGGTCACCTGCGGCTACTTCCCATACCTTAATGAAACAACTCTCTTCAAGCGGAAGTAGAAATCTCTCTTCTACTTTAATTCCTCAATTAGAAATGCAGTTTCTTCTTACCATTTTCCCTCTCCAACACTCGAACGACTCAACAGCCTCTGGGTCTGCAAGGCATCATTCACAACACCCCTTTGATGCACTTCTCCATGCCTATACAAACAGCACCCCTATACGCCACCCGAAAAATTCCCTTGAAAGCAGTGTTAGTTTTTGGACAAAATGTAGCTATCAACATGATTAATGAAATTTCGTCTTTTCATTTCGTATTCAAGGTACGTGTGTTTGCATGGTAATGAGAAAGTTTGTTAAGTCCTCTATTTTTTTTTTCGCTTTTGCGTCTTGTAAATGGCCTAAAACTGAAGCGGCTTAGTAAAAGTGCATCAAGTCCACGTCGTCGTCATGGTTACAAGGAGTCTAATCATTTTCAAGCAGACATTCAAGGATTTTTAAGAGACTCACAAGAAAACCTACATGACATCACTATAGCTTCATTATACTGAACAGTATGAGGGGTAAGGGGCGTGTCTGGCAACATAATGAAATATTTACTGGTCCTTCCATTTCTCTAAACGCCCATTCGTCTCGGACTGAATAAATAAATAAATGTTTTGCTCGAAATGCTAAAGACCTTTTTACCCATGTGAACGAAGCGGGCACTGATCCTTTTACCACTGATTAGGATTGAAAGCCTCAAACAAATTCTGTATAGCTGAATGTTTGCCATTAACTAATCTGCTCAAATCGGGTCTTAGTGCATATAAATGAATAAAATTTTGCTTCTTTTAAATCCACACGCACATGCAGACGGAACGTGAAGTTAAGGTCGAAATTCTGAGAAATGGAGATTGGTGAGGACATATCAGTAAAATTCATAAACGTAGAAATTCATTGGTAGACATCCCTCAAAAATACGGTCATCTGTACAAGCAATAGGTTAATACCATTGAAGGCTATAATTAGGCAGTGCTAGATTTTTGTATAAGGCAAGGAGGTTCGTGACTAGGCACTCGAAGGGACCTGATATTATTTTAGTTGATTATGTTCATAGTTGGGTTATCATTCATAGTAGGCGTCTTAAGGGCCTCTGCTATATAAAGAGTAGGATTTTACAATCTGAGGTCTTTTCTACCCATTCGGTTTCAGGCATGCATGAAAAGTTTAATCTGGCACTGTTACCAGGGCGAATTTTCAGCAGAATGGGAAAGAAAATGACGCATGAATGTTAACTAGGAACCCCTAGATGCTGTATATACTGCCATAAATTGCAATGATGTCTCTAAACGTACTTTATAAAGAATATGGATGAAAAAACATTTTTAAGTTTGTACTAAATAGCATATTTAAATGAGCAATGACGACGCTCGAATAGGGGGTTTTCAAAAATCACAGTTGATACCTTCGGCAAGTTCCATTTGTTTGCAGAATCAATATAAAAACTAAGTAGGTTATCTTAAGAAAACATTAAAACAATGATCGGCAAATAAAATCTTTTAAAAAAATACATCGAATTATGTTAATATATGGTGTAATGAACCACTAAAAATAATAAGACCTTATTGTCGACCCTGTTCTTCCCTCTCTTCCTCTCTTCTGAAATGCCCGTCATTCAATCTTTACTGCTCATCTAATAAACATCAAAATATGTCATTTATGCCTTTGATGTTTCTTCATTATGAAAGCATCACATGTCTTATAAAAATATTTTCATGACGCGCAGACATTCATTGTATACTCGCACACAAACATTATTTTGTATATAAAAAAGGGGTTTCCATTGTAAATGTTTTTTTAAATACAGCATATGCATCTATTTCTGCACGTTAAATGCATGACGGGACGTCAACTATGACAGGAAAGGTATATTTACAAATCGCTGGAGATTTGACTACGTTTAAGAACTTGATTGCTTCTCTTGGAGTCTAAAAAATAAAGGTTACACCTCTTCCCTCCCCAAATTCAATCGTTTTTTTTCTCTTTACTGTTTTTAACCTTGATGTAGTTCTTATCATCAGACACTCTAGCATTTTACTTTCAAATCTCTCACTCACTTTCTCGAATGCTCCACTTCGTTTTTTACCTTCTTTAAGACTTACAAGTAGCACCATATCTTTCTTAAGAGAGAGTAAGAAAGATTGCCTGCCACACTAAAAGTTTAGAGTAGTTTACTTAGGTTTCATCGATTAGGATAAACATGTCATTTATTTACCAAATGAACGACAAACATTTTCCAAATGTACCCCAACGTAGTAATCCTAGATATTTTTGAAGTACAATACGAAATGCAACGCTCCACTTTGTCCACAACACAGATGACCATAACATACCTCCATTTGTATTGATTTATTTGTGTGATTCAGGTCCGTTCAGTGCCGGATTTAGATATTGAGAGGCCCTTTTCAACTCCTTTTCTTGAGTTTTGAAGCCCGCTAAATGTTGAGGCCTTAAGCTTCAGCCTAATTAGCCTATTGGTAAATCCGGCACTGGGTCCGTTAGTCATCTAACTTGATGATGTGTTTGAGTTTAAACTCGTGGATGCAGGTTCGACCCTGATCGAGGAGCAGGGGCAAATTTACGATTTTGCTGCTCCTAGGTTACATTGTACGTTGCTTACCGTAAATCCAATAGGGGACAATCCGACAATGCTATGGAGCAATAATTATACCATTTGTAGTTTATGATTGGTAAATTTACAACTCAGAATTTTGCCACTTTAGGCTATAACCTTTCTAGCCTATTCGGAAATCCACCCCCTGTCGAGGAGAGAAAGAGAAGTTCAAAGCGCACCTTAATAATTAGCGGGCTTGAATTCATGGTTGTAGGAGCGATCCAGGCCAAGGCAGGTGGATCATACAGAACGAAAAGGAAGCCCCAAGTGTGCCCTGTCGTCGAATAGGAAGTAAAGCAGTGGCCAACTTGTCTTGTCTTAGAGTAAGAACTCGCCCTCTGGGTTCGGTGAATTGTTTTCAGCAACAGTGAAGCCGACGTTAAACGAATGAGTACTAACAGATTACTGCCAAGTGTCCTGGTTAGTTCTAGTCTCTTCTGAATGCAAATTTGTATTCGTGTCCCATTCTTCCCCCAAATGAATGAGTACGAAAACGTACTTCAGCCCACCGACTTGGGGCAACCACACAACACGCATTCATGAAGCCATGGAAGGAGGGGTTAACGGGATAAATGCAGAGAAAGAAGGAGGGTTCATGTGAAAAGACGAAACTATGATTGCATCCATGTCAATGAAATCGTTTAAATTATTAATTACTGAATTGACTATCTCATAATATAAGCTGCAATTTTCGTACAGTATACCATGTAGCACCTCCCTACCTATTACACTGTCGCAACGATCATCTAGAGAAAATGCATATCTAACATATCATTTTAAAAATAAACGTAATTAACCCCTTCCTTCACCGCTCTAAATAAAGTTCAAAAGCTGGGGCTAAATGAACAATTATCAGAATTAAGTAAAAATACTGGATTGAAGTTAATGACTGTTTAAATTAGCCATCAGCCCATCATTTAGAAGATTAATTATCACGTAGACTGTGTTAATTACATTGCACACGTACTGATTAATTACACTTTCAATTACCGGCATATCCATCGTAATCAGTTGCATCTTCAATTTAAGATTTCCTTAATAGCAAGCGTAGTAGTAGTAGAGTAAGTAGTGGCAGTAGTTTTTGTTGTTGTTTTAACGGCCCTGTATTACAGTTATATATTGTTGATCAGGCAACTTATCTCAACTTGAACCTTTCCTAATGACACTGGCATAAAATTAAGTATATGAACGGGTCACTACCGCACAGACTGAAGTTTTCATACATAGAAGAGATTGAAGACAGGAGGATGGGGAGAGGAAGGGTTAACTTCTGCAATCAGGCCAATCCTCTAACTACTATATCAACTTCCTCTTATAATTATAGTCATTGGAGAATAAAGTTTGATGGAGAGCGATAAAACGATGGTTCCTACATCCAAATAATTAATCATAGTAACAATATATAGAAGCCCAAGTCCACCCTCAACTCCATGTACTACTGGGATTCTATTCATTTCGGCAAGTGAGAGAATCGATTGCCAATATTATACTGTCTGATTACTTTTTAAGTTGTTCAGTTACTTGAACAGTTTTGCAAGGTAAATGGTGTGGGCCTAGAGTATACAGATTAGAATTAAAATCCCTACCTAGTAGAAGATTTGACTCGGGGCTTTGCCTGATGAACAGGTCGACACCGAGTCAAATTCTTGTCCGTGGAGACAAAATGGTATTGCCACCACTATTTTTCTTCTGCTTTTCTCTTTCTCATTAAGACGTGAAAGTACTTAGGGGGCCTACTTTATAGTGGCCAAGTTCTTAACCTGAGACTATTGCCGGAGCAGCGAATTGCGTTAGACACACCAGTTCTCGTCTGATCACTGAAGTTAAGCAGCGCAACCCCAGCTAGTACTGACATGGGTGACCGCTTGGGCAAACTGCGTACTGCTAATACCCAAATCGTCGCATTAGTGTAATGTCTGTGCAGTCTCTGCATACGATCTATGCTGTGGACGGCGCTCTAATGACCTTGTAGTTGAAGGGCCCTAAAACACCAACAAACAAACACATGAGAATATTTCCGATCTACATGTGTACTTTATTCTCATAGAAAGCGTTCATCTACAATTCTACATGAAGATGACATTATGCACACTACGCATGACTCCACGGAAGCCACCCTTGGACCTTTCTTCTCACCACCAAAAAACAATACTTCTCAGACAGCATCACTCATCGGACTGAAGGTCAAGCACACAAACCCACCGAGGTGGATTTGTGGTGAAATTTTGGTGGGAATTCATCAAAACAGAAACCAGTAATAATTTTGAGACGTCATGGAATCTTTTGGCGAGTTTTCACTATGGTCCCAGGTAATGCAGAAGATATATAAAAATACGAGGAAAAGATGACAGAGCAGAAATTTATGTCCCGGTGTTATTGGTAGAGCTGCTTGGTAAACATATTGTTATTTTTTTCAAATTTTATCTAAAAAGATTGAACTTTAGTTCTGCAGCTATCATCTCCACAACGAATCTTAAATTTTTCATGTCAGTGAAATGAATACAGTAGTTTAAACTCCTAACAGGAACATAACAGTAATTATTAATCACATTTCTTTGAGTTAGATGGGCCAGGGATTTCTAGTTGAATGCATGCGAACATCAGTAATTTCAGAAGAGCAAAAGTCAGAGAGCCTTAGTTGTGCATGCAATTTGAGTCATTACTTATTAAAGCCGTCCATAGTCCAAAAATGATTCTACGTCGAAAAATCATACACACGTATCTTCATTGCACTTAAACGATTTCATTCATTATAATCCAGAGTACGATATTTGCTGCATGCATGAGTTGACATAACATTTTGGTTGTGTTTATTATGCATCAACGATTTAATTTTTCTTATTTAAACCATATAATAAAAGACATGCTGAGGATTCTAAGCTCTGTATGAGACATTATTTATTCCTCCTCTCATTACTAGATATACCCCCCCCCCTGCGCTATTGCTACACTTTCTGCTTCGATTTCCACGTCTCCAGTGAATTTCAACCTTAAGCACCATCTATCTACCAGTCCGATAGATATATTAACCTTAAATTGGTGGAAAGTCAAAGATGCACAGTATACATTTGGATTATGTAGGGTATATACGTACGCACATGTAGGCACACATATAAATATCCAGAAATGCAGCAATGTAATTTCAGTAGCTGGTTGATGATATAAAACGACCGGCAATTTTGTGAAAGGGAAAAAATGAAAATTTAGAAGAGAGGAAAAGAAAAAAGCAGCCCCGTCTGGATACTAAACGGTCATATGCAAATTATAAAATACCAAGTATCATTTCAGTGTTATTGCAACGCATCTCGTTATAACCACAAATATACGAAAATCGTGTCTTTTACTTCTTATTTTGGGCAGACACCCAGAATAGCAGTATCAAACTCAATGAGGGAGATTTACGAAGAAGAAGAAGGGTAGAAGAGGGATGGAGGGAGTGGGACAAATAAGTGTAGAAACGAGCCGAGCAGGAGGAAGAAGAGGAGGTTGTGTGAGAAATGGAAAAGGAGGGCATTGGTCGTGAGTGACTCTTTTGGGAAAACTATATGGACCTATATGCATATAAGTTGAATAGTATATGTATGCACGCTCAGATGAAAGATCAGTTTAATGCTAACTTTAATGGCTAGAAGGAGAAAACTGTATAGGACCACGAAGCATTAAAGCTTATCTTCTCGAAATGGCTGCCAACCAATGACACGACTTGGTAATAATTTCTGCAACCTTAATTAGCAATAAGAGTAGAAAAAAAGAGCACTGAAGCCCATCTAACAAAGACCATTTGTGTATGTGCAGGACGTTGTCCAATTGGAAAGGACCATTTTTCCGCCATTTCGTATTATGGCATCTGGATATTTATATGTATGCAAGTTTGTATCTCCCTCGCTTTATAAAGGAACGGGGGTTTAAGGGGGAGAGCAAAAGACTGAGAGAAGGAAAAAGTAATATATATATATATATATATACACACACACATCTTAAATGGGAATTGTAGGGAAACGACAGAGGAGGGGGAAGAAAGAAAGAGAGAAATATTTTTACAAGATCAGGAATGAAAGGGCCTCGATGATGAGAGAGGAGGGACAGTCATGATTGAAAAATTGAGACACATTTTTGCTGAAATGAAAAGAGAAGATCATGCCTATGGTGTGCATATGTATATATTTTATGGGCCCAAATCCAAATTCCTCCTTCTCCACTTTCTCCTCTTCGAAGCCTCCACCTATTTGATGTTAACGTCCAGATCATTTTAAATTGCATCTTCTTTGCCAACACAGTTGAAATAAAATTCGCACATGCGCACTCTTCAGTCACATCTCGCAGTGATATAACAGTGGGACAATTTAAATTTATTTATATCTATACAGATATATACATATATATTATATGAAAAGTGTGGCAATTCTAATCCAAACTTTTGCCTTTAATTCTAACTCTGTCTTTCTTCTCAATTCCCAAGTCGCTCTCCACTGCTCTCCCCATTTTCTCTCCCCTATCTCTCCTTTCACATTTGAATATCCTACTTAATCCATATAGGCCCTGTCGTGTTTGGGCCTCTCTTTCTATTTCTCGTTCTCCCTCTTTCCACCTTCTCCTACAATAAGAAAAAATTTTTTTACAGAATCAAACATCTACATTAGCTTCCAGAGTACATATTCACAGTCGTATACTTTCTAATTTAACACCAGAAATTTACGACCTATGGTACGATAAGGAGAGAAAATGAAGACATTTTGTCCAATTTAGTCAACAGAGTCAAGCGTACCACAACTTATTTGAAATCGGCTTGAGAATATATTATAAACTGGGCGCCGTATACCAAACAGCCCTTTTGCTTCAGCCCTTCCTCTTTCCCATTTATTTGCTATAACTTTGTTTAGCTTCAATAATATCACCCAACAACATTCAGCAGATATTTCATCTGCTTGCCATCGTCGACTTTAACCAGTACTTCTATCTACTAAATCGGGAGGAGGAGGAAAGATACAGGAATGCTTAACTTATAATTCAACTGTATACAGGGCGATAGTGGGCGAGAGAGGTGCCCCCGAAAATAAATACTAAATTTCCTGACATGGTCAACCGTAAATGGCACTTCTATCGCTTATATGAAATATATTATTGCGAAAAATTACGGTATAGGGTTTGTAATTTATAATCAGGGCTAGATTAACTCACAGGAGGGTACCACACTATCAGGTGGACCGTTGACGTCAGAGGGCTAAACAGATCATCACGAAAGAAATTAATGCAAGACAATAAGAATAATGTTTCACTAGTTTTTCACAGATTCCCCATTATTTTTTTTTTATGTAAAAGTCTATCCTGTATTCGTATTTTCTTGTTGCTTTTCAATGGCGGCGAGTCTCTTTCTTGGAAACTTTTCATTAGGTCTTCCTTTTTGGCTATAGCCATTTGAACAATACGAAATAGGTATTGAAATAACTGAGATGCAACGCCCTTTTCAAAATTATAAACCGCAATCATTCTCAGTTTGCGGAATTCCGACGTTTGCTCCTAATGTGCAGGCGACCAAATTTAAACGCCCAACTATGGAGACATTCTCAATGCCTTATCCTTCTGTTTAGAAAAGGTTCTATTATGGGATGAAAACATCGTAAACACAAAACGGGACCACGGCTTTATGATCCACGCGTTGGAAGGTGAGCGCTGAGCTACTCATTCGAAAAGCCTCCAATCTCGACCAAAATCGAGCCCATGTTTACTGGACAAGTTGACTTAGAAATTTTGAAGTTGGCCACGTCCTGTAAACACTATTGGTTCATCACTGCGAGAAGAAAATGCTAAACATTTTTTTTTGTAATTTACAGTATACAGTATGTACAGTAATCCCGCATCGGTGGGGCAGTGGGTAGCGTGCTCGGTAACTACGTCAGTAAGTTCTAGGTTCGATACTGGACTGAGGTACTGGACCCGAGTGTACCTTCCTTCGGATGAGAAGTAAAACCGTGGTCCCGTGTGGTTTTACGATGGCATTTGCACGTAAAAGACCCCTCTCTACTATGCAACGGGTAGATGAGGTAAAATTTCCAGGTGTAGGAGCTCACCCTCTGGCGTCGCTAGAGTGCCCCAATGAACAGTAGACCGACGATAAATAAGCATAGGGGTTATAGCTTTGGTCGGCAACCGGCTGCGGAAAAACTCTGTCCAATATACCACCCTTATGTCCATTCAGAGGGACAAGATGGGTACCCTACCCTGCCATAGGCGGGAAAAGGGTTAGGAGTTGCTATATGTATTTGTACAGTGCTGTTTCTAAATAATAATTTATGTTCGTCTTTAACTAACAGAAAGACTCTTGGAAATTACTTCTTTGAGTGAAACTACGGAAACGAAATCAAGTTTGCTAACATTACAATACACTACAGATTTTCATTTTACAATAATTTGCATTCCTTCATTTTCGGGCATTATCCTGGCAGCTAAGGGAACAAATTGTAGGCAGGACGTCACATCATCGCATGGCGTACATCCACATTCCCATACTAAGGCAATATAGATACTCCAAGATATGTTGGGGAGCGGCTTACTGCGTTGGATACCCCAATTCTCGTCTGTTCACTGAAGTTAAGCAACGCAACCCCAGTTAGTACTGACATTGGTGGCAGCTTGGGAAAACTGGGTACTGCTAATACCCAAAAATCGTCACACTAGTGTAGTGTCTGTGCAGTCTCTGCATTGAAACTACGCAGTGGACGGGGCTCTAATGACCTAAAACACCAACAAACCAAACCAATCCAAGATATGTCAGAGAAAACCACAGAATTCGAAATAAAAAAGCTGAAATAGGTGGAGCATGCAAAACCCCTCTAGCAGACATAGCAATCAATCGACTCGGGAACTACCACTTTTGCCTCCGACATAGCAGAAGACTCAATACAGGTCTCCTGTTCAAAGATAAACCTCTGACCTCGGCCGAGAGCGAACTAGGGCACTTCGAACTTAATAGACAAGCGTAGTAGGCCCTACCCCAATTGAAATACAACACCGTGTTGTCCCTTAATTTTCGCAACAACTAAAATAATAATAATGATGATAAAAAAAAGCTGTAAATATTTCATAACTATGCGAGAAGTTAAAAGAGTAGTTGGTGTCCAATAACGACCTGTCCTAAATAGCCTAAACATCTCCTCCAGCGTAAACACCGCATCATAAGTTGAGAAGGGGACCAAAAGGGCAAAGGGGGAGCTGAACGAGAATAGTCTTGGCATTCAGACGAGAGTGAGAGAGGTTGCATAAAGGTGGCGCGTGTAACGTGTCATTCATAGGGTCATATCATCGACTCGAACCAATGGTTCTATTGTAGGCTATTGGCTGTGGTCAGAAGAGAACGTCCCCTCAAACAGAGAAGCCATTTCATGCGGGCAAACTGTTCGGCTTATTGACCCCCATAACCGTTGGACAATGGCTATTCATGAACCCATAGAGCAATGAAGGAGAAGGCGGAGTTGTAGCCTTACACTATTTGAAAAGACCAACCCCAAAGGAGATAAAAAAACAGATGCTTATAAATATAATGTTGCCTTCAAGCAGCTAAGTTCAATAGCCATAGGTCCCAAACATGAATAATTCGGAAGCTTAACGTTGAGACCGGTTGTAAACAACCAACCTTGTTGTAAATGGAGGGAAGAAAACATGAGTGTCTTTAAATAATCTTATCTACTAATAAGCTCACAATTCTTCTGCGAATATTAATCAAAATGTTACCCTACTCGTATGTTAACAACACGAAACTGATAATATAATTAAGTAATTTGACAAATACATGACAAAAGAGAGATAACAATAAGAGAGGAGTTGAAAAAAAAATGAATTTTCTGTCAGCAGTTAAATTCGAGAAAAAAAAATCTTATTATAATTCAAATACTGAGATGTTCAAATATGCCAATAAATGGTAGACGAATTAAACAGATATTTAGATCATGCTTACGCTCTCTATTTAAATGTAAAATAGGCTTATTTTCAACGCTAGGCTGCAACTATAAATTGTTAATGATTGTTTAACGAGGGCAATTTGTGGCAAATGGCGTCCTATTTGTGGTGCTAACAGGAATTCAAATGTTAACCTCATCGCTAGTAAAAAGTTATTTATAATATGAAAACACAACAACAAGTGTGACAAAAAAATCCTTATTGCTTATCGGAATTTTCGATACAGAATTCCCCAATGATATTTACCTTGTACTCTAAACAGACCTTACATGTTGAATACATTTTCAAAACAGCAGAAAAAAAGGCTGATTGCGTAACGACATTCATTTGTCAAGGGAAACTTTTCAGACTTTGATTGATTTTTCAAAACTTTTATTTCTTGGAAAAGTGTAGCACATGCCCTTTGAAGTCCTTAGAGTCTTTTAAAACTCGTTTCAGGACACTATGTTAACTTCCATCTTTCAGGAAGACTGCTGAAGTGATGTACCTCAAGCAGTTTCATCATTATCCATCACCACTAATCCTATTCCTGCCTATGACAGGGTCCAGCTCGCATTTTTGCCCTATGGCCACCCACTTGCGATTTTCTTGAACGGCATTTTTACGCAGTCGGCTGCCAACCAATGCTGCAACCGCTCTGCCTATTTATCGGTAGTCTATTTTTTCCTCTTTGGGACATTTCTAGTCCACTTCTACTCCATGTGTCAAGGATTTTTTTAGAGTACATGTGACATCGTACACACCACACGGGAAAACGATTTTACTTCCCATTCCATGACATGTGCAATGGGGGCCTCACTCTGCCCTGGAACAAGTCAACCGCCTTGGTTCATAATCGAACCACTGATGCAGTAGTCCAGCGGGTCTCTAATGACCTTGTAGTTGACGGGACCTTAAACACCAACAAACAACAAGTAGTCCAGCCTTCTCCCTCTCCGCCATGGTGGCGGATTGCCTCAAGCAGATTGGGTAACTGTAAGTACGAGGTATTCAGCCATGTCTAGATAAATAAAATCGGTGGTAGAGAGGCAAGAAGAAACTGGTGTGCTTCGAGAACTCAAGGGTGACGCAGATTTGACTGTAAATTTTGCGAGATAAGCCATCAATGAGGGAACTTGGGGCGTCCCTCTGATCAAGAGAACAAGTGGATAGCGACACTTTATAAGTGAATAGTTAGAAAGGCTTCCTATTCGAGAGAAGGTGCACTTGAGAAGTCCTACTTGACCGAAAGAAGCTATCCATCTTGGCCAGGATAAAACCAGTAATAAGCAAGCAACCACTGAACCGATGTTGGAACGAAGTGTTACAGACAGTTACTTACACATTGCTCAGGACACTGGATGCAGATTTTACATGGACATAGTTTCTTTAGATCAAAAATAATAGTAATTCTAAAAAAAATAGTAGAACAGGAAGTACAACTGTAGATTTATGCATAATGCCGTTTGCAAACAAAAGAACTCTTCCTACACGAAATGCCACCCGAATCATCTGTTGATAACAGACCGATATTCAGTGTATACAATAGCCGCTATCTCTATTTCTATGTGGAATTGGAGAGCGGTTGTACTGCGTTGGACATACCAATTCTCATCTGGTCCCTGAAGGTAAACAACGCAACCCCAGCTAACATGAGTGGCCGCTTGGGAAAACTGGGTACCGCTAATACCCAAAAATCGTCGCATTAGTGTAGTGTCTACGCAGTCTCTGTATTAGAACTACACAGTGGACGGGGATCTAATGACCTGGTAGTTGAAGGGCCCTAAAATACCAATGAATTGAAGGTAAGCAACGCAATCTCAGATAGTACTAGCATGGGTGACCGCATAGGAACACTGGGCACTGCTAATACCAAAATGGTCGTAACAGCGTAGTGTCTGTGCAGACTCTGTATTAGAACTACACAGTGGACGGGGCTCTAATGACCAATGTAGTTGAAGGGCGCTCAAGCACAAACGAAACTACGTGCAATTGGGTTCTCGCGCAAAACTCGACAATTATTCTTCGGTTCAAACTTAAGATTTCCCGTCCTCTTAAGTCTGTGGACGGTCTACTACTTCCTCACACCTGCACGCGTTTACAAAGTCATCAAACTGAGATTGATTAATCGAGGTTGAACCAAATGAGAGTAATTTAGTGGTTGGGATGTTTGTTTGGAGCACTAACTTGTGAGTATATCGATTTGACAACACAGCAAAGACTGAGGGTGATGTGATGATGAGTCGACGACAGACAATACATTCGGCAAGAAACCCCGTTCAGAAACGTTTGTCTGTGTTCTAATCGTTGTAGAAACATCAAAGAAAGTTCGCTGTTTTCAGAGTCTGGGTAAGTTTGATGGAGATCGCATCGATGTACAGGCTCCAAATCACATTCGCAGTACGTGAGAGATTGAAAGAAATTTCTCACAAATGAAAAGTAAAGTCTAACCATTATTTTATCAGGTGGAGATGATGAAGGTAGGAAAATTTTAAAAACGTCTACGAACATTTAGAAACGTTTGCGACAAATGTTTACATTTCTTTTACTGCTTCTGCGGGCGTGATCTTCCACTGTAATCAAATTAAAATGATGATCGTTACAAATCTAATTGCATCTATGTATAAATGTGTCTTTTCTGAATTGTAATAGCATAAAATTCAAAAATTTGGCAAATCGGCGTTAAAAATAAACCATTTTCAGGTGTTGAACCGACATCAATGAGAAGCAACGATTTGCGGCACACCTGCATAGCACCCGTGCTTGCAGTGTTTGCCTACATACAAAGATACCCCTTAACATCCCACATGTTAAATTCAGGATGAATAAACTTTTATTTAAATCTGTTTAGCCTAACACGATGGAATAATTATATCCAAGCCAGCCACATATGAATTATTCCTTGAAATGAAAATTTTGTAAACAAAGAGAAACACCATTTGTGTTTCTTGTACTAAAATTCAACTTTCTGGTTGAATTATTGTAGTTTATAAAATGTGGGTATTGCCTTTAAATATCCATACAGTCATTCATGCACACAATCCCAAATCGCATGCACAGACTCTATCCTAATCAAAAGCGCCCTCTGACGTGTGCGCAGCAACAAACTAGAGGAATTTCATAATATAATAGGGTCATTCGTACTACATTCCAACATTTGGTGCCTTTATTTTTCTTATATTGAGTTAGAGTTAAAAATCCTAAAGGGGGATAGTAAAGAAACTACTTGCTATATTTTTATAATTAAAATCGATTTCGTTCTATAAAAATATTTTTTCTATTAATAAGATATGGAATGGTATTGAATTATTAAGGCTTGATATCATCCACAGAATGACGTACGGCTATATTTAGTGATACGGTTTCTGAAGAGAAATGGAGAAAAAAAGCATTTTTAAACAAATCTAATTTGAAATAATAATAATAACTAACATTTATATATAAACAAAATCCTACTAATAAATCTCCTCTCAATCTTGAAATAATAGATTGTTTCTTTCAATCTGAATAACTTATCATTTTTAATGAATCATTTGGAAGATAAAAACAAGCAGAACTAAATAACAAACGAGTAACTCCGATACTGATTAATACAGAACCTCTTTCAAAGAAGCTATTATGAATTGTATTAAGGGATAAAAATTAATGACCTATTCAAAATCCATAAAATTTTAAGCACCATGCTAGTTATTAAATCACGACGGAGTGTATGAAGGCATACATATATACGAGGATGTTAACTGATCTCGCCCATATTCATTGTTTAGATAGTTAATGGTGAGTTATGCCACTTTTTACGACGGTGTTCAACTTAGAGTGCACAGCCATATCTTGATAGCAGTAGGACTCTACAAGTCATATAACAGCCAATACTGAACGAGATCCAATATTCTACCAGAGTTGCTACAGTTAAATAGACGGGGGATGAACGCAAGGCACCCTTTATGAAAGTCACATATTTAATATTAGCAATGAATTGATGGAAAATTATTTAGAGTACCTTTCCCTAGAAACAATGACCGGAATCACATATTATTTTAATATTTTGATTGCAGTGCATGCATTTGGGGATTTAAATGAATCGGTTTACTTGCTTATTAACGAACAATCTGCTTGTCAATGAGGCTATTTGCCGACGCCAGGGAGGGCAATGGGGTCTTTTTAAGGAACAACGCTTTCACTTTCCATACATCGGAAGTCGAACTTGTTATTTCTCTCGCAAAGAAAGCCATAGATGGACTGATGGTGGTAAATTTAAAACGTGGACAATTCAAAGGCATTCATTCTACAATTTTCTTATGACCTGTTCATCATCAACCATCCATAGTAAAGGTTCTATTCTTCAGCCAACAAACTCATCAATAAAAGTAGCACAAGTTGAAATATTTCAAACATATTTGATGATTTAAAATTTTGGTGAATGATTCATGAAGATTTTATAGTCTCTGGTTGACTATACCAGTCCTTCAACCTTAGAACGTTGGTATCCTAGCCAAGCTGACTGATTTTAAGAGACTATCCAGCCTCCAAACCTAGAATCTTCTTTCTGACACTCGCCCTGGGTTCTGTGGTCGCGTTATTCATTGAAAACGATAGACCTTCATTTATCAATAAAAATATTGATATGATAATACACATGTCCTTTGGCACACTAAGAAAAATTGAATAGCATTAAAAGAGCGAGGAATTGGTGGAAGTTGAAAAAAAAATCACTTTAAGCATGGACCTAAGTCGAAAGTGTGCCTGTCAGGTCCAAAGAATTAAAAAAAGGACCCTATAGGTGATTTAAGAATGCGATTCACGTATAGATTTAATGACAATGATAATAATTGCACATATTATTTTTGTTTCTAATTATGTTGTTATGATGATGATGGCTCGTAAACAGTGCTATGTACACGTTCTAACACTGGATTCGGATTAACTAGGATTCATTTCAAATGAGCTATATATATTAGCTATATTAATTTTAAAAACTCATTTCCTAAATTTTGTCGTAGTCAGATTAACACTTAAGACGTTGGCAAGAGCAATTCACAAAAATCTGTCGAAAAATAAGTCTTTCCTAACATTTCATTTCACATGTAACTTTGTTTAGCATTAAGCCAACTGGCAATTAAACTACATAACAAATACATGCACTTAGAATGCTATTAAAGTTAATCGGGCGAAAATCCAGAAGCAAACATGTATTCCTATACAGTAGATATACGCGCCATGAAGATACAGATAATAAAAATATTAAAACACGGAATCAAATGAGGAAATAATAACTACTAAATAATTCCCTATTTGAGTCGGTAGGCTTTTATAATCTTACATTGATGCATTAACAGTCTTGATTTCAGTAGCAATAATTTTTTAATACTCTTACATTGTATTATCCTCATAGACACTAGCGCCGAAACTAACTTAATATCATCCACGTCAACATCAGAATAAACATACACACTAATGCCTAAAATAATGCTATTCGTCACTATTTTAAATCGGATGACCAGTTATTTAACATTACCAGTACTAGGAACTCGATCCCCACCAATCTCAGAGATTAACTTGCACGAGTTCCACTTCTCCAGTTAAAAAAATAAAGCACAAATAGAAGCAAGAAGTAACAGGAAATTCACGAACATAGTGTTGGACAGTGTCTTGTGGCCGACCGGACTCCACAACCCTTTTCTACAATACAATCAGCATTCCGAGCCATCACAAAGAATCACTTCATTTACGTTGTATAATTTCAATGTGGTATCGGCTACAACTATACATGGATGCCGCACTCGAAGATCCCCTCTCTTCAAAAAGACTCTGATGATAAATCAAATTCCATATCAGGCGTATATTACTGCTGTAATGCTTTTCATTTATTTCGTTTCCAATTTTCCCAAAAGAATCCTTCAGTTTTCGCCACATTTAAACCTACACTTTTGAAGGCAGGAGGCAAGTACATAGGACTGACTTTCAAATTTAAAGTGGCAAACTATCACCGTCATAAAAAGGTTTAAGAATAGTAATTTGGGCTAGGAATTCATAGGTAGAGAACAAGTTGAAATTGCTTAAGATGGTGGTTTTATGTGGCACCAGTGGTGAGGGAGTGAAAACTGTTAGTGAATTTTTAACGCGTAAATCAGAAAGCAAAATAGCCCTTAGAATTGGATGATATGAGCACCTCATAACTGTGTCCACACTGCTTATCTGTCTGGAAAACTAAGAATAAACAGTTACTTTACAAGTATTAAAACTGCCGCAGGTAAGGTTCAAAGGTAAAATGGCCACCCATTATTTTCCTTCTAGGGATGGCAAGTCAATGGGGATCGTATTGAAAAGTAAATTTCATTTACCAATTTCAAAGTAACTTTATCCTGAGAGACAGTGTAGGATAGATGTTTATGTGGAGTGAGTTTTATGACTGAGCCTTTAAAAAGAGGTTCCTTCTCTTACCTGATGTCACCTGTTGCTGCTGTCCCCTTTCTATCTCCCTTAACATCTCTATTCCACAGAAAATTTAAAGTTTGAAACGAGTTTGTCCATGAATTATTTGGTAATTCGCAAAAAAAATTGCAACTTAATTCTACTGAGTTGTTTACTCTTATGATCGGAAATTAATAGAAATAAGTTGCCTTATGGGATAGGCTAGAAATAGAGAAAGAAAATGCAGAATACGTTATCGGCTAAAAGAAATCACTCTTCAAGGTTGAGGCCCCATCTATTACAACAAGAAAGGGCAAAATAAACAACATCTACTCGTTAATCAGATCATTTCTGCAAGATGACATAATACAGTTAAGTGAAACTAATTCTCATTTCAAACTGATGCAGGGATCAAAACGAACTCATCATTAATTTTTCTCACGTTGTTTACTCTTCTTAACATTCATCTCTCTTTCGTCGATTCAAATCTACCTGTCTTTCTCTTAACAACAAAAATCCATCAAGACGTGCAGAACCAATAGATGAAGCACCGTTATTTTCATCATTTAATTACATTTGTACAATTTAATTAGGTTTGAAGCAAAAAGAAATTCGTACATCTCAATACCTTGTGTTCCAATTACAGTTCAGTTGACTACAACAAATGATTTGAAATGTAAAATGCGATGACTAAAAAAATCAAACAACGCAGGATCAAGATCCACATTAATGAAATTTTGTATGAAGTTTAATGAACGAAGCAATGACACCACTTTGAAAATTGTAGATTGCCATTAAAACACGCACAAATTCAAAATGAAGCAGTACACAGAATTATTTGACATCAACTTACTGCCGTTATAATTTTTAATGTTGAGAAATCAGACTTTATTTCAGATCATTTTTGGAGGGTTAAAGGGGGAAATGCAACAATTTAGTGTTACCGCCTATGTCTAATCTCTCTAACCACACCATCGTCATTCTGTTTCATGCAGTGTGTAAGGTTGGCTAAAGTTACAGTGTTCAAGCTACGTTCAAAACAAAAGTGAAAAACAGGCTCTGTGAAGTCTCAGACGAGGAAAGTAGATGGAGGACTTGGGGCGACTGCATTCTTACAATCATAATGTTACAGTAAGCTAGAATCCATTCAGGGGCTCAACCTGGCTACTAAGGGTAGGTGAAGTAACTCTCTATATTTTTCAACCAGCTAAATAGAAAACCAACCTTCTCATTAAACTGCTAAAATTTAAAACTGTGAATATAGTTTTAATTTAATGGCTGGCCAGGGCTTACAGAATTACAAAAATTTAGCACTTTGCTTTATTTTGTATTAATTATTGTAAGAACGGTCTGTCGGTACTCTTATGGAGGCAGCAAAGTTATAAAATTTTTTGAGTAGCATCTGATAATATCAAAAATGGCATAGTCTAGAAAATGAACTCAAATAAATCGATTTGTTGAAGGGTTTTATTAAAATTTCAGGTGTTAAGTATAAAGATTTCAGCATCGAACTATTGTGAGTTTGGATGATCAAAGTTAATTATCGCACTGGCATAATATATCATCTAGAGATGGTCGTGAGGGTCACAAATTGTTTCATGTTGAAAGTGATCCATTATAATTTTGTATTCAAAATGACAAAGAACCTATTTTTATTCTTTATATATTGTGTATTTTAAGAATAGCTTCCGCACATTACTGTCATAAAATACAAAGCAGTGGATGCGCATTAGGAATTCTGGTCAGTGGCGAGCTTATGAAGCACTCAAACAGCATTTTAATGCATTTTCTCAGTCTTGCCACATACTAATAACAAGGAATTTAATTTCTATGCAATTTCACGGCTGTGTAGCTTGGGTTACATTCCACGCAACATTTTGAAAGCATCGTCATCATCTTCTCCAACACAGCAATCTTTACTAGCACAGTTGCTAAACCCTACATTGTCAGAATGAAAATTTAAAGGACCATCGTTGACGGAACGCGCAAGGCATAAGCTTATTCGATATTCATTGTAGCTACCTACAGAAGCGTTATTCCTCCATTTTTTTGCATTCAGACAACATTTAATGCCACATTCATTCCTTGTCTGCTATCACTTAACGGCGGAGAAATGCAAGTGGGATTCAAACCCTTTGTAGAGACAATTTCTTGACTAGTTGGTAACTTCGTGTTAGATTATTATTTTGGGAATATTGACCCAATGGCACAAGCTTCAGTTTGTTCAGTAGCATGCTGAGTAATGTGTGAACTTCAAAGGTTCATGCAGAAGAGAGACGTATTCACTAACTATTGAAACAGTGGTACCCAGATCCCTAAAGATACGGTATTATTGACAGGAAAAACTATCAATCACAGTCATCAATGGGAGACAGATCGGATCCCCATCGACGTGTGGCATTGCCTGGAGACCACAGGAGTAAAGTGACTGGGGAAACTCTTTAAAAGGTTAGGTAGTGGGAATAGGATGTCAGCTGCGTGGAGGGAGAGTTATAGTCCCACCCTTCAAAGGCAAAGGAGATACTCAGGGATGCATCAACTATAGAGACACAGAAATGATGAGCCGTTCTCTGAAACTCTGAGAGAGTGTAATTGAATGTCGCCTCCGGGATAGAACAAGTGTCAGAGATAACCAGTTCGGGTTTATGCCTAGTAGGTCCACAATACAATCAATTTTCATTATGAGGCAGATGATTGAGAAACAGGGCATCAAAGAAGGAGCTTCATACAGTATTCATTGACTTGGAGAAGGCGTACGATAGTGTCCCTAGACAGGTAGTGTTGGAAGTATTGAGGAACAGAAAGGTGGAAGAAGGGAATGCTAGGATAGTGCAGGACATGTACGACGATTCCTTCAACAAGGCACGGGGCACTGGGGCAGTGGCGTAAATTCAGATGTGGCGCCCCGGGCAAGAGGCATTCGAAGCGCCCCATCCCCTGTTGCTCGTCCTGGACAGATGTGGTACACGTATGTAGGCACTTTTTATTTGCTGTAAAGTCGTTGAACAGACATTGTGTCACGGCGGCTGATTTCCAGCAAGGTGGACAAGGTGCCCCCAAGGTGGGGCTTTGTCTGGCGCCCGGGGAAATGAACTGCACTGGGGGAATATTGGAAGCTTCCGAATGAAGGTCGAGTTACTTCAAGGTTCGGCCCTTAGTCTATACAGTTTCCTACTAGTTATGGGCGATATGTTGACGAGAGTAAGAAGATGGGCGGCCTAATGCATGGTTTTTGCCGACGATGTAGAGGTTTGAAGACTCCAAGGAGGAGGCACAACAAGGCCTAAGCCACATTAGAGCAGCGATAGAAATAGGGAACAGGCTGTACTTGAAGAAGACTGAATAGTTTGCTTACGACTGGGATGGACAGAGGGAAAGCGGTGAATTTGTACCCGGGGTATATCTGGAATCGGGGTTCCAGAGCAAAGGGAAAATTGATTCAGACGTGTCTAACAGGATCAACGCAGCGTGGTTAAGGTAGAGAGAGGCAAGTTATGGTATCCTGTGAGATTGAAGGGTCACAATAAAGCTGAAGGGAAAGTTTTATAGAACGGTGGTAAGGCCAGCTATACTTTGTGGCTCAGAGTGGTGGGCAATGAGGAAGAACCACGAAAAGAGAATGCAAGTAGCCGAAATGTGAATACTGCGGTACATGATAGCAGATAGAAATAGAAATGCGTGCATTAGAGGTAGCCTGGAGGTGGGGAACATCGCGGAGAAGATGAGAGAATACAGATTGAGATGGTATGGACATGTAATGAGAGGAAGGGAAGAGGAGGTAGTCAGGGCAATTACGGGGATGCAAAAATTTAAGAAGTACCCGGCGTAGAGGATCGCCAAAGCAGACGTGGGAGCAGGAATTAGTGAAGGATAGACGGGAGTGTAAGGCTAAAACCCGCATACCCGACCCTGCCACAGGCGGAAATTGGGGTTTGATGATGTAGTCATAAGGGGGAGAACCAGTTATCCATTGCGAAGGACGTCAAAATTATCAAAGATCAGGGCTCCGTCAACAAATTGATGGTTCAAAACGTTGGTAGCTAAATGGTACCGAGTGATTTTGGACATCCCGAGGACTTTTGCTTCAACATACGTATAATACGAATTGGTTTTCAAATCTTTAGTTGTCAACCCCACATCCATTCACCAATATAAACTTCATCACTTTCAACCGATATCAACCTCTCGGCTAACAACAGACTCCAGAAGATGGTTTTTCAAAAAATTCCATCGGAATTAGCCGCACTGCTTTCGATAGATTGCCAAATTCCAGATAATGAACCCAAACTCTTCTCATGATCATTACCAACTCAATTGCTTTTCTCGGCTTTTCCACCTACGTTAATCTCATTTTCCATCGATCAGCAGTGGGCAAATGACGGCCTGCTAGCTATATTTGAGTAGTCAGGACAAGGGTGTTAAACTCATTTCAGCCACGGGCCATTTATCTAACAAGTGAAATTCACACGAGTCACGTGATATTTTTGTTACTCATTCAGCTTTTTCAAAAGTCAGTTTTTGGATATTTACTTAAAAAAAGGATCAACTTTAGTTCGTATAAAATGCATGCTTCTAATAGATTTTTTTATACTCCAAGTCGTTGCTGGTGTTAGGAGGACATTAGAACATCTTCCACTTCTTTAAAAGATTAACAACATTTATCACCTGAAATAAAGGTAGAAAACTCGCGCGTTGATCACTGACTGTACGAAATGACCAATTCATCAAATGTGACTTTATAGAGGTGCTAAGCGAAGGACATCTAACCACCTCGGTGGAGCAGGAGGTAGTGTGCTCGATTACTGCGCCAATAGTTTCTGGTACGACACTGGATGAAGGTGGGTCGGCTTCTGTAGCACGAGAGAGAAGTCCCGAGTGCGCCTTCTGTCAGGTGGGAAGTAAAGACTTGTGGTATACGATGTCAACTGCACATGAAAGAACTCTCTCTAGCAAAAAAAAAGCAACTTCTAACCCTTTTCCCGCCTATGGCAGGGTCGGGTACCGATCTTGTCCGTCTGAATGGACACAAGAACGATATATTGGACATGGTTTTTCCACAGCCGGTTGCCGACGAAAGCTGCAACCCTTATGCTTATTTATCCTCGGTCTATTGCTCGGTGGGGCACTACCGACGCCAGGGGGCAGGCTCCTACACCTGGAAATTTTGGGTCACCTACCCGTTGCATAGTAGGGAGGGTTCCTTTGCGTGCAAATGCCATCGTGCACCACACGGCACCTCGGTTTTACTTCTCATCGGAAAGAAGGCGCACTAGGGGCCTCTCTCTCGCCCGAAAGAAGCCAACCCACTTCGGTCCCGTATCGAACCTAGAACTACTGACGCAGTTACCAAGCGCGCTACCCACTGCGCCACCGAGCCGTAGCACGCGAAGGGTAGATGAGGCAATGAAATTTCAGGTGCAGGAGCTCGCGCCTTGGCGTCGTCTGAGTGCCCCAAAGAACAGCAGGCCGACGATAAATGAGTATAGTGATTGCAGTTTTGATCGGCAGGCGACTGCGTGAAAATACCGTCCCACAGATCGCCCGTGTGTCAATCCAGAGAGACAAAGAAGGGTACCCGACCTTGCCATGGGCGGGAAAAGGGTTAGTAGTTGATCTTTTAAGCGAAGGGCCTCTCTATGTGTCTGGATTATAGCCAAAGTGGAAAGCACTGGTTGTCATTACCTGAGCTATCCTGATAGGGGAACCTCCTGATAGACTACCATCCTGAGGACACCAGTAATGCGGGGTCAGGATTCTTTTTAATTTTTAAATACACATTATATTTGATTAAAAGCCAAAGTGATCGAAAGCCAAAGTGAAATGAACAAAAGCTTAAATTTTTGTCGTTGATACAGAAAGAGGTTGTATATTAGTCCCCAATATGGAGAGACTCGGATAACAGATAATTGTTTCTACTCCGATTGCTCATTAATGTTAAGACGTTAAATTTCTTTGCAAACAAATATGGCCTAGAATATTAACTAAATGAGACGACAGGGATTTTGCATGTCTGATTTTTCAAACTTCTATTTTTCTAGACGAATGCATACAATTATCCGAAATAATACCCTGGCTACTACATTATTTTAATTTCTTTTAATGAAAATGGTTCAAATAATATCACATTATCAATAAAAGAGATTTATACATTCTGCGAGGTGAGTTGACCCTATATGAAATTTCACGAGGAGAAAATAATCTATAAAATTTATGACGTACAAAAATTTTAATTGAGTCTATTTTTTATCTTTAGTCATCAATCAAGCAATATGACGATTAAGATGGAGACAGTTGACTTGGGAACCATTTCGCATAAGCTCCATATGCTGATGAGCGATACGTAAATTTGGACAACAATAAACTCCGCCTCAATTCAGCGATAACTTCTTTTTTCAGGCGGCCAGTACTTGCATGCATTCATTTGATATTTTCTAGATTAAAATTTGCTTCAAAAAGGATTCTTAAGAAGTCAGCCGTCGACGTTTATTTACTCAGAATTTAAGAAAACAGGCTTGACTTCGCAATTAGGAAGCTCGCTATAATTTACAGCCAAGTGTGCACTCTAGTAGCTGCAGTCGTTATAACAATACTTTGGGAGCTTTTGACGGCAGTTAGACAAACGTATTTACAGACCTTAAATGCCGCACTCATAATTTTTTAAAATGAGAAAGGCTTCCATCACTTCAGCCCTCTCACCCTCTCCCTTTAACATTATGAAATCAAGGACGACAAACTCCATAAGATCATCAACAAAAAAATCATCAATTCACTTCTATGGTATAGCGGTGAAGCCTTCAAAGAGAATGTACAAGTTCATTCTTGATCCTTCAAAAACTGTATTGCGATTCAACGTCAATATCATCATCATCATACCCCTATCCCGCCTGTGGCAAGGTCGGATCTGCGGATTCTAGCCTTCCACTCCCACCTACCTCCCACAAGGTCCCCGGCCACCCTACACACTACCATTTCCTTACAGACAACCTGCTCCCACGTCTGCTTTGGTCTCCTCTTGCCTCCGGGTGCTTCCAACAACTTGCATTCCAGTAATGGACCCAACGAGGTCCTCCTCCCCTCTTCGCATTACGTGTCCATACCACATCAATCTAAACTCCCTCATTTTTTCCTCGATGTCCCCCACCCCCAGGCTACCTCTAATATACTCATTCCTAACTATCAGCTCTCGATACCCCACTCATGTACCGCAGCACTCGCATCTCGGCCACTTGCATTCTATTAGGTGGCTTATCCTCACTGCCCAACACTCTGATCCACATTACATAACTTAGCTGGCCTAACCATTGCCCTGTAAAACTTCCCTTTAAGGTTTATTGCGACCCTCCTATCACACAGGAGTCTGCTTGCCTGTGGCTACTTCAACCATTCCCCATTGATTCTACGGGTAACATCCAAATCTATCTCCCCGTTGCTTTACAACACTGATCCTAAGTACTTTACAACACTGATCCTAAGTACTTTACCTCTTGCACCTTTGTCACCAGCTTGCCCCCAGAGAGCAGGCCTGCCAGAGAGTATGTCCCCATTATTTTCCTGTCCTTCCCAATTTAGTCCTCCCTCTTCTATTGCTGCTCTAACATCGTTTAGGTCTTTCTCTGCTTGATCTCTGGAGTCACTAAGTTTCCCTACATTGTCTGCAAAAACATAAACTGAGGGGCCCATTCTCCTACTCCTGTCAGCAGTTCGTCCATAACAAGAATGAAGAGGTATGGACTTAGTGCTGAACATTGGTGAACACCAACCTTCACTGGGAAGCCTCCAGTAATTCCCCAAGGAGTCGAATCATCATACATATCCTGCACTATCCAAATAAACCTGAATTCTACCCCTTTTTGTATAGTACCTCCCAAAATACCTGCCTTAAGCATTCTTCAACTCAATGAGGACTGCATGGGGCTCCTTCTTTGCTGCCCTATGCTTTTCTATCTCCTGCCTAAGAGTGAAAATTAAATCCATGGGGGACCTACTTGGCATGAACCCAAACTGATTTCCCCTAACACTAGTTCTATCCTGAAGGCGACATTCCATTATTCTCCCCCAGAACTTCATAAATGGCCCATATGCTTGATACCTCTATAGTTACCACAGTCGTTTGTTTGGTTGGTGGTATTTTAGCCGCTCCCTAGAGGGCCTCGTACTTCTGGTGGTCTGGTGGTTCTGGTCTTTGCCTGCCTATAGTGTATTTTAGCCTCCTCGTCTATCTCAGTCAATCTGTGGAATGCAGCCTTCTTTTGTCTGATGGCTGTCTCTATCTCGTCATTCCACCACCATGTCTGTCTGCCCTGGGACTCTAGCCTGGCCTAAAATGGCTTTCCCACATTTTCTAATTTTTCTGGCTATCCCGTCCCACATGGCATCAGCTGTCCCCTCCCAATCCAAGTCTACCTACCTGTGTACTTTCTGTTGAAATTTCTGTTTTAGTGGGCAATTTCCACCACCTAATAACCTGTCGCCTTTCCATGAATGTGCCTTGCCCGCTGCTTTCACTAGGATTTGAAAATGTTCACTGGAGAGTGGTTTATTTATTGGTATCCATAAGGGCCGGGAAACGGGATGAGGACGGGGAATGATAGACGCAAGTCCGATACAACAACAGTCAATAACAAAATAAAAGCTCAAAAATGAGTAGTAGAAAAACACATCTGCGATACAGCAAGCACCAGAAACGAGCAACCCACAGAGGGTGATACGCCCGTTGATTATTTCAGGATGGAACCAATGAGTGCTAAGCAATCACGAACTTCTGCTGTATGTTGTCCTCTGACCATAAAGAAACCTATCTGTGACCTCCCTTGTGGTGAATGGAATGTGATCAGGTGCACGTCCTTCTTCCTGAACCACATATTTGCCAATGCAAGACCATGTGCTCTTGCCGCCTCTATAATTGCCTGCCCTTCTATGCTAATTATTCCATACCCAGATCCCCATGAACCTCACTTCATATCCTTGCCTATCCTGGCCTACATGGCCATTAAAATCCCCACCAATAAATAAGCGCTTGTTTCCTTCACACTGCCCTACCTGAGAAACTAGTGAGTGTACCAACTCATCAAAGTCCCTCCAGAAGCCCACCTTAGTGGGTTCATCGAGACCAACTTGAGGTGGGCTCATCAAGACAAACATACGTAGTGATGTGGTGGAGCGCTACTCCACGCCAAACTACTGTAACTAACATTAGCCTGCTATATATCCGTTTCACTAGGCCAGTGGTGGCGAACTTGTGACCCACCGTGCAATTTTAAGTGACCCAATCATGAATCATATCTAATTCATTGTCTCATAAACAACAGCAAATTTCACACGGATGTATGTATTATATAAAATGAATATGCTGTCCGAAGGATATGGTCCCGCAGACCGACCCTGCCACAGACGGGATAAGGTTATGATGATGATGTTCTCCATTTGTTACTTTAATTAAACTTATTCATTAGTAGCAACAATTTATTTTTATTCCTAAAATTAAATAGTGCTTGCACCTGACTCGTGGTTAATTTTGGGTGTGTGTCTTACTGTGACCAGTCTTTAAAAAAAGGTTCGCCACCAGCGTTTCGTCCCCCTTCACTAACAGCATGTACAAGCTTGTTCCCCTCACCAAGGTCTCTTGATCTATTCCCTTTCCTCCAATGCTTTAGAATACTAACCAGTCTGATACTAACCCATTCCCCAGTTTGTCTGTCAGGGTCCCCACATCCAACGTTCCTACTCTAAGATTAGTCCCTATTCTTGATAAAAATGCTGAGAGGGCACCTCAGCCAGGCGTCTGGAACTGCAGGAACTGCCGGAACCCCGAGTCCCAGTACCAATAGGCAACCGGAGCTGACCATATCATCTCCGAAAGGAACCCAAAAGGGCGAAAAAAACCCTCTCCAGCCGACTGGGCCAATTATGATGTTCCAGGTTGGCGTTCTCTGCGTCTGCCCCGTTTAGTCGCCTTTTATGACATGCACTGGGGAAGGTGTCGTGTTCTACCCCGGGCACACACGGGTATATTCGATGTCAATATCTAGAATATAAATCAATTTCCATGCAGTTTTAGAATAGGTATAACCCAATACATCGCCTTCTCCTTTGGACAGCTGCAGAAAGAAACAAAGGTTTGAAGCGTATCACAATAATGTGCTGCTTCACATTGCATGAGTGCGACCTATCCTAAAACAAGTAAAGTTTAGGTCTTAAGGGTGATAAGACAATAGAGAGTTAGTGGTGAACGTCGACGATGACGATATGAACGATACGAGGTCAAATGAGGCAACTGTGCATGCTCACGAAAAGCAGACCAGTAATTGAGCTTGCGCATTTGCCTCATTTGACCTCTTATCGTTCGTATCGTCATCGTCGACGTTCACCACTAACTCTCTATTATCATAAGAAAACAGTATGTGGAAATACTCCTTCCGTCCTTGGTATAACCATAGGCTCCCACATACAGCTTCAAATAGAATCAGTCTCTCCTTTCAGCAAAAGCATACATTTCTAAAGAGAAACAGGAACGTCATAGGACTACTTGCCCTTACCCACTAAATACAAAGTCATCGACTGATATGGCGAAAGGATCTCCAGCTATGAAAGTCAGAAGTGTTGAATCCGTTAATCTACTCCTTTAATACTATTGTGTGCTGGATTAAATTTTAGTCTGGGTCCTAGGGCGAAGAATGGAATGTGTCGCTACTAGAAAGACCAAAAGACCGAACGGGCTTAATACAGCAGAGGACCTTAAGATGGTATGACGAATGATTACCGAAGTATTGACGCGCAAATGAAGAAATGCACGGCCCAAAATTAAGACTAAAATAATATCAGATTCCTTCGGAGTCCCAGTCCTGGACCTACGCCGCCTGTACATATATCTCGAATTACAAAAATGATATGAGTTCATCGAAGTTCAATTTAAATCACAACAAATGGTGAATAGGTGACAACGTCCACCGCGAGATCGTTTGCGCCCTCGTGTCACCCACCCTTTTTTTTATAAGAAAAACAAAAGTAGTAATAAAGCCTCTTCAAAATTGTGCATTTTAGTAGACAAAAACAACAAGATATTGAATTAAGACGGGTGTACCAAACGTTCGCTCTTTAACTCCCCTCAGGAGGTTAGCGCCGATATTTTTTTTAAAGAAAAAAGAAATTTATACCCCGTTTGAAAATTGCATTTCCAACAAGCAGAAACCTGCAAACGAAGCAGCGCCAGCAGTAGTTTTCCTTCGAGATGCAATCACCCATAATGCATCAGAAGTAGCAGTAGCAGCAGTAACACAGCATCACATGTCTATCACCCACTCTGGTTCAATTCCCTAACCACCCTTACCTCTCATCTCGTCATTACTCTTCGTGTGTGTGTGTATGTGTCCCTCTCTTTTTCGCTCGATTTTATCGCCTAACTCCCTCCTCTTGCATCCTGTTTCTCTCTCCCTTGCATCGACAAGCCGACCTACGTTCAATCTCTCGCTCAGATCTTGGTCGTGGTTGCTAAGCAACCGCATTGTATGAGCGGTCAAACGAAAGATCAAGCCTCTTTTTCATTGGTCGATTGCCATGGCAATTTGAGCTTGAGCCAATCCGTCCAATGATTTGACGAGGTTCGGATCAGTACTCTTCACGGGACTACGCTCTCTTTCATTGGTTGCTTTTCGACGGCTTCTAAGGGTCCAACCCCATCAGCCCCGTTGACAACCTCCTGCCATCCAACGCCTCCCTCCACCCATCTTGCAGCTGGAGGAGAAAGAAGACCTTTACATTTGTTGTTGGAGTAACTCTGAACTCCCATGGCTCTCCAAGTCCTAAAGAATCTATCTTAGAAGGTCTTTCTTTATTTAAAAAAATATGAAGTCGTTCGTCTTCACCGAACTCAAGGCGATTTCTTTTCCATAAAGGAGGGCTTTTTTATCCTTTTTCGCATTAGGTCCTATGCAGTTATTACTATTGAAAAAGTCTCCCACCCCCGCCCCCTTTTCACATTCTCGCTGTTACTTCTATATAGATTTGTCTTCAAATCTAAAATGCAGTTTTGAATGAAATAAACCATTTTTTCTACTCTGATTTCAACTCTCCAACCTCCCTTCTCCATCTCCTTTTGAGACATTTGCTCAATCGACTATTTTTCATTTTCGTGAAAATCGACTGACTACATTTCTTGTCAAAACGATAAGGCCCTCCTTATATTATCGACTTCTAATTTAAATTGTTACTAGCACCTATGATCTATACAATTTTGAAAATTATTCATTTCAAGCAGTACAGTATAACATCAGGTCGGTAAATAAAAATGAAATTAGTTAGGATTAAAATCAATATCATAACCTTCTAATGTCAGAACAACGATGAAAATCTTAATTGTAATCAAAGGCGTTAATATATCAAATGTCATTGCATTTCAAACGACCAATTTTAAATTTATTTCTTTATATGAAGTGATAAGAATGCGACAGAAGAAAATTAACACATGCTAACTATTATCAATTACAATATAAATAGTAAGAAAAAAAGTGCTTGCCCTTGAACAAAATTTATCTCAGTTGCCTAATAGTAATAAAAGAGTCTAATCTAAATATTTGGTAATTACCTTGGGTAAAGCGAAGAAAATTTGTGTTAGAGACTCATTTCACATTGTGGATTCGAAATTAAGTCATCTTTTTTAACCTTTTACCAGTTAAAACGAGGAAAACTACCCGCTAGTTCCAGTCAAAAGCAGATGAGCTGAAATAAACAGAAGTTGGGGCATAGGAGAGAAACAAATTGGGACAACGTTGACTTCTGAGTAAGTGTGGACGGGAGTTATTACTCCTTTGCAGACTAAAGGACTTCGTCTTCAAACCGTAATAGGAACAAGAATCAATGGGTGGTCTAATTAGCCTTATGAATGACGAAGACTATACTCAACTAATTGCCGAAATCGTTATATCCACTCAGTCATGAAAGGCAACATAAGAGTAAGTTGTCAATTGGAACAGAATTGGTACTCGGAACGACTCATTACCTTCAACATCTGAAATTCTCCGCACCTTCATCATCTCGGCCTGACAATCTTGCAGGATCTACTTTCAGTTTGTGAGCCAATTCTTTTTATCCGTTTGTGTGTACTGTGAATATAATTAAGGACTGTGTAGTAAAAGGTGTTTCATCCAAACGTGTTCAAATAAACAGCCTAAAAAACAGCAAACATTCTTCGATGTTCCCACAACAATTGAAACTCAGACAAATCTTTTTTTTGTTCTTGCGCATGAGACGTCTTCACCAAAAAAAAACGCATCAATTTGGAGGACGGCTTTCAGCTTTCACAAACCTTTTTCGCAGCTGGTAGGGAGAACCCTTTTTTAATTTCAGTGCACAGCCTCAACCTCAGACGAAAAGAGCGACTTCCATCGGCTGACGGGAAAACCGCAAGTTCATGCACTACATAATCATAACTAACTCTTTTGCCGCCTATGGCAGGGTCGGGGGCCCATTTTCTCTCATTGGCACACATGAGCTGTCTGTTGAATGGTATTTTACGCAGTCAGCTACCAACCTATTGCGGCAACACCTATGCTTATGTATCGTCGGCTTATTTTTCTTTGTTGGGGCACTTCTCTTCCACTGAAGCCAGGGACCTGTACCTCATCCCCTGGTGTTGGGTTAATGGTCGATAGTCTAACAAAGTTGACGTTAAATAACCGAATGAAGATTATCAAGAACTCCAGTTTTCGAACAAGCCAGCAGTAGGACCAGTAAGATTTCAGACCGAGGAACTCTTTAAAAAAACACAGATGATGGTTCAGTACGGCTCATTCAGGGTTTCAGGGTAATAAATTCCCTATAAAACGCAATCAATAGTAATAACAATTTCAATTTAAAGAAGCATTTTCCCGTCTTATCATATTTTTCTTTATTTATATTAGTCTAACGGTTAGTCACAAATGTTATTTTTTCGCTTCTAGACTTTTCATACCCATACAAAAAAGTCAGTTATATTTATCTTTACATACTGGAATAGATGGTGCATCTATATTTTCTTTTCTTACAGTTATGAGAATCCAGCATTTTAGTTTGAAATTCGGGAAGTTGGAAAAACATAAATCGATTTTCAAAAACCCAAGGCTTCCACAAAAAACATTAAAATAAATAGAGGAAGAGTGTGGCTTGGATTTTCAGTGTATACATAAGAGTATCTAATATCTAGTAGTGACATTCAATATTTTTTAAAAGACCAATAGAGAAGTTTGGTTGGCTCTCTGTTGGACCAATCAACATTTCGTATGCATAAATGCAAATCCGGTAGAAATTATTTGCAAAATAACAAAAAATGTACAAACTTCCCTTTTCGTTTAACATGAAACTTCAAACTCTAGAATCATTGCCCTTAAGAGAGAGAGACGTCTATATTGCACAGATTAAAGTTGGAAACTAATCATTCGAAATATTTCAAAATGCACCAACATTTTAAAAAGCTTGCAAAGTCAAGCATGACCAATATAAGAGAAAACTTCACATTTTCCCCACTCCACACCCCCTCTTATGCATTTGGAAATAAATAATGATAGAACCAACCAAATTTGGCTGGATTTCTCTCATGCAAAACATCCAGTCATCTTTTTACATGTACCAATGCCTATGCTTCCTTTTACAGTTTTGATTCCCACTTCAAAATTTTGTATTGATCTTTCATGTCGAGTATTACATGTTTTCATCTAGATATATTTCAGGTCAAATTCTCCCAGCCCCCCCCCCCCAAATCTCTATGTAAATGGAGTTGAGTTAGTGGGAGTAGAAAACTGTATATCAACATAACGCGATGGCACACTATTACAGAGTCGCAGAAAAACAAAAATATGCAATTATTAAGGTTATTAATAAATAAATAAAATAGATGCTCATATGCTACCAGGTGTGGGGTAGGCCGGCATCCCCCACAGACAACTCAGTCACTATTTCCTGCGGGTTCCAGACGCCTGGCTAGGGTGCCCCCAGTCAGAGCATGTTCAGTGGACCCGCAGACCCAACCCTGCCTCAGGCAGGATAAGGGTATGATGATGATACGCTACCAGGTCATGTTAACATTTGAAGTTAATGCTCCTCACTTCAGCCAGTGAACAAAATAACCTCACTATTTAACTACTGTAACTATAGCAATTTAACCAACCAAGGCAGTGGATTCCTTATGGAAAATAGTACAAATCTCGTTTTTTATATCGCAAGAAAGTAAAGATGAAACAAAACAAAAGTATCCAAAAGAGATTCTAAGAAGAGAGTGAAATCAAAACGTTGCAATGCAATTTTCAAATGTTCGGTTAACAGCTTCGTATCTACTTTCAGGGTTGAAAAAAACCTATAGGTGGTGCCGAGATCTCCCTGGTAGGCCGTCTTTTCGGAAGACAAACGAACCGCCATTAAATAGGAGATGCAAAATTTAATAAAAATAAAGCCATTAAATTTTTTCAGGACAACTGACAGGCCTATTTAAACAGGCCCATTTCAACATAGTCTACAGAAAGTTGAGAAATGTGACTGAGGAGAAGAATATCAGTCTGGGGCACCGTGTGATAGTCCAGGGTGAATTATTATGATGCAGACATAAAAACAGGAAGTAAGATACTGTTGCATTTTTGACTAAAGGATCCTCAACCTGTACCGAGTTAATTTCTAGAAATGATTCTGTTAAATTCGCCGAAATTTGTTATAGTGGACAAATTTAATAGAAGATGTTGTCAAGAATTCAAAGTCATCAAAAATTACCTTTCTTAAACATTTTATTAGGTAAAAGGAGGGATAATTTAAATTTCAATCAATGCAGTCCGGCTAATTCGAATAGAGTAGTTGTTCCCGCTGAAAGTAGATCTTCAACTCCCTTTTCAAGAGCTAGTTACATCAATTCATACATTGCTTATCTATTCAGCTGATATAAAAACTCAAATAAATTTTTATTATCAGCCTAACAATGATGATTTTTTTGCCAAAAGAAAAGAAATTTGCCATTTTTTTTCTCTAACAGTTATTGCAGATCATAATGAAAAACTTCCCTACTAAATCTCTGCCACAAAAAAGGAACCATTTCAAAACCATAAATGTGGTAAAAAGTGATTTTTATACCTCGAACTTCAATCATGTCGACCTCCCTACTATTGTATAGAGGCGCACCAAGTAGACCCCATCAGATTTTCAGATTTTTAAATAGCTTTTGGAGAGCAATAAATTAAAACATCGGAGGAGTAGCAGCAGTAGCACTGGATTTAACAAACAGCATATACGTGCAATGATTTTTTTGCCTTGTAAAATCGACTACATTCGCAAAAAGAAAGAAGGAAAGAATATTATAATCAGAAACTAATTTGGCTTATTTGATACACTTTCCGAAACGGAGCTATGAGGATTTTGATTTGACATATTCAGCTTTTAAAGTACATCATGTAGCATACAGCCTAGAGCATACGAGTTGGAGCTAGGAGATTGAAAACGGGACGAAAAAACCGGTGATAGTAATACAAATTATTGGTGCAGCAGGGGTGTGTATAAAGGGTGCATTAGAAACGTGGAAAGAGGAGGTGGGGGGTTAAGGAGAAAGAGTGAAGAGAGAGAGAGAGAGTCAGGAGTAATGGTGAAATTCTCTCCATCACCCTTTCTCACTGGAGTGCAAACTCACCATCCTTCATTTTTTTAATGCAATGACCAAGCATTTGCTGCAGGAGGGAAAAAACCCTTTTCATGTACTTCGTGGGTATTCATGGGTCTGGGACAGATAGTCTCTGGATAAAAAAAATATATGTGTATAGAAAGGGTAATAACTGGGACATGAAAAAGGGTGGAAAGCAAGGAAGAAGAAGAAGAAAACGGAGAGGGGGCAGAAAGAGGAATGGAGTAAAGCAGGGAGGGTGGGACAAAGAAAAAGAGGGTATTGACACGGTCACAAAAACTCTATAGGGCCTATGGTATTGATTGTATCGAACACACTAACTCAGGCCATAGAGAACATTCAAGAATATATATTTGGCAAAGGGAGATGAAGGGGGATGAGAAACTCGAATACAGCTTAATGAAAGGGTAAAAAATGAAGGCCTTCACCCTTGATAATGATTCAATATATAAAACTAACTGAATAACGACAAAAAAAAATCCTAGAGAAAGGAAAACTCAAGGAAAAATAGGCTTTATGTATAGCATAAAAAAGTATGTTGGGTAAAAGGAAAGAGAGAGCGAGAGAAAAGGATGGGAGGAGAAAGATTAAAAAAATGAAAGGGTTTGTTGAAAAAAAAATTTATGCACGAAATCGTTGTTCACGTTAAGATCTAATTGGATAGGGATGTTAACTCACGTAGATTTATTAAAGCAGGTATACAGGCCTTGATTCTATACAATGTAGATTGAAGAAGAGGAGGAGGAAAACGTTTGATAGCGAGCAAGCAGAAAAAGGGGAGACGGGAGGGGGATAAATGGGAAAGAGATTGAAGCTCAAGAAAAAGATATAGGATGGGCTAAAGTCGTAGGGAATGAGGGATAAATACCAAAAAGGTGTAACAAAAAAACCATAGAAAAGAATATACGAAGCATAACAAGAATAAAAAATGTGGGGAGTACACAAATAGGAATACTTAGGGGTAATGGGGAGACGGAGGCTACACGGTGGAGGAGAATTAATAATGGTAGGTACATAAGAATGTGTTTAGAAATGTTTCATAAGACTAGGCATTTGATTTTATGTTATATATATATATATATTGTCGAAATGAACGGAACAAAGAAAAACAATGTTATTGTACTGAACAGTTTCTATTATAGAATCTGCATGCATCCCAAGGCGGATGGTTCAAACTCGTTCTGCACATTATTAATCACAGTACTGATAGGACTGACCTAGTTAGGGACCTTCAATGTCGGTTAAAATGACCTTCATTTCAAGTAACAACGCAAAACCCATACTGCGGCGTTGTGCAAAAAAGTACGCGAAACAGAATTCTTTCTTTCACAATACTACAATTACCCATCCACTTCCGCCTATGGCAAGGTCGAGTACCCACGGGAGCGGTTTATTGCGTTGAACACACCAGTTCTCGTCTGATCACTGACGAGAATCGTCCACTGCAGTGGACGGGGCTCTAATGACCTTGTAGTTGAAGGGCCCTAAAACATCAACGAAAGTTTTACGCCACGGATGAATCTAGAGCACATTTTATTCCGTGTATAAGGGGTTGATACCGGAGGAGAGTGGCGCGTAGACTTGCTACTGTAAAAATTGCAGTCCACCCATACATATTTCTAACATGCAGAAAACGGTTTATTTGTCTTCAAAGAGAATCACGCATTGGTGTGGCCTGTTTCATGAACAAGCGACAAACGCAGAATAACATGACACCACGAAAATGCATTATCCGTCCAAAGATACATATCCTTACGTAATAAGGGCAGTGGACGACAATGTCTTCTATTTGAATAGAAAGAATTTACACCTTTTATCAGTAAGCCTGAAAACGCCGCCTCATGGCGCTGAGGGGAGCGTGCTTCACTAATACGTCATTGGTTCCAGGTTCGATACTGGATCCAAGTGAGCTGGTTTCTTTTGGACTTAGATAAAGGCCCCGAGTGTGCCTTCCGTCGGATGGGAGGTAAAATGAGCAGCGAATTGAGTTGGACACACCAGTTCTCGTCTGATCACTGAAGTTAAGCAGCGCAACCCCAGCTAGTACTGACATGGGTGACCGCTTGGGAAAACTGGGTACTACTAAGACCCAAAAATCGTCGCATTAGTGTAGTGTCTGTGCAGTCTCTGCATAAGAACTATGCCGTGGACGGGGCTCTAATGACCTTTGTAGTTGAAGGGCTCTAAAACACCAACAAACAATAACAACAATGGGAGGTAACGCCGTGGCCCCGTGTGGTGTACGATGTCGTTTTCACCTAAATGAACCCTCTCAATGAACTCTCAAAATTCCTATGTGTAGAAGCTCGCCCTTAGCGTCGGTGGAGTGCCCCAACAAACAGTATGTCGACGATAAATAAGCACAGGGTTTGCAGCTTTATAAAATACCGTCCATTAGATCGTCCATCCAGAGGGACAAAGATGACTACCCCAAAGCTGCTGCTAGCTGCTTTTTCAGTAAGTCTAAAAATAATGAGGGCAAATGATTTTTTTAAGCATGCGATCTCAGACAGAAGATCAAACATTGGAAACTTGTTATGAAAGGGTTTAAAGGAGATGTAATAGGAACTATGAGGAGAAAAGGATGTAATTCCTACACCCCCTCCTTTAATATTTGAACATTGTAAGAATATTTCAAAACGTCATCATTTGGCATGTCTTATAAATGGCATCAATAAATAATGCATCGTTAGAAGGAGAAGGAGTTAGGGATGGATGTGATATTGAAGGTTGCAAGGAGTCTCTTTTTAAAAACGTAAAAAAATTTCATGACGTGGATTTTTAATTTGCATATCTCGGTCACATTTTTATGACATGTGTTATTAGTGAAGGATTTTTTATGTTTATACTTAGTACGGAGTGCAAATAAAAAATGTCATGCAGTTTCTAATCTTCGTCAAATTAGTGAAAGCGAGAGAGAGAGAGAGATGTTTGAAAGGAAGAAAGATGTTAAGTTGAAGGATGAAATGCATGATTAATACTCGACATTTTGACTGATGATAATACTATTGGAAAATTCAGCCAAACGTAAGAAAAGTCAAAAACTACAACTAAACATTTTATGAGGGGGAGAAAAAGTATTTTTTTGTAATTCTCCAATCTGTATTTGTCAGTCACCAAACCCTTGTTAAAAACTTTAACGAAACATTTGAATGTTAACACATTCAGTAGGATAGATTCAATCAGTGGTGGCAATCAAAAATCATTGTATGAAAAAAAAAATTTCAAGCGCAACTGATGTGATTGAAAAAAATATATAATTCAAATTGAAATTTCTCCAACTTTGCGATCATCTAAATCCAAGAAATAAACAGTACAAAAAGTAAGATTAGGAAATCAGCTTTTCCTAAATCGAAGAATTCACACTTTTAAGGTTTTTACTTCAAGATAAGTTAGTTGAACTGGCATTAATTGGAATCATCATCCGAATCTAACAAACACTTCTTTTTGGAAGACATCAAACAATTCTTTGGCCAAATCCCCTTAATAAGTGTTGCAATACCAATCATTAAGTTAATAACTGTAAAATTCACGTGAGAAATACAAAATTTCCTTAAAAACTCCAACTACTACAGTAAAATGGCCAGCAGACAAACAGCCAAATGATTCACAGCATCCAAATGTAAAACTCCAGACAAATGAATCGACAATATGACGAATAATAGTACAGTTCCTAATATCAATAGCTCCGGCTGACAGCAATCTTCTTTTTCCTCCTTACTGCACCAGTGCCAAAACTGAGGATTTTGTGGGTCCTCGTCGGAGGATAGAAGAGGGTATAGACGCCGAAATTGCAACTTTTATACAGTGGAAGACATTAAGATGAAATGATGAATGATAACTCAATAACATCGGGTATTTTCCGACTCAGGTTACTTAACCTAACTCCAGCTGTGAATCGCCCTTCACATCGTCATGTCCTTCTGTCTTAACACCTTCTCTCTAGGTGTTTGTAACGATTTGACCTAACTGCTAGACCTACAAAAATTCTAGGAAATCTCATTACGACAGTTAGTAGAAAATCTTCATCAGTGCACTTACATTATTTTTTCGGTTCGTTGGTATTTTAGGGCCCTTCAACTACAACGGTCATTAGAGCCCCGTTCACTGCGTAGTTCTAATGCAGAGACAGCACAGACACCACGCTGATGCGACGACTTTTAGGTATTAGCGGTACCCAGCGTTCCCAAGTGACCACCCATGTTAGTACTAACTAGGGTTACGTTGCTTAATTTCAGTTCGTTCGTTAGTTTGTTGGTGTTTGAAGGTGCCTGCCGATCCCAGTTTTGTATTTTTTTTGTATGCTGTCAAGAGTGACCAGTCTCCCTACACACCCATAACCCAGAAAGAGACGAATTCTTTCATCTGCAACGCCTACAGAGTGGAGACAGTGTTCCAACTGGCTGAGTGTGTCTCAGTGCTTTCCAACATCCCACCAATTCCCATGTCAGGGTCCGAGGGCTCTATGTAATTTTAAGCCATGGTTATTTGAATTTTATGCGACATTCAAGTGACTGCTGTGATTTACCGACACTTGAATGACGCATACGTTATTTGGTTGTCCTTGTAGATTTAATGCAAGGGTCCCGGAAAGGTTGTTATCACTGGGGCTCGTCCTAGTTCTCGGTGGCTCTGCACACACATATAGAGAACAGCTGAGCCTATCACGGGCCTTGACAATCACACAACACCCGCTTTGCCTGTCCACGCTTCATCAATTGCAAAGCCCTCGTATATGCATAAATATATTTCAATACATTTAGAAGTATTTGAGGGACCCAATCTACTTTGAGAGACTAATTCTTTTTACAAGCACGCGTCTATAAATAAACCATTCACATAACTAAGATGTACCAGCGTTCACATATTTGGCATACAAAATTAGGATGTGTCAACATTTTAGTTGGAGAACGGATATCAACAATTAGCAAAGGAACATCCCCTTTCCAAATAAATACTTGTGAGGACGAATTTGATAAATGAAATCGGCAAACATTAGGGAAATGCTTATTTCGAAATCCTTATTAAAACGCAGCCAAATTTTACACTTCAGCGACATATAAATAAAACTTCAATTTTTACATTTCGGTCTAATCAAATTTTAATTTATTAACAAAAAGCCGCTGATAACCCTTCAACGAATATCAAAAGCTTTAACAAGTCAAATAACGACAACTCGAAGATAAAGTAAGATGGTTTAGCATCATATCTGAGTAGTCCCCGAAATGAGAAACGAGAGGCCGATCACTAATGATTCTAGTCATGCATATCTTTTATGTATCTTATCGTCAACTTGCTGTTTGAATAGGACCATTGTTCCATCAGCTAGGTGTATCATACACTGTATTCACATTAGTTATTTCGTGGTTATTACAAAGAAGCAGTCAATGATTATCAAGGAAGAAAAACAGCACTTTGGTTATGACATATCACCATGACTAAATATCAACAATAATCTCTTCAAATGAAGACCACCTTTCACCTCAAGCGTGGTACTATGTACATGACAGGGGCATTTTGAAGTTCCGGTTTTGGTTTGTTGGTGTTTTAGGGCCCTTCAACTGCAAGGTCATTAGAGCCCCGTCCACTGCGTAGTTCTAATGCAGAGACACTACGCTAATTCGACGATTTTTGGGTCTTAGCAGTACCCAGTTTTTCCAAGCAGCCACCCATGTCAGTACCAGCTGGGGTTGCGTTGTTTAACTTCAGTGATCAGACGAGAACTGGTTTGTCCAACGCCATAAGCCGCTCACTTGAAGTTCCGGGGCTTATGGCCATTTCAGCGGGGGATGAAGGCAGAAGTCAACAGACAGTAATTCAGTCAACTATCGCGTTGAAGTCATCAACTTGCGAGGTCTTTAGAGGACCCTCGGAATGCATTACAGAAAGAGTTACTTGAAAACAAATAAACCTCAATACAAGTTGCTTATGGACGACACATGCAGAAGTCCAGGTGAACATCACAATGGGCACCCAAGAGCGGCCAATTCGCACCCAAATTCGCAGCCCGGTCACTCTTGCTTTCACAGTAGTTGGCAACTTCGTTACTTGTAGTTCCTCAGTCATCCGCCCAGTCTACAACATCCTAAACGTTTTAGCGATTCTTAGTTTCACATTCGACTCAATACACACAAGAATCATATGCATTGCCCCTCAAAATCACCCACTTTAAATTTAAAAATGACGTGTGCAATAGAATCCAGTCGAGTTTAGACAAAGTTCGCCATATATAATCAATTAGGATCTAATATTTGGCGCCGAATTTAAACTAGTCCCTTTCTGTCGACTACATTACTTTAATCTCTCCTCATCTTTTCCCTCCTCTGTTGTTCTTCGCCTTGAATATTTTTACAATACACTTACTATTTCCATGCAAATTAGCAATGAGAAAATTAGACACCGACAACATAATTAGCATGCTCAAAGAGGGAACGAATCCACACTTCAAAAGAGTGCCACCTTCCTCCAATTCTTCAATAAATGGCTATGTCGCTGAAACGACAGAAGAGTGGGTTGAAGGGGGTGGAGTGCAGACGAGTAAATGACGAGGAAACGAGAAATGTAACATTTTTGTAGCAACATGTCGCATTTTGACTACCTAGTTAACATACTAAAGAATTATACAGTGTAGATGTAAGAGGCGAATCAACAAATAAATGAGATGAATGCTTAATTTGGATTCATTCACGAAATCCAATGAAACTAAGTCCTGAGCGCACATAAATTTGATATAAAACGCTATACAAGGATACATTATTGTCTAATTGTCATAGTAAAAGTCGAAAGCACTGAGCTGGTTAATTACAATTACATGTTGCACACCAAAATGCCTTTCTTCTGCTCTCACACACTTTTTTGGCCCCACCTCCCTCTAATAACAGATAGGAAGCCCTTAACACATTATTTGCATATTCCAAATGAGGCACATTAGGGTCTCTCTTTCACTCTCTCTCTCTCTCTCTCAAATGTCCCTATCTTAAAAAATATTAATCTGAATTTTTTGGTAACTTCTTAAGAAAATTTATGGGATAATTAACTTAAGTAATAGTTTGTATTTATATTATTATTATTATTTTAAAAAAGTACTACAAACATCATTATGAACGTTGAACACATTGAAAATGCTAAAAAAAAATATTATTTAATGTTATATGTGTCTTTATCGAGATTAAAAAACTTGGGTGGAAAAAGTGCCCTTTACAGAAGCCCATTCCAGCACTTATGAGAGGAAGAGTAGCATTCTATAGACTTAGTCTATCATCAACCCACAGCAGAATGGCATTTTACTAGACGTCTGTATAACCAACTTCATTCATTCAGCATCATTCTGAATCCAGTCATGAGATTATCATTCTACAAAGATACAATTCCAGGTAAGGATTTCTGCCTCACAAATAATTTAACTAAACCTGGGGTGATAGATTGCGACGAATGCCAGTCATGTAACCATCCAAAACCGTCCTCAGTGGCCTCAATGAAGAACGTCCTACCTACTGTCGTGCAAAACTAAACTAAAACTGTTTCTAGGTAGGCCTAATCTTAGAAAAAAGTTCTTTTGTTAGCCTCCATTGCGAGTCACATATCACTGCTGATTAAACTGGTTCTTATGATAGACTTTTCATGATCTCTAGAGTTACCAGTTTTTATTTCCTAACCCCTAAACATGACTCCCCCTCCTCAATTCTGCATGGCCGTTATGCAAAAACACCATTAAGTCAAGCTGTGTCTTGCAGTAATTAAAGTGCTATTAAGTCAAATTTCTAAAGGCATATAAATCCTATATCTAATTGCTACCTGAAGACACAGATGTAGCTTTAAAACGACGGTTGATAAGCATTCGTATGTAATGTAAGACAAAAAATTTATGCTAATAAAGTACTGGGGTTAACGGGTTAGAGTCTAACCGTTTACTGACTGCCACACGATAGTTAGAAGTATTTCAGTTAAGAAGACCATAGAAAAATTAGAGTCGTTTTTTATAGGGACAATAACGAAGACGGTGTAAAAAAATATTGGATAAGTTTAGTCATTATAACACAAACTTCACAGTGCTACTAATAATAATTGCAGCACCACAGCTCGCGAAGTTTAACAGGCTCAGAGTATTCCACCAAGAATCTGCGACATTAAAAACCCTGCTTGGGCAACTTCTAGTCTTGAGATACTAAATTTGGCAAGGCGAACTATTAGTTAGGGATTAAAAAGAATTTTTTTCCATTGCTTCTCTGGAAAAGAACGGGAACAACCAAAAGCACACTAACACTGGCAGGAAGTGGATGATTGGGGATTTTTCGGTGGAGAAATTACACCCTTGCTACAGATGCAAATGTTGAATGAAATTTTCCAATACATTGATAACTATCGGGCCTTCTTTGTTCTCAGATGACAGTAGACTTTTCTCCCTATGGCCGTCCGCAGAAAATTTTCCCTGGTAAGGCAAGGAATTGGATGCAATTTCTTTCCTTTCTCAATTTCTATTTTACGTCCTTTTCTGCATTTTCGCCGATCCCAGGGAGTGATGGAATTGCAAGGATCGAATTGCAAAGTCAGAGACAAATAAAGCGAAATACTTTTTTTTTGCATTGATAACTTTTCAGGAAATTTCATTGACAAATCTCAGTTAATTGCTAAATAAGCCCTGGATTGCCAACTATTCATTAAATTCACTTATTAACCTACGGACAACTGCTAAAATGATTTCAGATTGTAATTTAACTTACGAATGTAATTCATACCAATAATGGATATGAAATTTATTAGGCCACAATAAAATAACAGTAAACTCATTGTTAAAAACGCCCTTATAACCATAGCTCGATGCCTAATTTCACAAGCAATTAACGCTACTAATTTTTTAAGACTTAGAAAAAGATTTCCAGACTAAAATGGAAATCCAGACATTTTTTAAATCGATTTAATTATTATTATAGATTGTATATATGGCAATAAAACAATACAATCTTAAAACAAATGCAAATGTGAAAGTTTCTTTCATAGACTGCGTTAAAAGGTCTCATTCAAACAAACAGATACTTTAAAAATTTCGCCATGCAGAGTTCTCGTAAATAGGGACCTGCCAGGGGATTCAATCAAATCGTCTTTTTTTTCAAAAAGTCTAGTGCATTTTTTTCCTTAATTCAGCTACTACAGATTAACGAATTAGCTGGCACTATAAAAATGGGCCATTAAAGACAGAAACTGTCTTTCATCAAGCGGATGCTGCGCAGGAAAAAACATTGGTGAATTGAAACCTCCTGGTAATTCATTCAGCGTGCGAAAATGATAGGATAGTCAACCATTAGATCACAAATAAGGGCGAATAACTATTTGGAAGAGGGGATTTTCACATTGACCTCAAAGAACATTTGTCGATAAAAAGAAAATATGCATTTCCAATGTGGTATTTATAAAAAGTTTTGGTAGTTTAAGTGAAAATCTCGCATTTTAGGGTGTCCCACTTTGAGTTGACATCTTAATTTTTTAATAAACCAGTGAGTATGTGCTGCCACTGCCAAGTCGGTCATTTGTCAGATGTTCTGTCTCACAAATGCCCTCCATGTCTCTACGACGCGACGTTCAAATAGAGCAGAAACACTTTTTTTTCAATAAAATACTTTTTTTAAATAAAATATGTTTTATTAAAAAAAGTAAAATTTCAGTACATTTTGGGCCCTACTATAATTCTCAAATATATCTCATCTTCCCAAAAATCAATTAGTGGGTGGTTTAACATTCTCCCCCGCAGACAACCAATCCAGTATTCCTGCGGGGAAACAGACACTTGGCTGAGGTGCCCCAAGTCACGACCATGTTCAGTGGACCCTGCCGCTGGCGGGATAAGGGTATGATGGTGGACTGAGGTGCAGGGCCGGCCATCCGGGGGGTGCAGAGGGTGCATTGCACCCGGGCCCCACGATTGAGGGGGCCCCATCATCAGTTCGCAGCAGGGCCCAGATCATTGCTAATATTAAAAGTTTAATACGTCATTGTAGGGGCAACGGCCCTCATTCGACCCTGCCAATGCAACATAACCTAAACGTAGCCTAACAACCCTAACAACACCAGGATTGTACAACCTTTCTGGTGTTATGGGTCACTCGGCTGCTCCATGAACTGTTTGCCAGCCACAAGTTGTCAAAAACAAAACGGGTGAACATAACGTTAGGTGTTACAAAGCAGGTAGGCTATAATGTATAATTAGAAATGATGCACCACGGGCCACATTACAAGCCTCAATAGGCCACAGGTTGGACAACCCAGAATTAGAGGTTAAGAGTCAATAATTTAATAATGCTATTATTTTGGGGTTGTTAAAACCAAAATACCTTTAATATTCAGAAGTGTAATAAAAAACATATAATGACACAGGTCCAACTGAAAATGTTCCAAGGTGTGGACGTCCACATAAGCTTTCAGACCAACTCATAAATGCAATGGCGACATATTAGGACACATGGCATCATCCAAAAATGTAATACCTTCCAAAATTAGGAAGGATCTCAGAATGGGATAGGAGGGCATCTAAGAGGAGTCCATTTACTCTGAATCCTTTTTTTTTACTTTTGGAAAAATATTTTGGGGCCCCAAAAGGATTTTTGCACCCGGGCCCCTTTATAGAGAAGGCCGGCCCTGCTGAGGTGGCTTCTTCAGGGTGAGAAAAGTGATATTCAGTAAAGCCGTGGTCCCGTGTGGTGTGTATAATGACACCTGCAAGCAAAAGAACCTTGCTACATGGAGTACAATTTACGCGCAGTTCGAAAAAATTTCAAATTGTAGGAGGTCGCTCCCTGGCGTCGGTGAAGGAAAAGTGCTCCAATAAACAGAAATAGATAGTACAGTACCATAAATAAGCATAGCAGTTGTAGCATTAGTTTCGCAGCCAGCTGCATAAAAGCTGTCCACCAGATCGCCCGCGTGTGGTAATGAGACAAAAATACTGTCAGAAACTGGTAGACCCTGGCCGAGACTGACAAAGAATTGGTGGTGATGATGACCTCCTTAAGATCAATTATTGATCTGCAAATGCGGTGGATATCAACAGTAACTGAATAAAACCTGACATAAAGCATACATACATAGTCAATTATAAAATAACGCATAACCAGGCAAGCACTCTCACAAATTCATGTTAGCTATTAGAATGCACAATAAACACAACAGTAATTTGGCCTCTGAACAGTAGGTTCATATCAAGGCATCATCGCAGGAAGATTCCGAATGTAATTAATGATATTTACGCATGATCTACATACAAATTTTTAAGACGTAGTACATAGAAAGAAGCAAAAACTTCAAGAAAAATGACTTTTCAAGAAACGGAAGATGTTGACGGTTTCGAGGCGGAGTTAAGAAAATTAGCATACGCTTATTTGCACTTTAACGTAGGCATTTTCTTAACTATTGTTCGAAAACACAATGCACCATAACCCTTTGATGACATTTTATATATATTAATGGAGATATCAAATCCAAGACATCTGAAACTCCAAAGTAATAAAGCTATGAACATTTTCCCCATGCACCCCCTCCCTCCACCTTTGATTACTACTTTAGATAAATGCATAGTTGATATATATCCTCGTTATCTTACAAAAATATCGTATTATTAATTACTTATTGTTAGTGCTCTTGTTTCACATTTCAAATAAGATAATCCAGGAAACCAATAAGAAGAATCTGTCAATTATATTCGAATATGCATATGCATTCGAGTAGTAAGATGAGATTGATGCGAAATTGAATAACAAACTTTCCACTTCATCAACATAAATTTATAATAGAAATCTGAATAACAATACTACGCTAATAATTCCTCCATCTTGTGAAATTACAACTAATAGCCGTCAGCAGGTCCTCTATTCTAATTAAAACACCAAATAAAGGCTCCTTTGAGGGTTCTTGAACATAACTGCAAGGTTGAAATTCATGAGGAAAATTTATTGGAATTCAACAACTGTCAAGAAATTATCAGTTAAAAATTCAATTCAATGCCAAGACGGCATTTCCATTGAACCTAGAATTTAACAATGCAGTGCTGGAATAGTTAAGCGGTAGAGTTGGTAGTCCAGAGAAAGGAATCAAAATATTTAACATAAGAGTAGATGACAACAGGACAGACTTGCGAATTATAGGGCTCTTCAACTACAAGGTCATTAGAGCCCCATCCACTGCGTAGTTCTTTCTAATGCAGAGACTATACTAATGCGACGATTTTTGGGTATTAGTGGTACCGAGTTTTGCCAAGCGGCCACCCATGTCAGTACTAGCTGGGGTTGCGTTGCTTAATTTCAGTGATTAGACGAGAACTGGTGTGTCCAACGCAATTTGCCGGTCCCCTAAATTTTATGTCTGCAACTGCAGCTCCTATAACCTTTTGGCTCTGCCGAATTACACAGTGTCACGGCTTTATTTCTCTTACGACAGGGTACTAACTTGACGGTTCGTTCCACTCGGCGAAAACATACAGAAAATCATAAACAAATCTTTCAATTTTGAACAATTAGCATAATCACCAAAATTTTACATCTCGTTTAACAGGTAAAAGCACAATAAATGCCATATACATCTTAGGACGGTACCCAAGTAATTTGAAGTTGACAGATTTTCAGACACAGAACAAACTCTACAACTTGGTCAAGACTCGGTCAATCCACCTAAGACAGCCTTAAGCTTACTACTTTAACTCTGCTGTTCGCTGCCCAAAACTTGAGCCGCGCTAACCTCATATCCACATTTCGATATTTAGTTCATTTTCACGACTTTTCCAATTTGTTGCTGGCGACTGAAGAAATAGAGTCAGTTTTCACTAAGCGTGCAGGCAGAGAGTTCAACTCACTCATGATGGGGCTGCAACCAGTGTTCTTCTCTACCTCTGGCACTTCGAAGGACGTTGTTCTGTCGTGAATAGCTTGTATTTATCCCCATTCTTCACACTTTGCCTGCTTGGATGCCTATATTTCATGTGATCTCTTAATTGTTCTGTCACAGTGCCACCGTTTTGGGCTAGCATGCAAGACATGTTTTCGTGCCGCGTACACTTTAGACTGCCTAATCGTTATCACAACATGCCTCTTTAGAAAAACTCGAGATCCCCATGTATTCTGCATGTCAGTGACCTCTTCCTGCAATTATCAAAGCCGAGGGTCAACCACATGTGTCTTAAAATTTAGTTTCTATAAGAAAGTATTAAATGTCTATTAAATAGGATCAATAATCCTGTATGCAATAGTTATATTGCAGTGAGACCATCATTCCATCAAACCGCCTAGCCATGGGGCATATAATCATTAGCTTGGGTGCTAAAGGTGTTCACGGATAAAGTGGTTTTTAAGTTGAATAATTCATACAATTTATTTTTTTCTGTGTTGATTCAATGCTTATATAGTGAGAAATATATTGTAGCAGCATGAGTACCAGGAAATATCAGCAAAAAATTCTGCAGCTAGGAGAGAGAGAGGAGGAGGAGGGGGAGAAAGATTTGCGCAAAAGTGCATCGTTCTGGGAGAGGTAACAACAATCTTGATAACCGTCAGTATAGCATAGTTCTAATGAGAACTACCCCCGCCTCCGTAGGCACCATCCTCTTAGACATTTTTGAATATCAATAGTGAACAGATGTCTGAATCATCATTAACAAAACTGACAGCAAAGAAAACGATGTTTAATTAAAAATATGAAATCAAATCACAATGCCGAAACATTATAGAGACGTCTAATTTTGCCTTCGCTGTAAAATCAAATTAATCTAATTGGTTAGCTATCCATAGAAATAAAAAAAATTCGAAATATCTTTTTTTCACGTACCAGTAAGCATTTGATAAACGGAAGTTAAGAATTAAAAGCAAATCAAAAGTTAATTAAAAGCAATTTCCTATGAGAAAGATAAACGCCCATACCTTTACGGGCATATAGTAAATGCTTCTCAAACCAACATTGGTTCAACACTTTATATTTCGTAGTCTACATTTAATAACGTCCTTCCAATAACTGATATCTCGATTAACACACGAACTAAACACTCGTGTTGCAAATTAGTTAACCAGAAATGAAACGATGAATACGAAATTACAACGAAAAGTTCAACTAGTTAAAAAATAACTTTCGCAAAACCCCAAAGCAAGGCTTGAGTTGCGAAAACGACACTGCAGTTTCAAGAACATCTTGCAAGAGCTCAACAAAGACAAGATTGTCACTTTTTTCGACTACGGCGAGGGTGAACGGTCATGGAATTAAGGCTCTAAGTCAGAAAACAAAAGCACGTGAGGTGAGACGATGGTGGACATCAGCAACTCCAGGAACATGTTCATAATGACCTGCACAATACCGATGTGGAGGGTGCTGCCCTAGGTTAATGGATTATTACAAAGAGACCATAAGCAAGGAAAGTCTAAGATGGTCCTCATGTAAAAATGACCTTTCACTCAAAAGACATTGAGATGTCCTTTCCTGCAAAATCCGTCTTAGAAGATGCATATTTTTTGTTCGATTAGTTGGCGTTTTAGGGCCCTTCAACTGCGAGGTCATTACAGCCTCGTCCACTGCATAGTTCTAATGCAGAGACTGCATTCTAATGCGACGATTTTTTGGGTATTAGCGGTACACAGTTTTCCCAAGTTGCCACCCATGTCAGTACTAGCTGAGGTTGCGTTGCTTAACTTCAGTGATCAGACGAGAACTGGTGTGTCCAACGCAATGAGGCGCTCCTTAGCATATGCATAGGCTCCTCTCTTTTCCTGATCCGAGTGCTACGAACTCTCTTTACAATCTGCAATTACTCAAGCGTTGTAAGGTCAGTTTCAAATTAATTCTTGCCGTCTCTGGGTATTATATACATTTCATTTTAACAATGATATTTGAAATGACTGCAAAAGTCACAATGTAATACAATTTGCCTTTTGATTGGTGAATGCATAAATGCACCACGCAATGGCTTTTATTAATGGCAGTACGATCGAGGGGCACCCAATGTTTCCAAGTTACGTCTTCGCTTTATAAAAGCAAAGGCTACAAGAGGCCATGACACGTAATTAAAAATGCACTCACTTCAATAGAAAACTTAACGCATGCGTCCTACAATCACACATCGGCGGCCATAACATTCATTCCTTTCTCTATCTCGAGGTCCCTTTCGTATTCAAGCAAAATTTTCACGTTTTCTCTCGCTCTCTCTCTGTATAATGTTCTTCTTTATCGGGCTACAATAACTTTTAATTCAAAACAAGACCTAAATAACCCCTTTTATTACACCAACATGTCAACCAGAGCACCTATAAATTAAACTCTCAAGAAACTTTTTACAAGACAACCCTCTTGAGAGTATCGCAGATTCTGAGAAAAGCCAGCAGCTTTCATTTATGAGGACCAGGCATCTAATTCCCTATACTCTTCTTCATCTCCCACTTCAACTTCTAGCTCTCCCTCCCTTCAGTCTCACTGCCCCCCCCTTTCAAAAGACACCACCATTCCTAAGGATATATACATGCATCCCACACACACATACTGCACACAAGTACACAAGGTTTTCTTTCCCTCCTCTTATAATTATCCCGCTGGAAAAAGATGAACGTTATTTACTTCGCAAATGTTATCAACAAATTGCCTATTTATAAGGACACCAAACTTAGTCTTGAGCTTTAAATTACCATAGTCACTCGAAAGAGGGTGCGCGCGTTTCTTGAGATGCTGTGCTCACATTTATTATGCAAAATCGTGAGGTGGTTAATTGGTTTTAAATAAAATCCAGAAAACTATTGAGAACTATTAGGGCAATTTAAATTCTGGCTAAAGAATAGCGAAAACTGATAAAAATTCGTCTCTTCAGCAAACCTATATTTATTTGCAGTATTAATTCGAGTAGAAAAGGAGAGTCATTTGAATGATAGTAGTGCTTAGTTGTCAATTTCACAAAAAAAAAACTGCACTTCATAATATATTCACAGCCAAGAAATTAGATAAAAATGGCATTTTTAATTTTTTTCACACCTCTGAATTAAAGTAGTCCCATTTCTCTCGCCCGTTATGGCTGCTAGGTCCGGCCCGCTATGGCTGCTTGGCCGATTCCCCAACCCGTTGGGGGTAACATACTAACATACTATTAATTACTTCCCATAACCCCAAAGATCTAGCTAATGCATTGCAAGACTAAAGGACATCTGAGAAGTTCTTTGAACAAATTTAGTTTAGCAACGTATGCACTAAGGTCCACAATAATACTCGCCCCAACCATTCTTAAGCCAAAGTCGGGGAGGGGCTAACGTAGATTCTTAGTTTAAAATGTTTATTAGTTAAAATATTATTTATGTTCGATTGTCTACCTTTTATGTCTATTTAGGTCCGTGTTTCTCAACCTTTTTTGGCCATGCCCCACCTAAGCTCCTCTAAAATCCTGCTGCCCCCATGGTGACATACAGTAGATATTTCTTATTATTCTAAAAGTGAACTCTTTTTCACTGGATGAAACCAAAATGACTTATTCAAGACACAGCAGGACAGTATAGTGTATGTACTGAGGAAGAAGTCACTAGGCAATTGTAAAGAGAAAGAAAAATATTATTAAGCGATATGAAAAAAATTCATTCTTGAATCCCCCCCCCCTTAAACTTCAAATTGCCCCACGTTGAGAGCCACTGATTTGCGTACTTAAGTCGGGGCGAGGCCCTGTACCTGGGAATCTATCGTTATACATCAAGAAGCACATGCACTTTCACCTTCAGGTGCTCGTGGATTTTCCATATAAACTAAAAGAGGCGCCTGCCTCAACTAGGACCGCACCTGAACTTCATTAATTCAAACACGTTGCCGATTTTGTTGCGGAATTCATGGATATCATCATAAACATTGAGCAACCCAGTATAGTAAGAATGAAGCTACTGATTGTCTAACTTAGGGGGAGCCTCCATTAAGTCTACAATTTTAATTGGCGTCACTCCGAAATACGATTAAGTCAATTAACATCCTGGAGTGTGGATGCCATTTTACAAATAAAATCTACACCAATAAGAACTTAGAACAAGGGTCACAGGTGCAGATACCCTTTAGGCACATCGGACACTAAATGAAAAAAAAAATCACTCTACTGAGCATCAGATTCTCAGTTCTGAATCCTATTTATCCTATTTACAGATGCAAGGTAGAGTGGGCGTAGCAAAACTGAAAAAAAATTACCTACATGTGCACATGGCTTTTTCCATGTAGGAAAAGGTTTTATATATTGATGATTAATTAATTGGGCCCAATCTTGCACACCGCGTGCTTAACTGTCAGATGTACTAACTAAGAGAGTGCCTACATCCAAATGTGGCGGAAATGCCACCGTCATAGGGATGCCATCCCAAATTACTTCAATACCTTTAAGCAATAAGTCAAATTATTTGAGAGACATTACATTAAATAACAATGCATCCTTCTGAAATGAGAACAGTTTCATACAGTAAACAATTCAATTCATCAAACTCCTTACATTGTACATTTCTCCATCCCATTCCTCCGAAGACTGGAGCGTTTGACTCATTATCAGCCAGGAGTGCAAGTGGACTGAGTTCGATTCCCAGCTGAGGAGACGTGATGGTGCTGTCATTGCTGTTGTCCTCCTCGTTCTCTTCCTCATTGCCTCCTTGAAGGACGTTAGTCTATTGTGCCCAATGCAAAATGAATGCTACTATAAATTATATTTCAGAAGCCCAATTAATACCACAAAAATGATTACACGAAGCAAGTAGTAACTAAAGATAATAAAAAATTAATTGTAAATACACCTCTAAAGTCTATAGGCATAAAAGAACTCGCAAAATAACATACTTCTACATTTTAAATTAGAATCTCTCAACAAAATGTTGGAAAGATACGAGGCCTGAGTGCAACAGTATAACGATATGAGAGCAATGTAAAGAGTGATGAAGAGGGGTGTAGGTGGTGACAGTCACTGGGCAGAGAGCTGCAAGGAGTAGTATGATACAAAGAGAAAAACAAGGTGGGGAGGGGAAATAAAGAGCAATAGGAAAGAAGAGGCGTGACAAGAGTAGAGCAGTACTGAAATAAAAATGCAGTTTTCGTGAATTAACATACATGTACAATCTGTTCAATTATGTAAAAGCAAATACAAGATAAGATGACAACTTATAAAATGTTGCACTTTAAAAAAATGTTGAGATGCCGTTGAGTTGCAAAACAGACAGAAAAACAAGATAGGGGGAGGGTGATATGTAATATGGCTGACAACGAATGTAGACTCCACTGACAGAAAACGCAATTACAAAGTGAAAACACTTAACCAAATGAGTTGAGGGGGGGCCTCTATACATGTACATTATTCCCAGGTGAAACTCCTAACTATAAGTGAAAATCAGATAGCCGTAAAGAGCGAAAGAAACGGATCTACTTCCACCACGTAACTTCAGTCCCATTTGATAATTGCAACGTTGCTCAACTGCAAAAATTCAAAACCCTTGTTTTAACAAAAATTGAAAAAAAAAATCCAGTTGTATTCGGTTGCATATTCTCTTGCAGGCAATCTGTTAAAATGAGTGCTTTCATCAAGAAAAGTTTTATACCTTTAAATGTAATCATGAAGGGCTTATTTTTTAAACGCTCAAATGAAAATTCCATTATATTGATCAGTCTACAACTTTTCTGAAGAAACGTACGAGGTTGCACGTAAAATTTAAGTAAAAGGTAAGTTTTAAATGTGTCTTCAAACATCATCGACTATTTCCAGCAATCGTTGCTATTCATAGTGGAAATAATAATAAGAACGGCACGGTTGAAAGTCATCAATTTTGTTGCAAACAAACTGCTGCCTCCAACTTCATTTCATCGTCAACAATCAGGTCGGTTTATGTCATGGTCACTGATAGAAAATATCGCATGAGGATCATGTGCAATGTAGTTACCAACGTGGTGTAAGTGCTGTTGAGTTACCTACCATGTTCACAAACAATGGTAGGATGTATGTCGACCATCTTACGATGTCTCCTAACATCTTTGAAATGTGCATGACTTTTTGAAAATAAGAGCGACCAAAAGCTCTCACCCTGACCTCGCACCTCGTGCACCAAGGTTCAGCACTAAGTCCATACCTTTTATTCTGATTATGGACGAGCTGCTGACGAGAGTAGGAGAATGGTCCTCAGTGCATGGTATTTGCCGACGATATTGGAAAAATTAGTGACTGCAGAGAACAAATAGAGAAGGGTCTAAATGATTTTACAGGAGCGATAAAAAGGGGAGGGCTAATGCTAAACATGAAGAAGACAGAGTATTTAGCTTTCATTTAGGAAGGACAGGAAAATAACGGTGACGTATTTTATAGGGGTGAACTGGTGAAAAAAGGGGCCCAATAGGTAAAGTGCTTAGAATCAACGTTTCAAGGCGATGGGGAGAAACTCTGATGTGACCCATAGAATCAAAGGGAGATGGTTGAAGTGGAGACGGGCAAGCGGATACCTGTGGGATAGGAGGGTCCCAATCAAGTTGAAAGGAAAGTTTTACAGGGCAGTGGTTAGGCCCGTTGAGCTATATGGATCAGAGTGTTGGACAGTGAGGAAGAGCCACGTCAATAGAATGCAAGCAGCCGAGATGCGAATGCTGCGGAACAAGAGTGGGGTGTCGGGAGCTGATAGAATTAGGAACGATGGAATTAGGAGAGATTTAGGAGAGAATTAGGAGAGATAGCCCGGGGGTGATGGACATCGCGGAAAAAATGAGGGAGGGTAGGTTGAGGTGGTATGGACACGTAATGAGAAGGGGGAGGAGGAGCTCGTTAGGTCCATTTCAGGATTGCAGGTGGTTGGAAGCACACAGGGCAGGGAGAGACCGAAGCAGACGTGGGAGCAGGTTGTCCGTAAGGATATGGCAGTATGTTGGGTGTACGGAACCCTAGTGCGAGATAGACGGGAGGGGAGGGCTAGAACCCGCAGACCCGACCCTGCCACAAGCGGGATAAGGGTATGATGACGATGAAGGGCGACCAACAGGATTACGGCATTTGGCGACAGCCATTAAGCAACACAATCGTTCAACAATTTATTCCCCTCATTCCGTTTCGTTAGTGTTTTAGGGTCCTTCAACTACAACGGTCCTTAGAGCCTCGTCCACTGCGTAGTTCAAATGCGGAGTTTGCCCAGACACTGTGCTCAGTGGTGTCGCTAGGGTTGGCTTTACCCGGTGCGGTGACACCATGGTGTCGTCACCCCCCTCTCCCGAAAAAAGCCGCTTCTTCTGCTTTGGTGTCACCCCCTTTTCTCATAGTGCGAGTGGTGTCACCCGG
>JAAFCE010006949.1:12765543-12855388 GCA_013389805.1 Trigoniulus corallinus
CCCCCCCCCCCCCCCCAGTGAGCCACTGACCATGCTGTTACAACGATTTAGGTATTAGCAGAGCCCAGTGCTCCCAAACAGTCATCCATGCTCGTACTACCTGGGGTTGCGTTGCTTAACTTCAGTGATCAGACGAGATCTGGTGTGTCCAATGCAATGCATCCACTTTCCTTCTTTACGTCGCTCTTTGCTTCTACCGGTGCTTCTTCATCATTCTGTTCTGTTGATTTCTATGTCCCTTTCTACTTTTTTATGCTGCCTAATTTTCTCCCTAATTCTCGTGTCCTGTTTCTGACTGGCCTCCGAACACACTCCGAGTAGCTGACAGAGCAGTGTAAATCGGGGATGCAATGAAAGCAGCACCCACACCAGGTCCCATTCCGGATCTAGAGGACCGACCATACATTCCATTTAATATTTTTTTTATCCGGCGTGGGAGAGAAATTGGTTTCTTAAGAGAAAATCAGTCGCAGGGAGTGTATGTCTTTTTGGTAGAAATTTAAAAACACATTAAGAGAAAGAAGAAACATTTAGTTCCATGGTTCCATCGGTTCAGCCTTGGATTTTAAGTAAACCACTAAGTTGATGCCCCATTTGTATTTGACATCTCTGATACCATATTATTGTTATGCATTGCGAAGGAAAGTACTACATTTCATGACAAAATGTTGGGGCAGTGGTTTTCAAAGACTGAATGTCGATCTAGTGGTTCAATCCTTTTAGAGTCCTCGTATAACTACATATCAAGCATCATTTACAAAATTGATAAACACTGTAATACTGTGCCTAGATAAGTACGGATCAATGATAGTGGCGTTAGGATAGATATCCCATGGGCACAATCCCAATGACCACACTACATTACAAGCGGCTTTGTACTAAATCGAAAATTAAGGAATGGTCACTTTGTTCCTTTCTGAAGGGCATTTTAGTGAAAGAAAAGTTAATGAATCTGAAATATGAGAGTTGAGAAGGAAGGGAAAAGAAGGCCTCTTCCTGAGGACATTTTATGGCTCCAGAAGGGGCACAATAATTAAGTTGCCATCATGATAGGTACTATGTGTCCCATAGGTCCACGACCAGACTGTTAGAGTCTGCGAACCACTCGTCTTAAGAGAGCAATTATGAAACACTTTCTTCTTACAAAGTTTTATTTCTCTCCCCCAACCTCCTTCATCATCTTGTACTACTTGTCATAATTTTTTCTCGTCTAAGTTTATAGGCCCCAACTGAGGAAGTAGCTAGTCAGGTCAGTTGAACAACTAAAAGAAAAAGGAAAGCCATTGGGGATTTAGTACGTTGCGAAAGTATCATAAAATTACTAACAGCAACACAGACAAAAAACGACATTTACTAATCTTACACGGCTTAAATTAAATTGTAACATTGTATTGCATCATGAGGGCCAGACAGTATCCATGGGGCCGTCTTACAACTGCGCCAGGGGGGGGCTACTGTCCCCCTCTTGTTATGCCTCTGAGTGGCAGGCCGCATATGTATACTGCATGGTATCGATTATGCGGGCTACAACTCTAGGCTTCAAGGGCCGCATGAGGAAGGCGAGCCACCATTTTGACATCTCTGAACTGGAGCAGATATCGTAGTGGCCGCGACTAAGTTTTCCTTGGCCATTTCTTGTGAGATGCAACAACAGGATGTCTCGGGGTGAGCAAGGAGGGGGGTCTAACCCCATCTAAGGATCAAGTCTCACTATTACCTTTCTCGTTACCTTTCTCTTTGTGTATTAAAATACACAATAAGTTTTATTCGTTTTTGCATTGCGCATGTCACTTAACAATACAAAACCGGGTTAGAATATCAAAGGTCAACGATATGGGCATGTAATACGGTCATATAGCCCTTTCACCTTCAAGATTAGGTAGTCATGAATGACGATGACTTAAATGTCCTTCTCCCCATCCACTGATAGTGAGTTGGCATATTTAAACGGTTTAACTTCGATGGACCCTTGCTGAATTCAACGGTTAAATTAGTATCGACCACAGGTCACAAACAACCCTTTGACAACCAATCAACATAATCCATTGTCGCAATCTCTTTGACAAGCGTAGATCGCCTATCTGAAACATGTTTCAAGACGTTTTAGAGGGATTCTTTTTTTTGCATCTTAGTTGGCCTTATTGTTATCGTAGTATCAAGCAGAGTTAGAAAACGGGATTTGTGAATGACCTTTCCAATGAAATGATTGTATAGAACCACTGAATTGATGGTCGACCACTGGTTGTAGGACTTCAAAAAAGGAGAAAAAAAACTTTCCCTATTGTTTGTTGGTGTTTTAGGGCCCTTCAACTACAAGGTCATAAGAGCCCCGTCCACAGCATAGTTCTGATGGAGAGACTGCACAGACACTGCACTAATGCGACGATTTTTGGGTATTAGCAGTACCCAGTTTTCCCAAGCGGCCACGCATGTCAGTACTAGCTGGGGTTGCGCTGCTTAACTTCAGTGATCTGATGAGGACTGGTGTGTCCAACGCAATTCGCCTCTCCCCCAACTTTCCCTACAATTGTCTGTTAAGAAAAAAGTGGTATTCATATTTTTTACGCTTGAATCGGTCCACCCCGCTGATGGGTCCACTTTTGTATATACCCAAGGATGGACCGATTAGAGAAGTTTCATTGTAGTTGCTTTCTCTAACTTATTATTGCAGAAATATCGCCTCCAGCCATTAAAGGAATAGACTCAGTTTCGTCTGGTGTAGAGGAGGACTAGGTTCAATTCCCAGCTGCCGAGATATGATGCTGCAGCTTAGGGTAATGATAGTGTGAAAGAGCAGATAACCTATTTAGCAGTAAGTTGCATCTGTCATTAGGGCTGCGTCTGCAATTAGTGGAACCTCCCACAGTCATGCCATTCAAACTGCTGCACACATATTGTATGTAAAGGAGGCGACTGCAGGTTTATATCCGAGACCTTGAAAATTGTGTATCTGAGGAATCCCTGCAAGTGCTTCCTTCTCCTGATTGATTGATTTGCTGATGTTTTAAGGTCCTTCAACTACAAAGAGCATTAGAGCCCCGTCCCCTGCATAGTTCTAGTACAGAGACTGTACAAACACTACACTAATGGGACGATTATTGGGTAGTAGCAGTACCCAGTCTTCCCAAGCGGCCACCCATGTTAGTACAAGCTGGGATTGCGTTGCTTAACTTCAGTGATCAGACGAGAACTGGTGTGTCCAACACAATAAGCCGCCTCTTTCCTTCCCCTGTTGGGCTTCTGTCCCCTACAAAGAAACTACCAGCCTCTGTCACAATCGGCCATACAATCGCACACTACTGGTACGGCACTGGCGGACCAGAACACTTATACTCGAGTATGACGTCATTATATACTGGAAGATCGATCCAGGCATGAAATCACGAAACATTAATACCACATTCTGCTCCCGAAGTGACGTGGGAAGACAGACTAAAGTCTTGAAACTCTTGAAGAATGAACAAAGAGATGCTATCAATTTATACTTTTCCCAGGGTTGTAGTACCTGTTGATTTTGATATCGGATTTTCAGGAAACTATCCCATTTATGATTCGGTAAGATACTATTTATGGAATCAATAGTACCCATATCCTATTATAAACTAGTACATTTCCATTCTGGATGCTAGAAACCAACTTTCACTACCAATCATCAAGTAAGAGACCATTCCTCAACTTGTAATCTGAAAAGTGACCGCTAGGTTCGTTCTTGTCTGGAGAGCATAAAAACAGGTTCCTTTAGAGACAGTGGATGCTCTGTTGTTCGCATTCACTAAACTCTCTCTTTCTTGCTGACCTATTTTTTTCTACTCAGACACATCAATAAAGGTGGGATGGCCGATAAATATAATGCGAACACTGGCACACACACATATATAGGGCGAGAAGGGGACCCAACCCCAAGTTTTGAAAAGAGTCTATTTTTTATAAAAAAAAATGGATAAAAAAATTCGGCCCAAAATGCAGTTTGAAAAGACTATTGAAGCACGTCTTGACTGGCTTTCATTTTCACAAAAAAGTAGCCAGCGGACGCTGTCTTGAAAGTCAACAGCAGTTTGAAATGTAGGACAAATTTATTCAAGTTCTCAGAAAAGACTCTTCACAGCACAGCTTCAACAACACTGGGAAATTTGGGATTTTCACAGTAGTCCTGTAAATGATAAGTTGTTTCTTTACAGTTGGGATGTGTGTGTCTATTCACTTTATAAGAAGTGCGGAGAAAAATATAGAACGGTAAGGTTTATGGTTGTTATTTTCTGTTTTAATTTGTCAGACTTTTAAACTAAGACCAAAAGTTGTTGGCAGTTTCTTAGATAGGCTTCTAGAAAAATCAAGAAATGTGCTCCTTAAATCTACAACTCTAACTTGTGCCAGGTTCGTGATAACCGAATGAACAGAGCAAACGTAATGCAACATCAATAATTGAGAGCTTTTATAGATATTCTGTGTGCCATTAACCATTTTTAAATTAACAGCTTGCAAAATACGTTCCCCATCATTAACTACTAGATCTGTTGCAAATGATCATTTTAATTTTTGCCCAGATTTCACGTTTTAATTTGAATTTACCGAGGCAAAGTTGTGAACAACTTGTAGAAGCTAATTGTGACTGATCATAAAAGTCATCGAGTTAGATTCTATGTGCTGAATCGGGATTGTTCCGAGGGCTGGCGTCACCCAGTTGTCAATTGCTTGTGCTGCACTTTCAATTCATTTATATTAATTTTCAGACAAAAAATAAACCGGCCATTAGTACTTTCCTATCGTTTTGGACACGGGTTGGATAATCGAGTTCAATTATGTCGTTCCCTAACTCAGTGATTCTCAAACTTTTCTGATTGTGATCCACTTGGACAAAGTGTATAACTCAGGAACCCAATAGTCTTTAACCTAACCCAGTGAGTAGCATGAAGATATCAGAGCAGATTTTTAGTCAGTTCAAAATTCGCGGCTCACTGATGGACCGCGGACTGCACCTTGAGAAAGTTACCCTAACTCTCGCAGCCCAGTTCCATTGCACCACGACACGAGAGCGGCGAATTGCGTTGGACACACCAGTTCTCGTCTGATCACTGAAGTTAAGCAGCGCAACCCCAGCTAGTACTGACATGGGTGGCCGTTTGGGAAAACTGGGTACTGCTAATACCCAAAAATCATCGCATTAGTGTAGTGTCTGTGCAGTCTCTGCATAAGAACTATGCTGTGGACGGGGCTCTAATGACCTTGTAGTTGAAGGGCCTAAAAACGTCAACAAACAAAACCACGATACGAAACAGGTTTGCCCGTGCTAGTTCTTTGATGGTGAGAAGCCATTTAAACGTGCTGACCCAAAGTAAGATCGGTGAAATGAATTAAGCTGCACTCTCTACGACTAAAAGTTAGTTAATCAACAGTCGACCAACCAATCGAATTTTCAAGAATAGCGCCTCTCCCACGGGATCCATTATCGAATCCAGATATCTAAAGAAGGCTCAAATGGTGTCAAAAGAGAGGGATAAAATTTACATTACTAAAATCGATCTATCATTGATGTAGCATGTATAAACAATTATATGTAAGTTAGATTCTTAACAATACTTCCTTGAATGATTTTTCTTACGACTCATAAAAAGATAAAGTAAGGTTTGTCGAACTCCCCTGGAGTCAGATCGACCAATTAGGGATCAATATCTAGCATTTTAAGAACTGTTTCGCTGAAAACAAATACTGCCATTGTTTCCTTCCTGCTACTCAATCAAGTAGGTAACTTCGATGTGTCTATGAATGATATTCAGGTCCTCGAATCATGTCTCCCCATGACCGTTCGGTTTAAGATAACGTTTCCGGATGTCCTCTTTCCGAAAACAACTTTCAGTTCATTAGGATGTTCAAATGATATTGCTATTGACCATACTGAACGCCACTTGGTTTTAAACTAATTCGGCTGTGCCAAAAATTGTTAGGAGAAACGGTGAATTTTATCACAACTCTGAAGCGCAGCATTTCATCACATTTGAAAATTTACTGTTCAGTGCAAGGATTCTCAAGAGAGGCCTGGAAGACACCTCTGAAACCCTCCAATATTTTGTCTACTTGCATCTTTCCATACCATCTGGTCCCACCTATGTTTAAATCTCCGTCTTTCCTTTAATTACGTGCATGTCTGAGCTTAACCAACACCTTCCTTATTTCGTGATATGCCATCTACTAGGGATTAAGTAGTTTCCCGTCATCTTTTCTACGACATCGCCTATTAATAAGATGCCCATTTTTGAAGTTCAATTCTTTCACTGATGCCAGGGACAAGCCCCTACACGTACGTTTTACACCATGCATGGATTGGATTAGTTTCACTGGTTGGGGATTAAGCCAAGCAGCCATAACAGGATGAACCCTTAGGAGGCTGCTGGCGGGAGATGAGGAGGTAGGTAGTGGACATAGGAGAGGGGAAATTTGCAGCACCCAACGTTCTTTACCAACCACCCAAGTTGATACTAAACGTGGGCTTGCGCTGCTCAACTTCAGTGATCTCACGAGAACTGGTGTGTCCAAAGAAAGGGTTCTTTTCATGCAGGTATCATCACATTCACCACACGTCTTTCTCGTCAGAAAGAAACCACCCACTTCGACCAGGATCGAACTTGCGACCATGAACTGAGACACTGAGGAATCGAGACAGAAAAACGTTAGCCTACGCATTATAAATTTCATTTTGCGAATGACCCTCAAACGAGAACCACACTCAGCTTCATTTCACCTAGTAAGACTACTAAGAATAGTAAGTTGTAGAAATTCACGTCTAGAAGAGAAGAAGAAAAAAAACAATATGATAAATGGCGTAGACCTCGCTATTCATTTTCATTTATTCAGATTTTGTCCATAAAGTCTAAGGATTGATTGCGGACCTTCTTAAGATTCACTCTTAGAGCTTCCTTTTATCATAAATAACTGGCTTTTATTTATTTTCTGCTATGCACCTCTTTAGCTGACCTCTCATTTAACTTCGCAACCGGCCAAACAAGATATAATCCACAAAAAAAACTGAAAATACGGGGTCATCCATGAACTTCAAAGTAGACTCTTGCTTTTCAACAAGAAGAAATCATACAGACATCAGATTTCATCAAAGCTGCAACCTCATTGTCATATTTTTGTGAGCTCTTCGTACAGTTGCACATAAAGGTCACTTTCTATAGCTAAATTTCTGTGTCACTACTTCTCCCTAAGAACTCTTCCATGGCCCTTGAAGGTTTAATCGGAGGAAGTGAAGTTCTACTACAGGTACCGGACATTTAGTCTCTTGAAGTTTCTGTTAAATTTAGACGACTTTTTGACAATTTTACAAATACAAGTTATAATGAGAAATTTCCAGGGGCCATGTAGTGTGATCATTTATAAGCTAGAAATTGTTTTTAGGAGCTTCAGAAGGAGTCAGTTCTTTACCTTCTCGTGGTGCCACCTATAAGGAAGGAGGTCAAATGATTTCGGCACATAGGTGACAATTTGTGAACGTTGGCTGACTAAGGAATAAGCACATATCCTTTTATTTTAATAATTTCGCCAATTAATAAGAACATTTGGCATCAAAAACGTGAACTATTTTAGGGAGGCTGTTAATCATTCACCCTAGCCTTCTGTTTTATTGGACAGAACCCTATAGCAATATACTAAACAGTCAAAATATGGAGTATATTACTGTAGATAAGAAGAGATCTTGCTAATGACCTTTATACAGAACCTATAACAGCGAGGTAACCAGGGGCGGATCAAGGGAGGAGCACTTCAAAAAAGTGCGCCCCAAATCAAATATTTTTAAATATTCAGAATCCCTTAATATAATTCTAGCTAGCAATTCCCGCAATTACAAAAGGTCCTCTACTGCCCCTTAGGCAAGGCCCCATCTCCAGTGGTTTAGCCAACTGCAGATTGGACTGCAACTGTTGGACTGGCAGTATAGAAATGGGGATAGCAATGCAAAAATGCCTCATCAGTTGTATAGTTGAATCATACATCAGTTGAAATATGCGCCCCATTGAGGCACTGAAGGGGGAGCAATTGCTGCATTATCCTTCCCCCCCCCCTTGGATCCGCCCCTGGAGGTAACAGCATAGTATTCAGGTGTTTCAACCCTACCATAAACAGGAATCAAACGTAGTCCTTCAACGTTCACTAAGGTGTCTGACGTTGCCATGAGGAAAAGTACTAATTACCAGTCAGCCATTGTCTTATATACTTGTAAAAGATTCAATTATTAAAGGAGTAAAATAGCCATTTAAAATATATATATATAAAAGCAGATAAGTAGATCTTAAATGAGAGATGACATCATTGCGCACGCGTGTAGTCCAATCCTTTTTTTTCTTAATCACAAATGCCAATTTGGCAGATGCTCAATGAAGAGGAAAAAAAGTTTCACCATCATTTGAATAGATAGGAAGATGGGATGTTTTTTAATTACAAGCGCCAAGGAAAACATATCGATTTCTGCTTTCCCCTGAGTCAATAAACGAGCACAGAAATAAAAAAAATCGGTCCCAATTAGTAGCAAATCTCAACACAACCGATTTGGCCTCCTCCAACATTTCACAAAACAATAAGGTCGTTCACCAACAAACGTTTTATTATCTCGGATTTCAAAGCAAATCGGAAATTGTTAAGAAAAGCTTCTTTGCACCTCAACTTATCAAATAACTCAAGTTTGCAACCTTCTCATGGTATAAACAGTGTATTTCACCAGATTTCCCAAAGAAAAATTAAACTTGTTGGTCCTGTTTTCTCCTCATTTCAGCCAATAATCAACATTGTTTCCTCAATCTGGCATTTAGAGATTTAAAACTCTATATCATACCATCTGGGCATGATAACTTGTCGGTGTACAAATCCAGAACTTTCTCTGTCCCCGCTTTAGATAACTGTCATTATGGTCGCCTCATCAAGTCTGAATATTATTCTACTAGTAGCTAAAAGAATAACACTTAGAACATTGCTTTAGTGCAGGCTAAAAGTACATGTGGAGGAAAGTCCTGGCGTTTCATTTTGTGGCAATATGTGCAGGACAAGTGAAACATCTATCAGTGAACATGAGTGAAATGGGATGCTTAATTAACTTTCCTAGTCAGATCTCAGTTATTCGAGAGCCCCGAGTGGTGTTGAACTGGACAGAGAATTAAGCTAGGGAGAACAGAGCAACAGCAAGAACGAACCGAATAAGACATTATTACAATAAAAATGTATATAGAACTCCCAAAATTAGTGCTTTGCTTTATTTTATTATTAGCGGCGGGTTGGCGATGTCCTCGGACATTGACAGCTCACAGGTAGAAAGACAAGCATCACTTATGGCAGGTCCAAAATTTTTCAGTAACCATATTTGTGAAGAGGTATGCACTAATACTAAAAAGAGAGCTCTGCATTCATGACGTGTATTTGCGGCCCCTTTAAAGGAAGAGTTCTGAGACGTGATCTTCATTAGTGTATTGGGCAGATTCGATTCCCCCTTCCCATCCCGTGACACCAACCCACTATATATGAATCCTTTGAGATATGGATGCTCCTCGAGTTCCTTCTGACAAGAGTTTAAAAGGTGGACTTACTGCCAATCACTGAAAACCAACTTGTCTTAAATATCCAAGATTCTGTCTGCTGTCTGTTTGAGAAGCCACCCTTCCCCATTCTGTAACGAAGTGAAAACAGTTCGGCATCCAATATTCCAAACTATCATTTCGGTGGAGATGTTTACTTCATATACCCTTTCAGAAGAATGTCGGTCTGGTTTAAGTAACAATGCCATCTAGTGATGGCTTCACCAAAGTAGCCTCTTTTGACTCACGTTTTGAGTCACAGCTTAAAGAGGTGTGGGACAAAATTGGAAGGTCCAAGGAGGCGGGATGGGACGGATGGCTAGTCATAACTGCCAGCCGCCCTGATGGAGTAGGAAGAAGAGATCATTTTGCAGACACAGACGTCAAACTAAGAATGCTATTTAGTCCATTCAACCTCATGCCATTAAAAAAAGTCAAACAAAGCATTTTTTAATGAAAACGTCATGCAAATAAAAACTCCAGTCACTATGGTCTCTGCTCTACCCTTCCTTTTTTTTTAACAGTACCTGATTAGTTGACCCAGCTGGCAGTGTGCGTATGTGTGTGTATGCATTTCTCGATCTCCAGTTTATCCCATTACCCCACCCTCCCTCCAACAAGACATAAAAGGGGTTGTACATGTAGTATGAATGTGATTTTGACATGAAAGGGAGAAAAAGTTTGGAAAAAGAAGAGGGGAGGACGAGACGATGGCTTCTATTGCATGATGTGTGTTACATATAAAACAAGTATTATTCCCTCGCTTCATTCTTTAACCCTCTCCCACCCTTTACCATCATTTTTGTGAGCTAAAGATTTCATTTACCCCTTCCCCTTTCTTTCACCCTCATTCAACCCTATCTTTTTTATTCAGAAGGGTGTGTATGTGTGTGTGCGCCTAGGACATTAACATATAGTAGGTTGAGGTGGGGGGGATGAATATGTGACAGGAGTTGCAATTTGGCTAAACGTAATAGGAGTAACAGAAAAGGGAGAATGAGGGGGATATTAAACATGGAGGGTATAGGTAATAGACAGAGAGACTTCACAGACATTAAGAAATAAAGACCATAGTAGTGTCCTGCAATACAGGGTTGGGGATATAATCTATAAGACGACAGTACCACGTGGCGATCAATTCCTTCTCTTTGAAATATAAACGGGTTAAGAATAAGATTAGAGTCTGGAAAGGTGAGGAGAAAGGGTAAAAGATAATCTTAGGGTGGGCTGTTGAGTGAAAACAGAAAGCGTGCGCACCGCAAGAGGTGATCCCACGTATGGTCAAAGATTTGAGAGGGTCAAAGGAAGGGATAATATTTAAGGATGAAAGGAGAGGGTAAAACTCACCTAGCGCGTGTTTTCTCATTGAATTTCTGAAAAAGGAAAGAAGTACACCACTTCAATGGACTCCACTACACTTCTTCATACAAAACAGAATCTGTGAAATGTGATTTTGACTCGAGCATGTTGTTCTCTATTGATAACATGAAGGGTTGAAACCATATATCCAACCTATACAGTCTTATCAACAGTGTCCATCAGAGTCTGGACCCACGACAGTTGTCATCTTATCTACTGTGATACATAAAAGCATGCATAAGACTCGACTGCAGACGGGCTTTGGATTTCTGGAGATAAAAATTTGTGTAAACAATGTAATTGAAAACTAAATTGCGAAAAGTTTGGCTGAGTTGATACCGTCTTGTCGGAAATTAAACACCGAAAGCATTTAAAAATCACAAAAGAGGTAGGTCTAGTTAACGTCAGGATACAACTGGGCCCATGGATATGGATTTTGGTTTGTTGGTGTTTAAGGTCCCGTCAACCACAAGGTCATTAGAGACCCGTCCACTGCATAGTTCTAGTGCATAGTCTGCACAGACACTACACTAATGCGACGATTATTGGGTATTAGCAGTACCCAGCTTTCCCGAGCGACCACCCATGTCAGTACTAACTGGGCTTGCGTTGCTTAACTTCAGTGATCAGACGAGAACTGGTGTGTCCAACGCAACTCGCCGCTCCCCCCATGGATATGGAGTAAAGTTAGTGACCTCCAACACATGGGGATCCCTTAAGAACTAAAATAAGTTTTTATCTGAAATCCGTCAAAATTCATGGAAATTTCCCAATGTTTTGAAGGCTTGAGCCTGCATTTACTGCAGTGTACCTCTTCCAGGATCGAACCTGCGATCGCAAGCATTAAGTATGTTGGGGTTGGGGAGTTGGCCAAGTACCCATAACGGCCCGAACCTCGTGGAGGCTGCTCGCGGGTATGAGGGGATTAGGAGTAGGTGACGTGGGAGAGAGGAAGTTAGCAGCACCCAATGTTAAACCGATCCTCCATGCCAGCACTAACTTGGGCTGCGTTGCTTAACTTCAGTGATCTGACGAGAACTGGTGTCTCCAACGCAACTCAGTCACTGTGGGGTGGGGGTGGGGACAACACTACATTAGCCTGCTATAGGAAGACTAGGATATTGTTAAATTTCATGAAGGTATGACCTACCTTCGGGTCAGCCACTGATATGGATAAGGTAATGCGGATGTGAAGACTAATAAGGCATCTGGGAAGTCGCCATAGTAGGAGGGGGACAATGTTAAGAAACAACTTTACAGTCCTAAATCCCTGGCAAGAAATGAAAGCTTTCTTGTGTATGATTTATGACGAAAACTAGACACACATCTTCAGAACGATGCAATTGACTACACTATAACAAGAAAAATATCTTTCACCACCGATATTGTGGTCGGTGAAAATGTGTGCATTTGGCTGAAATCTTCGACTCTCTATTGAGGAGGAGGGGGTGTAAAAGATGCTTTTAAAATATATCTACCAGATTACGCTTTTTTCAAGCATTTTTTTTTTAAAAAAAAAAGAAGTAAAACTTGGAAATGGTAGCCAGTTTTCGAAATCTGAAGAAAATGATGACAAAGTGCAGAAAAGTGACATTTGACAATTACTACAAAACCAGAAAGTAGCCACTATAAAATACAGTCTATATTACGACCACTTTGTCCGCTCTGCATTTGTGGCTTTTTCCATCCAGAAAGTTCGGCAGGGGCCATTCACGTAATGCATCTGAGATACATTCCTACTGTCAGTGAAGCGGGGTCACAATGCTTTAAAAAGCATGCATATAGGAAATACCTTGATTATCACTAGACGGTTAGAGGGACATGTCCCAAAATATTCATACAGAGATTATGATAATCTGCAGATTAGGAAAGGGCTGAAATTTTACTAGTGACAACGTTAGGCCTGCTGAATGCATAGATCGACAAACTGACGGAATGAAAAAGTTTTAATTTCATAGTCTCTGTTAATGTTGGTTACAGTTGACTACCGTCCTTCCAGGTGCTAATGACAAAAAGAGGACAATGGTCGACACAACTAAGAATGAAACTGTCTTCCTGCACATCAGGCGAACACCAAGTCAGGTTTTCCTATCCCTAAGAACAGACTCAATCTTGCATGAGTTTTTTAAAGATAGAAACTGTTACAAATTCTTTTCAACGTCTATCGACATACATTACATGAAGAGCAATTGCATTATATTTAGAATGGCCCCTTTGTCAGATGTCCGTCATATTTCAATTTCTTTTTTTTTCCCTAAGTCGTCCACCATGCATTTATGCAGTGAATGTTTTTCTCTGTCGATTTCACATGAACTACCTTCTCTAACCAGAGAGAGAGAACGAGAGCATCACATGATGATGATGATGATGATCATCATCATCAAAATGTTTATTTTGACCACAAAAACATATATAAAATCCATACAAAAAGCCCTGATATACACGTATAAATGTCCAAGATGGCTAAAAGCTTTGAGCTGTAATGGATTTGCTAGATATGTAACATTTCTCGTAATGTTTTCTTAGGCACCAACAACATGTATACTTTTTTGTGAGCCGATCCAAGTACTCTAAAATGAGAATATCAATAATCGGAGTGGTCATCATTATTATTAGGATTTTTTTTCTCCCCATGTATGGCCATTGCATGCATCATTGATGGACGAAGAGTGCATACAGTCTGCAAAATGGGTGAATAAATCAATGATTACTGATGATGATGTCTCATGATACATGTCTTTCACATCAGATGCATGTCTTTCTACGTGGAGAGTACATGATGCCTTGTTCTCATCTCTCCTAGAGGTTAGCCAATATAAAACGACTGAAAACGTAGAGAAAATTGAAATCGTTATGAGGTCGACTTGCACATATGGTGGTGGTGGTGAAATACAATCACAAAAATGTTTATTACATGAAAATGGAAGTGGGAGTCGTCATTGACGTGGTTACACTACAGGGACCAGATTCCATCTCAGCAGCATTCATTAGAGTGGACGATTGAAGTGTATCAAATTTATGTAGTAAAAAACGCTACATCGCACACAGATATCACTGCTACTAGTATTAAAAAGGACTATCATCAACATCGATTTGTGTTTAATACTTCTGTCGATATGAAATATAATGTTGTGAAGGAAACCAATTTGGGCAGTCAAGCCTCAGATTATAATAGATTTTGACAGAAGAATTCGCGAAAATAGAAGAGTCAATCTCTTTTTCATTGGTCATTCTACTTCCTGTACAGCTATTACACACTATTATAGTTTGGCATTCCAATGTTTATCATTTGGATGTTGTTTTCACTACTCTTGGTCGGTTCAATCACATGATGAAGACAGCTGATGTAATCGCAGGACGTTTGGCAATAAGGGGCTATGACCACCGTCGAGAAAACCCAAAGCTAGCATTAAAGGTGGTAAGTTGGAATATGTCATTGGGGAGGGATGACCTATGGCTGAGCGATTAAAAGTGGAGTGACCCTTAGGTGGAACTGGGCTTTTCTCTATAAGTTGTTGCCTTTCCTAGAGCCAACAAAGGGTCGGCACTAAAATTTATAGAAATAGCGTAGAAATGATCTGCATTTATTGGTTGTCGACCTTCTTGTAGTTTTTCTCGGGCCTAATTGTCTGTCCAGTCCAACTCTAGATACGAGTCTGACAGAATTGGGACAACTTATTAAACTCAAATATTAAACGTATGAAAGTGCTCTGACAGTGTGTGTGGCGGTTTGATTTTTGGCCTTCTATCTTATTGGTTGTTATTTATTTCTAAACTGTTTCCTCTTTATGCTGTTAAATTCATGACACCTGAACCAGCCGTAGGCTGGAAATTGGTTTGTGAGAGAAGATCGCCCAGTGTGATGTGTACATTGTGCTCACAACAAGGGTTGGCTATTATTTTTAAATTACCCTTTTCCATCAGTTGAAATGAAAAGCTTGTACTGTACTTTCTTCATTAAACGTTTCCCCTCCCCTTGCACAAATGTTCTACAGTCAAACAGTAAGTCAACGTAAGTTAAGACAGCCTTGAATTAACTAATATCGTCTTGAAACATGCCTGCATCCATATTCTAAGTATTTTGAGTCAGTATTATTACACGATAACTGCGTTTGGCTCTACAATTGTTATAAAGTAATATTACCCCCATGCATTTAATAACGTCTCTCAAACATTCTAAAATTAGTTACTTAATGAAAAGGTTGAAATGGAGACGGCCTTAGGATGTCTTCTCTCAGACTAAAACTAATTCCACTTTTTATACATAAGCAATTAACAGCTGTAATAGATTGTTAGCAGCAGACAAAAAAGACTGATAACCTATTAGAAGCTTGAAAAAAACATAGATGTAGCTTGCAATTTTAAATTTGCATTCTTGTAGCATATAAGGCGACAATCTGATATTCCCATAAGGAATTAAATATGAAACATTAAAATAAATTGTATCAGATTAATTATTTTGCAAATTATTAACAACTGTTACACCATTAAGTTTGAATTTTAATTTTCTATTATTAAAATTAAGCAAATTAATGGGCTGTTTTTAAATTGTAAGAGTATGTGCCTGCATGATCCGTGTCTAACGTAAGATGGGACTAAGGTTAGTGACGTTTGATGGGCGGCAATCCACGCAGAGTTCCCAAGTGCCCTAGATATTTTCCTGCTTTCCCCTTACACCTAACTTTTATCTCTTTCATTCCGTTTGTTTCCATCTCTCATATTCTCCTCTTCTGCTACTTCGTCCCTCAATCATGAGCACCCAATCCAGCCAAAGACAGAAGATGGATTTGTAGAAGACAAACAATGTAGGGTCTCTAACATGCCTACGACGAATAGACGGGAGCGGCGAGTTGCGTTGGACACACCAGTTCTCGTCTGATCACTGAAGTTAAGCAACGTAAGCCCAGTTAGTACTGACATGGGTGGTCGCTCGGGAAAGCTGGGTACTGCTAATACCCAATAATCGTCGCATTAGTGTAGTGTCTGTGCAGTATATGCATTAGAACTATACAGTGGACGGGTCTCTAATGACCTTGTAGTTGACGGGACCTTAAACTCCAACAAACAAACAAAAAAAGACGAATAGACAACGTGAGTGCTGACTCGTAGGGCAGTTCTCGTCTAATCACTACGTTAAGCAACGCAATCCCAGATAGTACTAACATGAGTGGCCGCTTGGGAAAACTGGATACTGCTAATGTCCAAAAATCGTCGTAACAGTTTTAAGTAGTAGACGGGGTAGAGGTAGGTCAAAGTAAACATAGGTTATGCAGTGGGACGTGGTACTGCGTAGGACGGACAAGGACGTGATTGAAGATAGAAGGGAATGAAGGTCCAAGTCTTAGTAAATCCAATTCTTCCATAGGATGATAAAGGCGTTATGATGATGCCTCTTGGACCGCAAAGCACAAAAAGATCTGGATCCCATTTCAAAGAAAAGTCTACCGACAGCTGGTGCATACTATTAACTGTTATCTATTAGCCTGTTAATATAATCACCAGATGGTTGTTGGATCAACGCACAAACTGTAAAGCAACAAGTAGGGTAATTCTTTCATCTCGGAAAAATATTAACTGCCCATGATGTAGGTGCCAGGTGACTACATTTAAATATCAGCTAAATTGGAGAGATGCAACGACAATTTTCGTCTCCTTTTTGGGGGGTGGTGGACTATACCTGACAGGTGAACTCCGCACTTAGAATAAATGATCACTAAACAGCATCTGTTAGTGATGTGCTATATGTCACCATCATTTTACTGACCATCCGTTATATGGTAAAGATCTATCTGCGTTAAGTTCACGCCCATAGATTTCTTTTTTACCCACCGTCTTCTCCTCTGCCGATAAACAGATTTTCTCATCAACTTTCCAGTAGGAAACAGAGCTCTTCCTTAACCCCCACCGCCAACATTACCTACTTGCAGTAATATACAACTATCCTCGATTTCACAAACTACTTATACATGTACATGCAAATGAGGCTCATGTTCATGCCAACCATTTGTTTTGATTCACACTGACATGAACACAGTGAACGTCACTCAGCACCTAAAAAGATAGACAGCAAGTGTAGTCCCCTCTCTTCCATCTTTGTTTTTTTAGTTCAGAAAACTTACCCCCCACAATTCACTTTCATTCGCTCTCCTTCTCCCCTTCCTTTCAGCTCCTCTCTTCAAACCTTTCCTATATTCCACCCTGCTGCAAAACCACCGCCTCTTGAGTCTAATGCTATACCCGTCCAATCAATTTTTTTGTAGCTTCATGTTCATTCTTATATGCTAAGTTGGCAGAGGACTAAATAATGTCAATAAAATCTCTTTCGTAAGCTTAAGCTCAAGTAATTTCTTCCTCACTCCCACGAACCGATTTTCAAAATAAAAGCAAGCGAGGAAAACACACACACTTTTTAAATTTCTTAAGTTATATGTACATACAGGCAGTTTTTAAATGCAACATCTCAGCTTGCTTGGCACCTGTTTTGGACAACTTCAATGCAAATGCTGAACTCCAGCAGAGCTAAAAAATACATCGATTACACGTGGGATGCGTACAAGTAAAAGCGCCCAATTCGAGCAGCAGAGTAATTTTTACGAAGATAAAGTGAGATAGAGGATGTAGCAAAACTGTTGCTGATAAGATCGTGGAGAGAAGAACAAGACGTACTTATTTAATGACGACTGAGAGCTTCATTTGAAAGTATCCAATTCAATATAATTATCTCCAGTTTAATGTATTTTAAATTCAAGCAGACAGACAGGAAGAGCTAGGCTGCTTTGGGTGAATTTCCCAGTAGCTCAGGTACTGAAGTGACATGACGTTTACTTTGCAGGCTAAAATATTCTTCACCAAGTAACTCGCAATAGTACCTCTCATTCAACCAAGTTTTAACAATCAATGTCCATTCAAGTTGCAGTATTTCGTGGCAAACCAGGGAAGTGGAGTGCCCTAGGCCAAGGGGAAAATAAATTCTAGTAAGGTGGACACTCAATAAATGGCAATCAGAACCCAATATTTGTGGCTTCTTGTTACCTGCACAGGTGAAATCGCCAAAATGATAGTTTATGTTGTTTCATTGTCACACCTGGGGCAGGCAATCCAGAGTTCAATTCCCTTGCTCTATAAAGGACTACTGCCAGTTAAGTAACCATTAAAATTAACAATTTGTATTAATTGTCAACGACGGTCTATTGATCCTTGGACGACTATTGCCAGCCGAGGACAATCGCCGAGGCCTTCACCTCTAGCTACTGTACACTACTGTACATAAACAATATTATCACATACAAATTTTCGCCTGCTGCTTTCATGCTGTCACACGTTGTCAGTATTTAAAGAAGCACAAAAGTAATTTTGAAACAATAATAATTTTGATGAAACAAACAATCGTTCGAACGTGATACCAAATGAAGCGATATCTATTCACCGTATTAACCATAAATATGAAAACAAAATAGATCATTACTTTTCAGTGCCAATCTACCCTCATATTCCAATGTAAGGCTTAAGTATAAGCGGCTAAAAATATTAAAACTTTGAATAAAGGTTCTCTATCGTAAAGCTCATTTCAAACAGTCGACGTAATTCACGGTATACAGTGTATCAATTTCAACTTCTCATGTTTAATTCTGTCAGCAGATTTCTTCACCATTTTGAAACTCTCATAAACCATCACTTTCATTTAATGTCACTAATATTAACATGTCGTTTCAAACGAAAGTCATATCTATCAAGCAATAAACTGGAAAACAAAAGTCAAATACACAGCTTCCTCAGTGCCTTAAAAGATACCAATGTACCACAGTTTCCGGTTGTTAGCGTTGTCTTGAACCAAACACACACACATCTTTACAACAGATGGGTTAACACATTTGAAAATTTTGTCAATTCACACCACATATAAGAATAAGTGGGCTGAATTCTTGCTCATTAGGAAGGAATTCCAGATAGGAACTCGAGTTAAGACAGTCATGTTTATTCAGGAATTTCTAAAAATCCCTTATCAACTTGCAAAACAGACAGAAATCTTTAAAAAGCAAACCCTTTATTACTACAGATAGAATATGTAAATGGGGTTGGTCAACTTCTACAAGTAAGAATTTTGCAGATCTACAGGTTTAGTTTCTGTATTGAAGGGGGCTTTTAAAAAGTACGGATGACAGTAAACATCACCCTGATCCACAGCTTTGAAAAGCACTTTATTACATTAAACTCAATAAAATAACATTTTTCAAGATGCTAATAAGAAGGAACAGTGATGACAGCACCATAATGTATCCACCAGCTGGGCTTTGAACTCAATTTGCCTGCCCTGCAGAAGTATACCAAAAAATTTCTTTCAAATACTAATTGCAATTCATAAAAAGCATATCATGTTTGTCTTCCCAAACCCCAAAATTGGGTGGGTTAGGTTTTTAAAGGCGACTCGAATGATCAATACCTATTTATTAATACAGAAATACTGTAGTGAGAAGTTCATAACTACACTCATGTTCAAAATTAAGAGAATAAACACATTTAGTAAAATTTCTCAAAAACCACTGGACAGAATTTAGTAAAATTTGGTATGGAGACAGAGTAATATACAACAGCAAAATATGATCGCAAAATCATGAGCAATTCATAGGAGAGAATAAATGTTCAAAACTGACATTGCAAGATGATGCAATGTAGCTCAGATAGGTTCAATAGGGTTCAGGTTTGGAGATCTGGCTGGCCAATCAATCCGCTGATATCCTGACTTTGAATATATTCATTCATCCACTACTTGAGCTCTATGCGGACGAGCATTGCCATACATAAAAAGGAAATGAAGAGCCCACCACACCCCCTGAAAAGTCGCACATAAAGTTTTAAGCTCGCCTGTGATACGTGGTGTGCAGCCGTCCAACATGATGCCTGCACACACCATGATACCTTCACCACTCTAATGGTCCGTTTCCCAAACGTTGGAGGGCTGATAGCGGGCCCAGGTTCTCTTAACATTTATTCTTTTAATTTGAACATGAATGTATGAATAGGGAATTTTTAATTCTCATCGAATCAACCTACAGACGTAACACGAGAATTGTCCCTCATCCTGTTTATGCACATGTCGAAACAATGGTTCAACGGTAACGCCACCCAACTTACATAATCACCATTCTAGGGGCCAATGTCAAAATAATTACTGAATAGGATTCACATGCAAGCTGTGGTTAATTATTAATCTCTACGTTGGACAATGGTCAGAGTTCAATGTCTGCTGGAAGTAGAGCGAACAAGAAAAAAAAACAAGGTCTTCAAATTATAGGTTAACCACCCAATAAATAGTCCCCTTTAACCAGGTGGTCTCTTTTCTAATTTTCCCATCAGTTTACATTGTTTTTAAAACTATATCTATATATTCCATTAATGCAAAAATAGTGAAACTGTTTTCCGCTAATTCAATCCCGCCTCTTAATTCCTAGTTCTAGCGACCTTTCTAAACGGTTCAATAAAGATCAGAAAAAGTAATTTAAAATCATTCTATTTTTTGTTAACATCTATAATCGAGTTATTCAAGTTTTAGAAAAGAAAAATGATTTCAAAAATTGCGATTGAATTGATTTTTTTTTTGCAAGAAAACAATTTAGAAGTGCATTTCTTTATTTTTAAGCTTCCGATGAATAACAGTAGATTTACTCGTCTGTTCAAATTGTGATAATAATCATTTTAAAAACAGCAATAAACACTTTTCTGGATAAAGTTGCAATATAAACAAAAGCCAAACACGACAAACTTGAAGCAAGATGACATTTTAAAAAATAGATGCCAAGACATCCATCATTGCTGGAGACTTCACAATGCTGTTCAAGCTGAATTTGGTTTACTAACAATTATACCCTCTAAATAAACCTACTATGATTTTTGGTTAAAATTCATTTGGCGTTGGGAAAAATAATGAAAACAAATTGAATAGTTTAATAAACTCAAGATAAGCTATCTGGTCTCGCTTTAAACGGCCCAAATCACTAAATATTCTTACGACTCTCGGAGTAGGGTCTGGGGACGATATTGGACGTACCCCGAAGTGCACCCACACAAACGACAACTTGTGTGGATGCACACAAAATGTCTGCCCCCTCCCTTCCCCCATTGCCATCTCAAGTTATCCGGCCTAATTAATTATGATCTTAATATCATCATCATCCCCTTAACCAGCCTATGGCAGGGTCGCGTCTGCAGGTTCTAGCCCTCTACTCCCGCCTATCTCTCACCACTTCCCCGTCCACCCCACACACTACCATATCCTTACGGTCAACTTGCTCCCACGTCTGCTTCGGTAATTGTTATCTTAATAAACAATTATAAATATATATTACATCTTCAGGGCATTATGGGAGCGGCGAGTTGCGTTGGACACACCAGTTCTCGTCTGATCACTGAAGTTAAGCAACGCAAGCCCAGTTAGTATTGACATGGGTGGTCGCTCGGGAAAGCTGTGTGCTGCTAATACCCAATAATCGTCGCATTAGTGTAGTGTCTGAGCAGTATGTGCATTGGAACTATGCAGTGGACGGGTCTCTAATGACCTCGTAGTTGACGGGACCTTAAACACCAACAAACAACAACAACAACAATCAGGGCATTATATCTGCACTAAATGTGGTAAAAATTCACCTCCTCGTGAAAGTACACTCTGAACAATTCCAGGGAAAGCACTAGTCATAAATCGTAAATCATCATAGCCTTATTCCGCCTGTGGCAGGATCGGGTCCACAGGTTCTGGCCGTCCATTCCCGTCTATCACCCAGCCACCCCACGCACTATCACATCCCTTCGTACAATGTGCCCCCACTTCTACTTGGGTCTTCCTCTAAGCAACTCAATCCTTTCCCCGCCATGGCAGGGTCGGGTGCCCATCTCGTCCCTCTGAATAGACACACGGGTGACATATTGTACGGCATTTTTCAGCAGTTGGTTCCCGACCAAGGCTGCAACCCCAATGCTTATTTATCGTCAGGCTATTTGTTCGTTGGGGCACTCCACAGATGCCTACGCGACGCCAGGAGGTGAGCTCCTATACTTGGGAATTCTGTCTCATCCAACCGTGGCAGGCATAGAAGAGGGTTCTTTTATGTGCAAATGACATCGTATACCACACGGGACCTTGGGTTTGCTTCTCATCCGAAGGAAGCTGCACTCGGGGTCTCTCTCTCTCGCCCAAAAAGCCAACCCACCTCAGGCCAGCAGCGAACCTAGAACCATATAGCATAGCTGACCTAACCACTGCTCTGTAGAATTCCCCTTTAACTGTATTGGGACCAATCGATCACACAGGACTCACCTTGCTTGTCTCCACTTCATCCACCATACATTGACCCTATGGATCATATCACAACTCAATTTTTTCCATTCCTCTGGTACCCTGATCCTAATTGTTTGAACCCTATACTACCATGTCTACCTGCCTGTGACTGTGGTTACTACTCTAGCCTGGCCTAGAATGACTTCCCACATTTCCAAGCTTTCTAGCAACCCTGTCCCACATAGCATCAGTAGCCCTTCCCAATCCCAGTCTATCTGCTGGTAGACTTTCTTTCCTCAATCCATCTGTTTTGGTGGGTAATGTGCGTTGCCTCCCCCTTTCAATAGAATTTCTAACAAAACTAACCTATGGCCACATTCTTTATGAAAATTTTTACTGGGCAGAGCCCAGAAACCACGAACCTCTGCCCTATACTGACCGCTAATCATAAAGAAATCTATTTGAGACATTATCTGTGATGACTGGAACATTATCAGGTGTTTATTACTTTTCTTAATCCATCTGTTTGCCAGTGCAAAGCCGTGTGCTCTAGTTGCATTAAGAATTCACTGTCCCTGTTGGTTAATTGTTCCTTACTCCCATCGCCCATGATGCTCCTCATACCCCTGGACCCCTCATACGTCATACCCCTGGGTAACCACCAGGCCCCGCATATACTGATGAGGTGGAGCCCTACTCCCCATCACACTACTGAAACTAACATTAACCTACCGTTTATTCTCTTAACTGCAATGAATGACCCCTTGCTGCAACTCATTACTTAGCCCTATATCCACCCTATTTCTTCCCTCTTCACTATCTGTGTAAATCAGCTTACACCCCTCTCCGAGGACCCTTCACCTACTGTATTTTCCCTTCCATCTACATTAATACTCCTATGCTTTAAAATAGGTGGGAGACTAATATGCATAGCAGTTGTAGCATTAGGTTGACAGCCGGCTGGATAAAATACCGTGCCACAGATCACTGTGTCCCAATGGGACAAAATGGATATCCGACCCAGCCATAGGCGGGTAAGTGATGTTGATGACGATGTACGAAAGGTTCACGTAGATGGCATTTCATTCACCCATACACGAATTACCTCCCCATCTAAGTGGAGGTTTGACTTTTACCTCGTGTGGGCTACTTTGTCCCCTCCCCACTTTCCCGACCGCTGCTCTATAACATTTGCTTACAGAGCCAGGCTTGCGGAACCAAACTAAGTACCTCACTGCTGGCTCAGTCAGGCGGTAAATTGGTGGATTAAGTGGCCTGGTTAATATAAGCATAGTAATTAATACCTTGTGGTGTTATTATTACGACTATCTGGGCTAGCAGTTTTAATTGAATATAAAACTGGAAACGTAATTAAAAGACGTAGGAGTGGTGATGGTGAAATGCCAAGGTGTCGTGTGGGCTGCCCGAAGAGTCGAATGGACCCACAGGATTCTTATAAACTGTCTAGTCTTAAAAGGAGACTAAAAGCTGGCCACAAAACAGGAAACCGTCCTACAGTTGGTTCAATATTTCTCCCATCTCAACTTTTTTTCTTTCCAACTTTTAATTCTTTTGACCTAGTATTCAGCAGGGACTGATCAAGAGGGGAGCATTTCAAAAAAGGGCGCCCTACATATTTTAAAATATTCAGAATCCCTTGTATAATTCTAGCATGCAATTGCAATAGGTCCTCCATTGCCCCTTAGACAATGTCCCATGTTCAATGGTTTAGCCAACTGCAAATTGGACTGACAGTATAGAAATGGGGAAATATGCGCCCCATTGAGGTACTGAGGGGGGGGGAGCAATTGCTGCATTGCTCGCCCTCTGGATCCGCCCTTGGCATCCAATATTCCTGTGGGTTCCAGACGCCTGGCTTGGGTGCCCCCAGTCAGAGCATGTTCAGTGGAGCCGAAGACCCGACCCTGCCACAGGCGGATAAAGGGTGAGATGATGATGATGAAATGGCGAGTCGAAGCTGTCCGAGAAATTATCATACAAAAACTACAACTAAGACTATCAGCCTTAATGTTAACCAATTTCTAACGACTAACTGATTAGCTTGTTATTTTAGTTTGTCAGCATGGACAACAGATCAATGAAACTATCTTCAAAGAAATCATTTCTACATACCATAGCTTTAAGAATTTGTCCTCACCAATAACATGCAGCGAAGCTAACATTGGCAATGCCAGTCCAAGTGGAAAATTACCACATTCAAAACGATTGAGAAAGTTTCAACTTTACCTTAGCTTCAAACGTCTTCATCCTTACATTCACTACTGCTTTCACAATACTACCGTTCATGTCATTTGCATTAATTGAGCTGGAAACTAGTTATTACACTTCGCACTACCTAGCATTATCAACATAAAAGTTCTATTACAATGACCATCACTTTACTTGAATAATCGCCTTCCATTGTTTTGAGGAAGTTTGTTTTGATGAGATTCTGATTAGTGCGTCATACTCTCCAACGTAATGTCGCAGGGTGTCCAGACAAAATATGATAGTTAGACAAGTGACATTGTCTACAAATCACAATTACTACATCTGACAAGATAATAATGAATACAAAAGGTGCGCGAGTTGCTGTATTGCGTCGGACACACGAGTTATCCTTTGATCGCTGAAGTTACGCAACGCAACCCCAGATAGTACTAGGATGGGTGGTTGCTTGGGAACACTGAGTACAGGTAAACATTCAAAAATCCGGCTATCTACAATCTGTTTTTTTTTCATTTTTCGGCATGGACTTCCCGTTATTTAGTAGCTTCGTTTCGAAGTTACTGTAGAGAGTTATGATTAAAGTTCTGAGGAGCTATCTTATTTAGTTGAATTAAAATTCTAACAATTACTTTTTTTAATCCAAATTCTGTAGAACTATTTTATTCAGTTGAACTACTTTATTTAGTTGGTGAAAATTTAAATTTCATTTGCTTTTCATTTGTGTTTAATCTTCCTTTTTTTAAAGGACTGTACAGGTTGTTTGTTGGTGTTTTAGGGCCCTTCAACTACAAGGTCATTAGAGCCCCGTCCACTGTGTAGTTCTGATGCAGAAACTGCACAGACACTACACTAACGCGACGATTTTTGGAAACTAGCGGTACCCAGTTTTCCTAAGTGGCCACCCATGTCAGTACTAGCTGGGGTTGCGCTGCTTAAGGCCGCTTCACAATGGCAACGTAAACGGCAACGGAAAACGTATTTCGTGCAGAGAGGAGGGGCGACGGGTACGTCATGCGGTGGAGGTGTGCTGCCATTGGTCAAACGGCTTACGTTTAACGGGAAAGTTGAAATTTGGTTAACTTTCCCGTCCATTGCCGTTTGCATTCCCGTTCCCGTTGCTATTGTGAAGCGGCCTTTACCTTCAATGATCAGACGAGAACTGGTGTGTCCAACGCAATTCGCCGCTCCCCGTACAGGTTGTGATTTTCTGTTGAATATATACAGCATATATGACCATCGAAAATCCGGCAACTTCAGGTCCGGAGGTTGTCGGATTTTTGGGAGCAGTTTATTGGGTAGGACAAATCAGTCCTTGTCTGATCATCGAAGTTAAGCAACGCAACTCCACCTAGTACTAACATGGGTGGCCACTTGGGGGAAAACTGGGTACACTAATACCCAAAAATCCTCACATTAGTGCAGTGTCTGTGCAGTCTCTGCATTAGAACTCTAATTACGGAACTCTAATTACCATTGTAGTTAAAGAGCTCTTCCTAAGACACCAAAAAACAAGCATAACCTGCAGTAGGTCTTAGTGGAGGCTTTATAAGACTGGAGGGACAGTTATTAGTGGGACCCCAAAATACTGTATTTGCAAAATGAAATTCTATTATTACATTTTCTCACAGATATGAGAATGCAAAGCCTCGGTCTGATGCACTAAAATTCGACGTCTGAGTCCGCGGCCTTCACCTGTATTTGAACCAGACGCTTTTCTACTGCCTGTCAATTGCTGACTGGGGAACTATGACTCAACACGGCAGTATGTATCCCCATTTAAATAGTAATATTTGATGGGATGATGAGTCTAAACTGAAACATTTAAGGCAGTTCAAAATTACTTTCGTATTCGGACGAATTTCTGCGACATCACAGACTATCGAAAAATATGTTTGAAAATTGTCTGATGTGTAGAGGTACTCTTTAAGGCTGACTGTTTAATCGTCAGATAATAAATAATATGAATCAGTGAAAGCGTTTCAGTGCTCAATCTGAGTCTATTAACAGGATGCAAAAATGATTGTTTCAACCTGATGCTAGGTCGAGATGGATGCTAGGCGATGAGCTGCTTCTTTTTATGACTCCAAAATTGTTTTCTTATCCGGTTGTTGGTACTGAACAGTCTGTTTATTGAAAAACGTTATTCATCGTATTACGAACTCCCATTAACTGAGGTTTTCTTTCCTAGTCATTTATAAAAAAAGTGCTTAATTAAAAACGATACGTTGCCAAACCGCTGTTTTTCACTCACTAAAGGATCTCAACGCTTTACTCCACAGAAAAATAATGAAATTCCGCCTTGAACCTCACAAAAACAGCTTTACGCTTTTATCTGTGGATATTGCAGTCGATGCACCACACATTTCAAGTCCTCCTTATGCCTTTTAGATACTATATTGAATTAATAATAAACTTCACACCCACTAGATTAAAATTTCCTTACATCATTAAAATGTGTATATTTGATAGTAAACACCTTAAAAACAATTAAAGGCGCTCATTCATTGATGTTGTTTAATTTACCGAGATCTATTTGGCTATTTATCACCGATCTGTCTGCTTTAGAGGCCATTTATTGATGCCAAAGGCGACCTCTTACACCTGGGAGTTTCTTTCCGATCATATTTTTCCCGGTAGAAAGGGGTTTATTTAGGTGCAGATAAGAACTATGGCTTTCCATTTCATTTGACGGAAGGAGAATTTGGAGTTTCCTTGTTGAACAAACAAGATCTGCCTGTAGGTTGTAGGGAGTAGATTGTAAGTGCGCCACCATCAGAGTGCGTAGATCCTGAGTTTAATTTATAGGTTCGATTCCAGCCGGGGCGGTTAGCTTCTTCCAGGTGCCAGAGAAGCCCCAAGCCGACCATCTTCCGTCAGAGAGGAGGTAGTTGATTGGAGTTTAAGGCGAGAGGGGGGGGTCTCCTATACATGTTCCTGTCAATAAGTTTCCCATATCTCGTACAGCTAAATGTAGACAGCAACGACCATTTGTCCAAAGTCTTTATCTGAATTACCCTACGTGATACAAAAGGGGGAGTGGGGTTGATTATTCTAAATTCGACGAGGTCTTTATCCCTAGCCTACAACAACCTCAAATTTCGGCCTTGCAGTTGTTGCGTTGACTAAATATTCCCCTCCAGTTGTTAACCAGAAGAAAATCAGAGTACACAAAAGCCAGCACACTTAAATGAAATGACCTCAACAAATGGCTATTACAATATGACCACTTCTGACCATGACTGTCCATTCTGCAATTCCTTTGTGGCCAATATCTCGTGAAAAAATTCTTACTGTCAGTCAATAAAATTGAAAGTCACGATTTTTTCTTAGGATAGTATTGTAATAACAATCCATATACAGATATGTAATAATATGGGAGTTTTAGGTCACTCAGTGAGTCACAGATTTGAAGAAGGAAAAGAATAGCATCTGACAAAAGCGGGAAAAAAATAGGAGCTAAAAAGTTGATGGAATCATAGTAGGAAACTTAGTAAATGACATAAAGATGACTATTGAGGAAACTTTTAAAACGACGTCAAAATTAAATGAGTGAGAAAAAGAGAAGGGAAGACCAGTATTGGATAAGGCTGATTGTTCGTGAGATAGATCACCTGGTGAGCAACTCCTCAAAAACGCGATTGTTGAACAAAAGCAAAATATTAACCAAGTACTCATACGATTGAAACGGCCCGTCAACAAGTTCATTTGAATTTGATGGAAAGCACAGCGATACCACTTGAAGAAGTGTATTTCATGCCAACGCACAACTGAACCATTATTAATAAATTGTCAAGTGCTAACACAGCGTAGATGACAGAGGAAAAGCCCGAATCATTCACAACATCTATTCAAAACTGCAATTCCTTAGTTTATGAAACCTACTGTAGGCGTTGGTGACAAAACTATCACAGAACCTACCCATCACATAATCTTTCCCCCACAATCACAGCAACAAGCATCTTCTAAAGCATTTCCCGTCTATGGCAGGGTCGGGTACTACACACCCCTGAAAAATTGGACTGCATTTTTCCGCAGCCGGCTGCCGACCAACGCTACAACCCCTATGCTTATTTATCGTCGGTATACTGTTCGTTGAAGCACTCCATCTTGTTTTACTTCTCATCCAAAGGAAAGTGCGCTCGGGGCCTCTTCTCGCCCTAAGGAAGCCAACCCACCTCAGTATAGTATCGAACCTAAAACCACTGGCGCAGTACCAAGCACGTTACCTACTGCGCCACCGAGAAGGGTTTTTTCCCCTATTTCCAATATTTTTAGCAATCCAACATCCTTTCCAATATTGCTATTGCACTATACCTTGATGAATGAAAATTTGATATTCCTTTTCATATTCAGAATGTAATTTTAAGACTGCTCAGAATAATTTCAGTCGTTCATGGGGAGGGTTGAATGATTAATCAAGATATTGAGCTTATCCCATGGAGACGGGATAAGCTCAATACCCTGATTTTCTGTTCAGTTCGTCCCTATTCATTGGAGCCTTTTCTTGTTTTAAAGATCACATCGGACTTTGTCAGGATCGAGCTTATGTACCAGTAAAGTCGAGAGACAAGAAACTTTTCCACCTTAGTTCCCAGGTAGGTGGGATTCCCATAGCAGCTATGATATCAGGGGTCCCGATATCAGATTGGCCGCCATGTCCAATCCTGCTTCCTCTTGATGTGCTCTTTGTGAAGTGTCCAGCTCTAGGAGGAACCCAAATGAAGAATTAATGAAACGCTCTAAGATTTCCACGCAATAGTGCAAAGGTCCGTTTAAAGATCATAAACCAAGGCTATCGGTTTGGCTTGTTTTGGTCGAGAAGAAAATTCCAAGAGTGCCTTCCGTCCGCTGGGTACTTCAGCAGTAAAGTGGTTGAGGTTAAATAACCAAATATTGGCACCCCAAATAACCAATCCAGATAATCAGCTAATGAATTTGTATGTAGCAGACAGACCTCTGTTTTAGTTTGGTTTCTTTAGTCCCCTAACATTATTCTGTCTCTTCTGAATGTCATTGGTCGACTCCGTGATTTCAGGAATTCTAAATTGGGAATTTGTCCAATGCATACACTTAGTTTTCGTGGAGAAAGGGCTCTCTTCCACCTTGACGAGTCACTTCAATCCAATCTCTGATGCAGTGAGCTGAATTGCACATTATTCTTTCTACATATGACGATAAAAGGGTTAACCATTTTAATAATATGCGAAGTAGTACTGAACTTCAATAATACTAAAAAGCCGAAAGTGAATGTGGACAGATTATAAGATTTAACTTAAAAACGTAACGATTCATTAATTTTATCTTCGGTAATGAGTAGAATTTATTACTGCTAGTAAAATTACTAGGAATTTTTGAATCTATGGCTGCGTTTAAATAACTAAGCTAGTCGATAAATCATGGATTAATTACAGTGTTGATGAAATAACTAATTCTGAACAGTATTTTTTCTTTAACCTACAACATTTTATATAAAAGAAGAAGAAACGTTGAAAACTGCTAGACACTCTTAACATAAATCAGTTTAGTTATTATTGGTTGCAACATGGATGGCTTTCGGCAGGAGTAACTATGACTCTCTCCTTGGTCCGCCTCATGGATTCCTTGAGTGGTCGAGCGGAACATACGAGGGAACCGACCCCACGAGTGTCTGAGTAACTGTGTAATCCACGGGAGTAGATATACCCCGAGCCATAACAGTGAAGGATAGCGAAGGTAGGGTCCTTCGTTCCCCGTCTGAGATAAACAGGAGGTGGGAAGAGTGTTTCTACAGCCTCTTGAATGCTGCAACGGGAGAAGACGACGTTGACACCCATCCTACTTCTTCTGGTGGTGGACAGGGTAACGGAGGAGGAAGTAGTCAGGGCCCTTAGGAAGATGAAAGGTCGAAAAGCTGTAGGCCCAGACAGTGTACCCATTGAAGTGTGGCGTAGCCTAGGGATCAAACGGAATCAAGTGGCTAGGGAAACTTTTCAATAGGATAGCTAGTGGAGATAGAATGCCTTCTTCATGGCGTGAGTATTCAAGGGCAAAGGTGATGACAAAGATTGAGGCACCTATAGAGGTTTTAAGCTAATGAGCCATTCCATGAAGCTCTTGGAGAGTAATAGAATGTCGCCTCCGGAGTAGAACTAGTGTACGTGGAAATCAGTTTGAGTTCATGCCAAGTAGGTCCACAATGGAGCCAATCTTAATTCTGAGGCAGATGATAGAAAAGTATAGGGCAGCAAAGAAAGATCTCCATGCCATCTTTATCGACTTGGAGAAAGATTACGACAGTGTTCCACAACAGGTAGTTTGGAAAGTATTACGAAAAGGGAGGTAGAAGGGTTTATTCAAATAGTTCAGGATATACATGATGGTTCCATAGCCAGGGTAACGATACCTTGGGAAAATACTTGGGGGCTTGCCATTGAAGGTTGGGGGTACATAAAGGTTCAGCACTAAGTTTGTACCTTTTCATTCTGGTTATAGACGAGCTGCTGACAGAGATAGCAGAATGGGCCCCTCAGTGCATGGTATTTGCCGACGATATTGGAAAACTTAGTGGCTTCAGCAAACAAGTAGAGAAGGGCCTACACGATATTAGAGGAGCGATAAAAAAGGGAAGACTATAGATAAACATGAAGAAGACAGAGTATCTAGCTTTCAATTGGAAAAGGCAGGAAAATAATGGGGACCAACTCTAGAGGGGCGAACTCGTGAAGAAGGTGCAATAGGTATAGTACTTAGGATCAACGTTCCAAAGCATTGGGGAGGTAGACTCGGATGCTACACATATAATCAATGGGAGCTGGTTGAAGTGGAGACGGGCAAGCGGAGTCCTGTGTGATAGGAGGGTCCCAATCAAGTTGAAAGGAAAGTTTTACAGGGCAGTGGTTACTCCCGCTATGCTATATGGATCAGAGTGTTGGGCAGTGAGGAAGAGCCAAGGAAATAGAATGCAAGTAGCTGCAATACTAATACTGCGGTACATGAGTGGGGTATTGAGAGCAGATAGAGTTAGAAATGAGTATATTAGAGTTAGCTTGGGAGTGGGGGCCACGCAGAAAAAAGGAGGGACAGTGGATTGAGATGGTATGGACACCTAATGTGAAGCGGGGAGGAGGAGCTCGTTAGGTCCATTTTAGGAATGCAGGTGGTTGGAAGTACCCGGCGTTGGGGGTCAGACCAAAGCAGACGTGGGAGCAGGTTGTCCGTAAGGATATGGTAGTGTGTGGGGTGGACGGGGACCTTGTGGGAGGTAGGCGGGATTGGAGGGCTAGAACCCGCAGACCCGACCCTGCCACAAGCAGGATAAGGACATGATGATGAGTATGGATGACTTTCATCGTAATCAAAAATAAAAAACTCTGTGTTCTTTAATAATAAAATCTTTAAAACGCCACAGTCATTGCGTTGATATTTTTGTTTCTCAGTTATCACTAAGAATTACTTCTGATTGACGTAATTAAATAAGACAGTTAGCTACTGACTCAGTGATTTATCCCTAATTCAATCTCTAAGTGAGTTTGACATGTGGCATGCACTCATTCAGCCGTTCCTTAAGACAACTCAAGTACATTTTGAATGAGTTCGTTACTTAGATGAAACTGACTCGCCTATTTTCTTTTTCTCTATCTTCCTTTAAGATATAAATAAAGTTTATTAAATTTTGCTTCTTTACGTTGTCTGAACGATGCAATAAGTATGAAAGGTATTAGATACAGAGAAAGTTTTGTGGAATTTTCAAATTATAGAAAAAAAGCGAGGAACTCAACAGTAAGAACTGACGTATAAATAAACAAAAGCGATCGGTGATTTGTAAAAATGTTAAAAGGCCTTGGTAACCTACTAAATTTTATCTAGCTTTCGGCTTATCTTCCTTCAAGGTGTCAATGAGGGAGAGAACAACGGTGGTTGCACCATCATGTCTCCACAGCCAGTGCTGGATTTACCATTAGGCTAAGTAGGCTGAAGCCTAGGGCCTCAACGTTTAGGGGACTTCAAAACTTATTGGAAGGGCCCTCAAAAGGGCTTGAAAAGGGCCTCAAAATTGAAATAGTCTAGGGCCTCAAAATTGAAATAGTCTAGGGCCTCAAAATTGAAATAGTCTAGGGCCTCAAAATTGAAATAACCTAGGGCCTCTCAATATCTAAATCCGGCACTGTCCACAGCCGTGGTATACACCTAGTGTGTGTCACTTTCTTCACTCACTTTGGACAAAATTAAGATTAAAATAATGGTTAATTTTTGATTACACCAATTCGCTTTGAGGCCCTAGGCTCAGGTCTATCTCACTTGTAGGTAAATCCGGCGCTTGATATGAACCAGCCTGCAGTTAAAACTACAGTAGTTAAGACCAGTGGCGAACTGGTGAGGGCATCAGTTTTCTCAATAGTGGATCCCCTTACACATTAGAGGTTCCCTTTGTCTCCTGATAACCATTATTTTAAATACAGTCTGCCACTAGCAAGGACTAGTCAATGTATACCGTTCTCAGTTATTTTTCTGCAAACTCCCAAACTTTATTCTAACATTAGAGACGATTTTAGGATCATTTTAGGAATAAAGGCGGGAACTGGCTGCTGGATTTAGGCAGCCGATCTCAATGAATGCTTACTTGATCAGGTGAACTAGTGGCTGAAAGTTCAGTCCGCATAACAGTTATACCGTCCTTCTGAATGAGTCAGAAGCTCACAAAGGAGTCTTTTAGAGGCGGTTGACTGTGGACGGACTCTCTCCTTGATAGAAAATCTTTCTGGCTGGGAATGTTCAGTTGTAGCTGATCCCCGTTTAAGAATCTGTCCAATCTCCTGTTCCTAGATTGAAACCAGAAAACACAATTCCTCGAAAATAATTCTTTAACGAAACTGTCTCTTAAAAGATATAATAAAAATATGAAAGTGACCCACCTCTCTTCCTCTTCCATAACCGTGCAGGTTGAGCACTTGAATTATGTTTAATGTATTCTATATAACATACTAAGAAAACGTGGTCAATAAAATAACAAAGTTACCTTTTAAAATAGGGGATAAAGTCTATCTCTTAAATGGACAGAGTGGCTAGACTTAAAGAACTAGTCGTTTTTAGTCTGGTTTTATTGGAGCGTTTAGGTAAACCAGACAACCTCTTTCAAAACTGCTTTCCCGATTATCGGATAAAGAAGAAAGGAAGGACATCCTCTATCATAATAATAACGTCATACTACATCATTTTCTTCTAAAAAAATGTCCTTATCATGTCTGCTACCACCCTCAAGTCTAATGTCCCCTTTCTTTTCATTCTTCATACTCTCATATTTTTGGTTAAAAGTCAGGGCTTGGAAAACGACCTGACCTCTCCATCCATCATAACTTTTTGGCAGCTATGAGAACTTCACCTTGCAATAAAGCATATATTGTATCTGGTTTGCTCATACCTTGAGCCACAAACATTGGTTCATCTAGAACAAACAGTGTTTCTGAAACTTTTCTGATCGTGGCCCACTTGGAAAAAGCCTGCGGTCCACTTACATGAAGAGACCTTACGAGATACATGCATAGCTATAACAACATTTGTAGCCCACCAGGAGGTTCTAACGGGTGGTGGGCCGTAGACAGCACTTTGCGAAACGCTTACCTAGAATACTACTTCTTGGCTAGGGGTTCTCAAACTGAGGTAATCGGGACTGGCCAGTTATGATACATAAAAAAGACATGGGGGGGGGATCAGTATAGTCTCTGTCAACACGGTCTCCACAAAAACAGTTTCCGTCATTATAATCTGATGCAAACACTCTCCATGAACAGAGTCTGCATGCATTATCAGTGTGCCCTGAAAATCCGACCTCAAAACGATCTCCAGCATTAAAAAGGTATCGAGCCACAAATCTGATATCTTCCAAGTTGTCAGTGTGCCTCTGCTTATTCCGTTCTACATCAGAAGGCCAGTGTGGAGCAAAAAATTACCTGCCAGTCCGTTCCTGGTTAATATCGTTGTAATTTAAGTTCTATATCACATTCACACCGTCCCCCTCGGGTAGGTTTTAATAGGACCCAGTGTCGTACAAGGTGACTACCAAAAGAACGATGTCATTAGGCTGACAGCCAACCATGTACGTTCAATAGTTATCCATGAAATCCCAATGTTTCATATGGGATTCTCAGACTCATGGATGTTACTAATTCTAATTCACGACACTGCAGCAGCCTTATTTGGCCAATATGGCAGTGGAGAGACCAACTCTCATTGTTACATACATTACTAAAAAGCTCCCAAAACCCTAGACTTAAATTCCTGTGATCCCTCTACAACACTAGTAATGGTAGGGTGGCTTTTTATTAGGCCCTCCACCTTATCCTTTCCAAGGCTATTCCATTGTCGAATGGTCCTTGGTAAGAAAGACCAGTAATATGTATCTGTCTGTGCTCTAATCTCCTTCAATTTATACGAATGATCCTTTCTCCCTTTGTACTTAGCAGGGGACACACATCCCACCAGAGGTCCATCACACCCCAGCAGCAGCAGTCTGATAAACAGACTTATGCTGTGAGATGTTCGCCGCTGGCTTAGTGTTTCCCAACCTAATTCCCTGATCACGTAAGACACACTATCCCTGTGAGAAAACCTGTGGAATACAATTCTTGCTGCCCTCCTCTGTATCCTTTCAATCTCCCAAGATAATTCCTGCCTGAAGGGAAACCAAATTGGACTACCATACTCCATACCTGACATTGATGGAGAGAGAGGAAGAGAGCAAGCGAAGACTAGGTAAAGTAGACTACCATTTTACAGTCCATAAAATGCATTTACAGGGCAAGAAACTGCATCCTAAACATCAAGGCTTTACTTCCATGAACATCCATGACTGAAGGGATCTGAAATACCAGATAAACTAACTTTAAAGACTTTTCTTGAAGCTCTTCAGAACGGAGTCCTAGAAACAACATAACTGAACACAAAGTGATTATTTTTTCTCTTGCCATCAGGCCCAAATTTATTTGCTGCTGTAAATATAACGGTAATTACAAGTGACTAAGAGGGTGAATCAGAGTATCATTAATTCATAAATTAAGACAAACCTTATATTTTACGAGCACTTCCTAATCCCACGTGCTCAATAGAGTGCATTTCCCAACAGTTGTCATGTAGATTTGAATTGACATACACATAGGGGGAAGGAGGAGGTGCCAATTGTCTCCGAGGAAATTAGCCAAATGTTATTAATGACTTGAATGGCAAGCCTTTATCATATACTTTAGTAGGGAATGTCTGGTCCTAAAGACGATCAACTTTCAATCACGTTATCACTATCACCAATGAATACCTTATACTATATTATTTAACGATCATATTGTTCCTTATCATAAGGCTGACATGTTGTAAAGGTTCTCATTACGATAATATGTATGGCAGTTACACCTTCTGCAGGGTACATATCATAACACGCCTCCAAAGTAGAGTAAATATGTCCCCTTACTTCCGTCAGTAAAATTACACGAAAGTTAAATACTTTTTTATGTAAATTAGGTGAAATATACGGTTTCTAAGAGTAAACGTCTTTTATTCAAGATGCAGAGCAATATTACACTCCCAAAATCTGAATGCTGATGTTTGTCAGTCTGCTAAAAGTTTCAAAAATGTAATCCCCTCTGAGGCACTACTCAATTACCCAAACAACCTTGACGGGAGGGATCAATAACCTTCATTCACAGTCAGTACGGGATGACCAGCTATTGAAGCTTCCGCCCTAAGACGTACTAGGTTCTACAATAGATTCAACTTTTGTTAAGATTTTTTTGGACTGCGACCCACTGTAAGGAACCGCATTTTATATTGTGACCCAGACCGGATCAGCGGAACATTATGCTACAATTTTTTATTGATTAGTGATTCATTTGTTGGATCATTATCCAACATCATTATACACATCTTCACCCCAAGTATGGTAGAGTCGGAAGTGTGAATCCTTTCTGTCCTCCACTAGGTTCCCCTATTCACCCCTCCGCCCCGCGTACTTGGAGAATAACTTGCTCAAGCGTTTGTTTAGGTGTATCCCTGCCTGGTCTGCTACCTAGGACCTGTATTCCTGTGATGGACCAAACGAGCCTGCTGTACGGCAGGGGTGAATTCCATGAGGTCCGCGAGATTATGGAAACATGGCACTTTATACCTTAATTAAATATCAGAATAAACACACCAGTTCTCGTTTGATCACTGAAGTTAAGCAGCGCAACCCCAGCTAGTACTGACATGGGTGGCCGTTTGGGAAAACTGGGTACTGCTAATACCCAAAAATCGTCGCATTAGTGTCGTGTCTGCAGTCTCTGCATAAGAACCATGCTGTGGACGGGGCTCTAATGACCTTGTAGTTGAGGGGCCCTAAAACAACAACAATACACAGAATAAATGAAATTAACGAATGGTTCTTATAGGTACCTATATATCTCAATTAAAGCATTTTGTATTTTCGGCCCGCCTGACTTAGGATCAGCGTTCATGCGGCCCTTTAATGAAAAAGACTGTCCACCTCTGCTGCACGGCTTTGGAGACCCGCAATCTGTAAATGCTATCCTGGACTGCATTAAGCCTGGCTTTTTTTCTTATAGTGGCTTAGTATAGGGGGCCTACTGTTGAAAGATTTTAATGATATCAAGGGGACGAGCTCCTACACCTGGGTATTTCGCCGACCTACACGAATATGCTACTACGTTTACGTGCAGGTAACACCATACGTACACCTCAAATGGGAACCATATCTTATTTCCCAACCAACTGAAAGTCCACTTGCAACTTTCCTCTCGAAGTCCTTCTAATAAATAAAACCAATTATAAAGTGATGACAGTTCACTTAATCACTAGAAGCCCTCCATTCTTTCTTTTCTGTATCTTACCTTTCTAGGATTTTGTTTACTCCTTGTAATTACTGTAAATACACTTCATAGGCAGGAGCGGAAAATGTAGGAATTTTCAAACTTTTGGCAGTACAAATAAAAGCTCCACACATCTTCCACGTTGTTAGGGCGCCCCTACTTTTCAGTACAACGTCAGAGGGCTGGTGAAAAAAATATGTTCGCATAATAATTCAGGTACCAGTCCACTCCTCCTTATGGGCGCCGAACCCTGCTATAGACGTAAAGTGGGCGAATTGCGTTGGACACACCAGTTCTCGTCTGATCACTGAAGTTAAGCAGCGCAACCCCAGCTAGTACTGACATGGGTGGCCGCTTTGGAAAATTGGGTACTGCTAACACCCAAAAATCGTCACATTAGTGTAGTGTCTGTGCAGTCTCTGCATAAGAACTATGTTGTGGCCGGGGCTCTAATGACCTAGTAGGTGAAGGGCCCTAAAACCCCAACAAACAAACAACGGAAAGTGGGCCAGAAAATGGAAATTATCTATCAAAATTAAAAAATAAATTGCTGGTCAAGAAATTCTTATCAGTTACTGTCTGCATATTCCGGAAGAAGCTGTTACCTTTTATCTGTTTTAGTTGCAGTAGGTGAGCTGTCATTATGTGGGCAGAACCTTTTTCAACGATGACTGTAAAAGATCGCTATATAAAAAATGAACTCACCATATTGAGAAAGAGGTGCAAGTGAGGGATCTAACCACCGGTCGGTCGTTCATCCATTGGCAATTTTTTAAGTACCAAGGTCTCGTGACCCAAAATTATTTTCCCCTGTATGAACACCTGCAGGACCAAGTTATACAATAATAATATGTTTTTAAGAGCGTGATAGACGTGACCGTTGGAACCTAGTATTTTTTCGCCCCTTATATAACAGTAAATGCATTGACGTTCACGTTTTTTAATTTTTTAATGAGTAGCTACTAGGACATGACTGACGATTAGGGACTTTCCAGCAGCAACAATAACAAAAAACCCCTTCAATAATAGTTCAGTGGGTTAAGGGGTCCGTCCTACATCTGTTTCGTTCTTTGCGAGTTTCGGTTGACACTGAACAGTTGCAGTCAACCATTTCTGACAACTACTGCAACAACATGCAATGCAAGTACGTACCCTTAGAAGCAATCTGGAATCTAAACCAACTGGAGGGTTAGTTTACCCGCAGTCAAGTACCACTGGCAACCGACGAATTATCAAAACTATAGCGTTTACCAGCCTACTACTACTACTGAGTAAATAAACGGATCATTAATTGCCAAACAAGTTTTACGAAATATAGCCATGTGTCCGCACAAACCCAACATCAGGCCTCTCCTCGAGCTCTGGATTTCCTTGTCATATAAAAGAAGTTTATCAGAATTTCTTGGAAGAATTCTGGAAAATATTTCATAGAAATTCTCACCCTTCGTTTTTATGTGGGTAATGAGGCTGGTAGTTATTGGAGGTCCTAAGTAGTGCTCATATGCAGAAATCCACCTCAGAGGAATTACAATTCATCACCAGCTAGGAATCATGTGTAGGGGTGTCTAATGTCGCCTGCAAACAACATCCTTCGCATTTATTAATAAAACGAAATAGCAGATCAACCAATTTCCTTGTATGAAACTTACTCAACTGTCATCTATGGTTGACCGACGTAAACTAATGCTAAATGCATATTTACACTATATTTCAATTATAAAAATACAATAAGAGGCGGGCGAGTAGGCGTGCCATATTGATTAGTCCAGTCCGACAGTGTCTCTCAGCAGTGTAAATTAATTCTCTACTTACAAACCTTGTATATATGTTTCGTGTGCTTCACTCTATACTTTTCCCTTTTTTTATTATTAAAAATTAATCATTTTGCATATCTATAAGGTTCCAACGATGCTTTTCAACTGATTTTTTCCTGTCTTCAACTGTATGTACTGTATATATACAGTGTATATACTGCATATGTATTTGCCATTTTTCTCTTATCTCCAATTTTTTTTTATCCCCTTATAATTTTTGTATGATGCCCTCCATAATTTCCCTAGTCTTTTTAATAGACGGCAACGAAGATGGGAACCTGCACACGTGTTTTCTTCAAGAAATCTATTCATTTTCTCATCGAGATATTCACAATGTCTAGAATACCTATTTTTAAGATAAATTTTGCATGTTTACCAAGAGGTATTATTAGACTTAAACGAGCAACTACCACCGTGGTATGTGAATCAGTTTAATACAGTTTTTTTTGTATTTTTTTCTTTCTTTCTTTTCAGTTTGGATAGAAGGAAAAAGCGCAATCACGTCAAAGAAACGAAGATGTTTTTCTTAACTGAGACTAAAATTTGCGTGAGAAAAAGGTAAGCTCTTTGCAAGTATTGTACATAATCAAACGACTTACTTCGCTACCTGGTGAATTCATTTTTAACATAAAAGAGACTCAATTGTCAATCAATGTAGAAGAACAGTACCTATAAGTTAAATTACTACTGTATACAGAACGGTGCTTCAATTTTTTTTATCAAGGGGTTAATCTGAGCCATTCTACGGACTTCACAAAAATCCGATTTGCAGTGGCGGATCATAGCACAGGAACCGAAAGGGCACGTTTGGGACTTCCGAAAGTTAGCAATTTCATATTTTGGATTGCAAAAGGCTAAAAATTCAGATTGCTCAGGAACTTTATTAAGCACCACATTGATTTGATTGTGTCACTTATTATTCAGAACAAGGAGGTCTCAAAATTAGGTTGTTCCACTTCCAGATTCCACTGGCTAATCATAAATTTCATTAGATGCCACCACCAAAGCGTTGGTTTCTCGTTTGTCTTGTATATCACTCCTGCATTTTTACCTGATTTTAATACTTCCTGGTAGTGAAGTGTGTTACTTACCTTTCAGGATGCGACCTTGCTGCCAGCCCTGTAAAGCAACTGCTCCATAAACTGGTAACGACATTAATAATTTCGGTCTGGTTGTATGCTTAAAGTCAGATTATTTCTTTCCACAGGACAACTGCAGGAGTTATGAGGTAGACCGAATTCACCTTTTGTGCCTCAATAACCACATATAAAAGATAATAGCGATGCACGTATGTACTGTAGTTCAATCTTTGAAAATTCGTTTAATGTGGTATTTAGTTTTGTGGAAAGCCGCTTTAATAAAGGAAAGTTTGAAATATTTTTTGTAGAATATCGTCCAATGCCAACCGGACATGGACATCCACCAAATAGAAAAGACGTAAGGTAAGGCTTTGGGGCGGCAATGTGGACTTTGATACTTCAGTCTCATGATAGCATTGGAAAATGGAGACTGGGTGCAAAAGATGAAATGTAACCTAGGGGTGATAACCATTTTTCAGTCGGCCCTGAGTACAAATGAATGTAAACGAATGGAATTCTTGCAATGTCCCATTCCGCCTTCAAAACTAACAATAGCAACTTTTGCTCCATCAAAAAGGCATTGGCGGCTTTCTATCCCTGCACACCACAAGAGGCAAGTAACTAAAGAGCTTCCAAAGAACTTTCAGGCTTCCAATCGTCTTGTGTAGCAAACTGCTTTCCAAAAATGACCCATTAATTGATGACCGACCACATGTCGTGCAAAGCAGTAATTTGGGATGTGTAATTTTTGTTTTTCGTTATTTTGCAGAAAAATTCATGATTAGTTAATTTAAACAGGTTAGCTAGCACCACCTGGACAAAAATTGTACAGAGTAGTGTAGGAATTCTGCAATAGATTTAACATTTATGAATTAGCACGCGTCAGCGAATCAAGTCAGAAAATGTCACTGAATTCAAAAGACGAGGGCTTAGAATGATTAGATTCACTTCCGCCATCAGCATGGCTAACTTTGATAACTCAATTAGCAGTAATTTTGAAAGTGGAATTTCAAACGGCAGTTGCCTTATGTGGTGCTTGCCATGTCGCCAATTGCAACACAACCTAACAACATGGACAAATGTACGAAAATAGTAAGGGGGTTGCGTTCTTCCGGCGCTGCTAAGAAGGGTGGTACTACCACTCCATGCTTCTCAAGTCAAAGAGGACAAATTACTTTTAAATTTGAAATTAAACCAGTTCAAATTTTTTAAAACGGGGTGCAAATCATGATGTATGCTCAAATACAAGTGATAACAGCTCATTAGAAAGCCAGAAACCTTGAATAGTCGAAATACAAGTTTTGCCTACCTTAACACTTAACGGGTAAGACAGATACTGTATGTTATACAGTACTTCATATTCGTACACTGGCCTTAAGGTTTCTTGTTACCTATAACATTATCCTGGCGGAAGCTTCAGGTAAATTAGTGGCCCCGTGTGGTGTATGTACCACGTCACACTCACTTTAAAATTCATTTAAATGAAGTGAAGAATACTTGCAGATTGGCGAAATTGCTAGGTGTTAGAGAACGTCTGGAAAGGAAATTTTCCCCAGAAAGAAGTTAGGCCAAATAGGAGTTATGGTATTAGGCAGGAAGCCGCCTGCTTCGTAAAAATATTATCCAAAAATGTTCCAGTGTACTTCCGACCCTGCGAAAGCGGAAAATGGAATACAATTTCATTCCGGACGAAAGTTTCTTTTCCAATTTACCACGGGATGAGGTGAAAGGGATCAAATTTTAACGGCAACTCCAAACCCGAAACCACATTATTAATTACATCACATTGACCGTAGTAGCAAGATAATTAAAATATATACATTAAGTATTATGACTTACATGCGTATAACTTTCAAGATGTCCTAAACTGAAAGACAAATCAAGGGATGTACAGTACACTAGGCAAAAAAAGTAGACAACACAACATTTTTTTTAAAACCATGACATTATACTATTTATTAAGTCGACGGTACTTAGTACAATCTGACGATTATCGACATCTTAAATACATATTTAAGCTCTACTTTTATTTAGTACATTACATGTACAAATATCAAATAAATAAAAACATTGACAAAAACACAGAACAAATTCATTTTCACTTTTCTCAAAAAACCTTTTTTTTCGGTTTCTTGGTTATTGAATTATTTTGGCAAATGAGAGGTTTTGTTTTCTCATTTTATCTAACCATATAACTATCATATACTAGCATCTCTATAAATATTATTACTATTACTTGACTGTCTTATAGTTTTTATGAAGTAACATTTCTTCTCAGTCAAGAGGAAGAAAAAAAAACATTTATTTTCAAGATGAATACAAATGCAATTGCCTAACGCCTCATCTAAGTCGATTTTTATTCGATTTACTCAGGCAATCATTCGTATTTTATTATAATAATAATTAGTAGTAGTAGTCTTAGCATTTACTATGTTACAGAGTCTTATTCTTTAATATGTATACTGAATCACTGGGAAAGACGGTGGTAATCGATTACCAAGTCAAAAAATCTATTTAAATGATTAATATATAAAACTGAAAAGAAGAAATTTAAGAACAGTCAAAAAAGGGATGAAAGTTAACAAAACCTCTCTGTCTGCCTTTAGAAACAAACAAAAAAACCTGCTTAGTGGACAATGACAAATATAATCATCATATCTAATTATCTTTACATGCAAAATTAATCATCACAACTCTATTATCATCAGTATATAATATTCTCCAGCTAATGGTGATAATCAGAATTATGAAAAAAAAAATAACAAACAAAAAAAAAAAGAAAAAGCATGAGGAATCAAATCAAAATTCAAATTAAAGGATACAATATAACAGATGAAAAACATTTATACTAATACTTTTCATCAGTTTATTATTATTATAGTTAGCATTCCGCAAAAGAATTTTTTTTATTGAATGTATAAAATGATATGAAATTGTTATTGACCTTCGTCTCCATCAGTGTTCAGAACTTAACCCGTGTCCATGGGCAGACCAACTATAAAAATCAAGACAAGAAAAAAATTTTTAAAAGATATACTGATAACTAATCCAGCCTAAATTTCAGTGCGAATGATAAACCATTTCTTTGCAGTGAATGAAATTCAATTAAAACTCATTAAAAACATAAGCATACTTGAGACTGAGTAGAATAACAACAGTGACAGCAGTTTGCATAGTAATGAACAAGAGCTGAAAAGAATTTAGAAAATTCAATTAAAAAAAAGAGGCTTAAAGAGGGCGCTCGATGACAAGCAACGTCATCATTGACTTCCTAGAATTCAATGTTCGCCCAAAGACTTTCATTCTCTCCATTCATAAAATAAGTTATTTAAACGCGAAATATTAGTAAATAAAACTTTTATTATTTTTATTTGTAGGTGGGTTGTTGATATCAGGAACCTTTATGTCAAAATTAGTTTTCCAAGGAGAGCTCCATAGAGCAAGAAGAACTAGTAGTAGCTAGGGCTAGTTTGCAGTAGAAATTTCAGAACAAGAGAAGAGTGAGTGAGAGCGAGAGTCACTTTAAAAATAACTCATACGTTTCATTCAGTTGTCTCATTTATTATTTATTTATTACCTTTTCACATAAAAATAACACATAGCAAAGACTATTATCCAACAGCACACTGGCACTCACACTAGGATAAAAAGTGAGTCTGGGATCTAGTGAATATATAGTGAGTGGTGAAAGGGGATTGGGGATACTGGATGAAAAACAGTATTTAAGTGAAAATACAGGACACGGAGGTAAGAGAGTGGGTGAAGGGACAAGCAGGAAGGTGGGCGAGAAAGTTCAAGATGAATATTAGCCGAAATTATAATTAGAAACAGTAAAAACCCTGATGAAAACTTAGCCAAGAAATTGAATCATTTTGTACATTTCAATTGGCTGTACAATTAAACGACTTCTTTTGCTTATTGTTGGTTAAATATAGATATAAGTGTAATGCAACTATTTATGACATAGCACATCAGTAACATTTCTTGTTTCAGAAATCATCATCATCATCAGTTTATTACTAATAATCATCCCAAAAATGCAACATTCAATTTCGCAATTTCTTTTTCTCAACTAAACAACACGCTTATTAATCAAAATTCATTTATTCACTACTTCTAGATTTCTCTCTACCTCTCATATTTCTCATTCTTAGTACCTGAAAACTGAGTTTTCAAAAAAAAAAAAAAAGAAACACAAAAGAAATCACGCTATATATAATATATTTATAAATATAACCTACAATTTAATAAGTTTTTCTTTAACGTAATATCAAGATATGAAACTGAACAAACGCAATAATATAAAAACAAAAAATTAGGACAAAATTTTCTGTTTTCATTTATATATATATGGTATGTAGGAAAGAGAAAGAAAACAGCACCGGGATGGGAGGATGTGTCGTCCTAATTTTAGTTTTTCTCTTTCACATTTCGTATTTTTCATAAAAGCAAACAATTGCCCTTCTTTAAGAAAAACAAGCAGAATTTGTTTTTATACATTAAAATTATTAGTAACAAGCAAAGCATTATTTAGTAGAAAGTAATAGGAATTTTAGTAGTAACATTGGACAATTTTCTTGTGTGGACGGGGAAGGAGGAAGGGTTACTTGTTTTTTTTAAAAAAAATATCCTTATTCAATTGTTGTACATAAAATTTTCTTTAAATTGTCACGAGTTTTTCCATTCCGAATACCAGGTTATACCTTTTCTGAATTGCACCACTTTCAAAAACTTAAAATTATGAAGGAATGAACAGCACTACTGAAAAAAACTCCAGATTTATTTTAATGACAAAATGCAGGAGGATATTATTACTGGGCGACATTTGCTAATAACCCACATTTCAGATGTAATTCCAAATTTATTAATTACTTCATATTTTTAAACCCCACTTTAAAAATAACTCCTACTCCGCTCTTTAAAACGTGTCAAAAGAACTGCTATTTTATCAATTATCTATGAAGAAAATCATGTCATCATTTCAGCAGTGCAGTTCATAACATCTTTAAAAACGAAATAAGATATTTTTTGCACTTCAGTCAGAAGTAGGAACAACTAATAATGATGAAAAGAGTAAAATACCTTAGTTTTAATTATTATAATAATAAGTGGGGGAGGGGAAATATTCTCCGGGGGAAATGCATTACGATTCAGTCAGCTGAGCACATGAAAAAAAAACATCAGGTACTTTTACACATCATTTTACCGGAACGGCATTTTGCAAACAACTAACTAATAATAATGATAAACAAAATATGAAAAAAATCTATAAGTTAAAAATTCTTCAGAATACAAGAATAATATTTAGTAACAAGGTAGTTCAGACAACTGCAGTGCCTATTATGATTCGGATTGGGTCGATTTTTTTGCTTCCGGAAGGTTATTTTCATATATTTCTCGCATTAACAGAAATGCTGCTATCAAGTACTGCTCTTTTCTATATGCATTTTAGCTCACCTTTATTATATCTATTAGCAAAGAATTTAAGGAACCTTACTAGTAGTAGTGCAGTTTGTCGTTTGCTTTTAAAAAAAGGAAATCAGCAATTTTAAATCGATTTATATTTGTAAATGCAGAATATTCGTAAGCAAACTACTAAAATTCTAAGCAAAAAAATTCAGAAAAAAAAAATTAAAAAAAGGATTAACGAACACTAGGTCCATCTAACGGCGTTTCTCAGAAATAACATTATGCTCCACAAATGAATTCCATTCTTTATGCTCTAAATGTATTGCATATCCCTTCTAATTTGAAACTTATTTCCAATCAATACAGTACATCGAAAAAAAATAGGGAGTCTGAATTGCAACACAAGAAATTAAAAAGTATTATATGCTAAAATAATAAAACTACAATTACTTATAGCATAAAGCCAAGAGAAAAATTAAAAAAAAAAACAAAAAACAAAAACAAAATACAAATGAACAAATAACTGTAATAGCCTACCCTGTATTTCCTGTTTAACTTTCGACAAAAAAACAAAAAAAAACCATGTCAGACATTTTTCATTTACATATCTATTTTACATCAGTGTAGCAAAACAGATAAACTGCTTACTAAATAGCTCGATAAATTGCAAAAAAAATGTTATGAGGCATTCAACTTGATACATAACCCCCTTCAATTCTTTCAAACCAAAAAAAAAAATGAAAATCTAATCTTAAAAAAAGTCACAAAATTCATTTTTATCACTGCTAAGAGTTCAATCTGTTCATTATGGAATAAGAGATAGGTCAAAAAAGCAGAGAAAAGAAATGGACAGGTGGGGAAAATAAAGAAAGAAACATTAACATCAAAATAATAAAAAGTGTATCCTGCACTACAAATCAAATAAACGAACGAACGATGCACACAAAATACATAAAAATTATTATAATAGATGTTCAAAACTCTTTGACTAGTTATATATAGGTCTTATACTTCATGCTGCAGCATCCTCAATGAAGTATTTAACGTAAATTAACAGGAATTATATTACTCGAAATTAAAAAAAAATAACCGGGTCAATACATATACTGTAAGGATAGGAGAAAATGCAAGATGGCAAAAAAAAATGTGATGCACATGATGAAGAAGGAAAAATAAAAAGTTCAACTTAAGAGTCGATTAAAACTACACTACCATGATAATAATAATAATAATATCTAAATCTTATAAAACCATATTGAAGAACTAAAACGAAAGAGACTACAAATAAAAAGTACGAACAGTAGACACAACTACCCAATAATATTATATATCAACGCTTCGTAATACGTCAATGTAATAATAATAATTATAGTAATACTTATCAAGAAAACTTCAAGATATGGAACTTTCTATAAAGAAAATGTCATCACTTGAATTAAGAAGCCACAGGTGTATCAAAGGAACATTTTCATTAAAAAGGTGAGTTCTTCCTCTCTTTTTTGAAAATGTAAAATATTGAGACGGGGGATGGAAAAAGTGAGCATGATGAGGAACACAATACATGAAGCAGTGCAAATACATGTCTAAAAAATCAATCTTCATTGAGTTTTGATTCAACCATAACTCAAGTTTCTATCTCTTTAAAAAAAAGATGAATTGATACCATATAAAAAGTATTAAAAAAACCATGCTGAGTACTTGAGAGAGAATGAGACAGAGGTTCAGAATGAAGACAACAGATTGAGTAGGCATGGTTTCCTCAAGAAAATAATTGTCAATTTCGGAACTTTACCGACAGATTATTAGTCCAAATAATGTAAAAAAAAAAGATTAGTGACAATATTAGTTCTGACATTTTGAACATGTGACCATACCATATAGAAACAGAAATAGGAACTTATACGGAGTGAACTTTGAAAAGTGAGTACCACATTATCAATAATAGTAAATTGTCGACAAATGCCGATAAACTGAAGGCATCAAGCAATACCATTGAAACAAACGTGTGCTTTGAGCCAAATGACCACAAGTGAGAAGAAATGGATCCCATGGGATCCTATTAACTGAGTGACTGCCACTTGAACTACACCCAGTGACTGCTCAACTAAGTTCCAAAATTGTTTGACAAAAACGGTTTTAACGTAAAATGAAATGAATTTTAAATATTTCTTTTCAGTAATACATATTATAAGAGCAAATTGTTTCATGACATCATTAGATAAATAATTTTGAGTCAGAAAGTAGTTCAAGCAATCACCAGTTTCAAAGAAAACTTAACACTTCATTACCCAACAAAATCGCATCGTGCAGCCATTTTTGAACTTTATTGAAGGAAATACTCTATGACAGTGGTTCCCAACCGTTTTACACCTACGGACTTGCAGAAAGCGAGAGACATTTCAAAAGCTTGACTGGGACCAAATTGTATATGAAAATAGAGAGTCCATAGAACCAACGCTCTGAAACGGTGCGCCATTTAAAAGGGCTCAAACTTTTAGGACAAACCGCAGTAGTGACTTGGACAACTGCACTGGAAATTGAAATTCATGTGACCACATAGAAATGACGATGAGTATAGATAAAACTTTCCAGGAAAGAAACCATGCAAAGTTGTGTCCACGAATTCAGCTAGCAAGACTATACGGAGCTGTAGCTCTAACGTCAGAAAAAAAACATTAAATTTATTTTGCTATATTATCAACTCAAAAGTACAAAGTTAGATTTTTTCCTGGGATTCGACAGTGGGAATTTTAAATTCGGAACAAACACAGTATCTAACAAATACATGATTTTCGATGAAAAAGCCAAGTGGTAACTCAATGCAAAACACGACAGTGGTGCCTCCTGATGTTAAGTGATGCTATTATTTTTGGGGTCTAAAGATATTTTTCATTTCATTTCATAAATGACGGCCAGAAATGTGAGCTGATATGAATATTAAAATAAATGATAACAAGTAAGAAATTTCAGGAGTATAGTATGATTTTGTTGAGATGTTGCTGAGTAAAAACTATTATTTTTTTTGTTATATAAAACATCATCTCATTGTGATGAATACATTCGTCAACGACTAAGCACCAACCGTTGTACAACGGCAACAACAACAACAACCTTTGCATTTTGTATGCTCAAATAATTAAAAGCTTTCATTTTTCCACAGAGAACTTTCCCGATGATGAATGTATTTTTCCTAAATTATAGCTTTACAAGCGAACAAAAATCTACTTCATCTGTCATTTCGCATGGTAACCGTTGGAAAGTTTAACACTTGAGGCAAAAATCAATGTTAATTTTGGTAAACAAATAAAAACAAAATGGATGTGAAGGCCTGCTTACTTTGGCTGTTACAATGAATAAAACTTTCAAATGAAAAATTAAAGCAAAATTGTCTTCTTGAGTTATAGTGGGAATGGGAACTTGTGGTCACTTGAGATCCACCAATACAGCTTCAGCTTCAGTAGGAGCCCATTTTTAGAAAACTACATATCCAAGACAGAGATGTGCAAATTTCTTAATGGGGGGAAATGATAATTTGCTTCCTGTGACATTCATTTCAATTAAAACACATTATTCAAACAAATATGGAGTCATTTTTTTTTGGTAAAATTTCTCCTATTTTTGTAAAAACGTGCTTTCAAACCTCTGTCACACAGGATGCCTTCAGAGTAGATATTTTAGTATGGCCACAAGACATTTGCCTTTCACCACAAGCTTCTAATTGCTTCTAATAAATGTGAAAAAAAATTTTGTAAATGAAAATTTAAAGAAAATATCTATGACACTCTGCATTCACATAAATTACTACTACTCATAATATCTGACGCCAATAATAATCATATAATAATAATATTTATGTATATATATATATATCACATTTACAGTAACTTTACAAAATAAAAACTGATAGCTTTAGAAATGTATTTGCTTAGTTCAAAGTTTAATCAGCTCTCTACAAACTACTCAACATGAAATTCAATGTGGATAAATGGTTCAATTTATGTCTAACGTAGGAATTAATGAATATTAGCCAAAATAAAAAGCAACTGCAAATATAATAAATAGGATACACAAAGTGTGTAGTTGATAAGACAAGTCTCTAAAATAATTTTTGGAACTTGAAAACTGTTACTATAATAAGACCTACACACATTTCAAAAAGTACTGTATCGCTACGAAAAAACGATTCAACTTTGAATTTCTAAATCACACACACACAAACACACATACACAAACACATTTACATTTTTAAAAAAGTGAGGAAGAAATCAGTAATATTTTATCCACACAGAAAATGTCCTAAGTTGGAAAACAAATCACACATTTTAATCAGATGCTAACTGCATCTTTCTTATATTATAGTTGCGGATTTATTTTTCCTAGACGCTTAAAGCGCTAACCCTACTAACTATTGCACATTTATTTTCTGAAAAATCCCAATTTTTCTTTAACTAAACAAAAATCAAACAAAACGAAGCAGGTAGAGCTAAATATTGGTACATAAAAGAAAAAAAACACAAATTTGAAGATTGTTTAACGTCCGCTCAGCGAATGAATTTATTTATAATCCCTAATATTTCAGGGAGTTACTTTTTGAAAGTGAAGCTGAAAGGACGGGATAAAGATGCAAAAAAAACGTGGAGAGGGATGAACAAGGTAGGCATTCCCCATCTCTCTCTGATATATCGACAAAAGACAGAATTCGTATTAGACAGCTAAAAAACAAGGTCTTTCCAAAATAACGTTTATGTTTGACCTAAAGTCTATCCACACACGTGTTTATACCTAAGGACAGAAGCCCCAAACTCTGAATCATAAAAGGCATCATCATCATCGCTTCCATCAGTGTACGATCAAAGGACCTTAAAAACCTTTCGTCTGATTAATTTAAGACCAACGAGAAAAACATTTAACAACGGTATTAATGTCGAAGAAGGAGAAATTGTTCAAACTAAAGTAAAACATTTAAATATCAAGGAAACTATACAAAAAAAACTATCCTTGCTGTTTCAACCCTATCCTTAAGACCCTTTTAAAGGAACAAACAACTTTAAAAACCCCTCTCTCTCTTTTTTTTTGTACGCCCAATAGGTCATATTTGGAAGACACGAGCGTCATCATCTTTCACATCATCCATCATCAATATATTAAAAAGTTAAGAAAAAAACAGACTACTGAATTGAAATTCAGGTCAAACTGAAGAGTCAAACAGATTAACCAGATGAATTATAATGGAACAATGAAGAACGCGTATCTAAATGAAGTTAACATTGGGTATTTAGGAAATTGAAATTTCATACAGATAAACTAAGTTTTCCTCTAAAGAATTAAAGAGAAATTTCTTCATATACAATACTTACACTATAACCTCATTATATCGCAACAAATAGTAGAAACTTGTTTGAAAACAAAATTTAAAACTGCTCGACAATTGGTATGCTTACAAGGAAATGTTCGTTACTGTAGATTTCACTAATTAATGTTGTCAAGGCAGAAGATCAAAAAAGAGGTGGTGACGACACCCTCGATAGCCATGAAACGCTGTGTTTTTTAAAATCAAACAGTAAAATAACAATTCCAACACATGCACACTTGGCTAAAAAAATCTAATAATCAAGTAACCAACCGGATAATGTATTTCAACGAACATTAACAAAAAAAAAAAAAAGACTTCCCCTGGTTGACTGTGAAACGCGAAGAAAACTAAACTTCGATGGAGTCAAGACAGAAAAGCAAGAGCAAAAAATTCCCAAGCAACTGAGACAGATTTTTTTTAGGAAACTACTTGGTTTAAAAACTCGTTCAGACCAGTGAACACTGTTTTAAACAGTTTCGCTAACAACTAAGCAACTTGTAAATCGTTAGCAAAATCAAGACGTTGACTGTTCATAATGCCAACGCAATGTTTGAAAACTGTGTGCTAACAGTTAGGAATTACTATGCTGATTAGTTGCTACAACTCGCAAAAACAGTACTTCTTCCAGGACAGTAAACTAGAACCCAGAAAAATCAATTTCTCTGAGACGGAAACGTCTAATAACTGAGTCCCAAATTCATGCTTAAGTTTCAAAACAATAACACATTATGTTCAAATAGCCTCTTACATGTACACCAATAACTTTGATATGACGATTGGAAATAATCAAAAGTGGAATAATAAGGGACAGAATTACAGTGAAACCTCTTCAACTCGACCAATTAAATACAATAAAACAATTCTGCTTTATGTAGACACATTCCAGACTGGGTAGGTAAGTGTATTTACATTTAAAGATGTAAAAGGTTAGAAAAAAAATTTAACTTTTTTGGAAGTTTGAGTTACCGTTACCATGTGGCTAGTGTGTAGGTTTGAACTAATTAGAAAAATATGAAGGACAATTAGATGGTGGCAGAGAAAGAGGTTAAGACAAAGGAAGAAGACAGGGTGGGGGAGAGGATAAATGTTGGTCAAGGAAGGGAAACCTCAAACATTTGGATAATGAGATACAAACAAACATGGTGCAGAAATTTATAACAAAGTATCCCTCGTCACCAAAGGCAGTTGAGAAATATCATAAGAAGAAACATGTAGTATAATTGAAACAATTGAACTTTTCCACACAAATTAATTAAGAACAAACATTTGAGCTCTAAGATACGAAGAGAGGTAGGTAGTGTCAAGATAGTGCCATTGTTGTTTTATTTTTTTTTTAACTTTTACTGAAAGAAATGAGTTGGAGCGGCAAATGTGTACGTGAGGGAAGGTGTTTGTGGTAAAAGGTTATGTGATGTGTTCGTGCAGTTATTATGTAGGACAAGGTACGAATCCAGAACAACAGAGATTGAATTCTGAATCTGAGGTAAAATAAATATAGTAGGGTTCTCGTATCTAGGAGAGAAGAAAAGGTCCCAAGTCACAAGTAATCAGGTAAAAAAATGTGAGTCATATTATCCAGTTTTATATTGTGAGCCATCAATCAAGTAGCATGGGACGTCAAGTCTCATCTAACTTCAATGTGGTGGCTTTTACGTCATAACGATGACCACCACACCCTGCCGTGAGTAAAAAAACCAAAAAAAATGATTTATATATATATAAATCACATATTTGTACCCAACTAGACATCTCACATAGGAACCTGTCCAAGAAATACCGTTTAGAGACCTGGATCAAGTTGGGGGAGATGCAATGTACAAATATTGGAACTCATAGTCACCTGGGTTTATTTAGTTAATAAGGTTTTGGATAGTTACATCACCTGAGACTACATAGAGGTTTATCAAATTGGTGCGTGAAGGATGGGTGGAAAAGTGCCACATGCAACAATATTAGGATTAATCAGGATGCCTGAGTCTAAGAATTCTCCCTGTTATTTTCCAAACAAAAAAGCATCCTCCTTCCATCTTGGTTACAAAGGACAGAACCAACTTACAGAAGAAGGAAACGACAAGAAATCATTTAAAAATACAGGTGGATGTTGTGCTATGATTATGCCAAGAAATAAGTCCTGTAGTCATAAGAAAGACAAACTCACGATGTTACAGGAAGTGATTCTACAGAAGTCGATGAATTTATGAATGTCTTTCATGTTGGACATCATAGATTACTAATCATAATCTCGACAGGCGTCTTAAGGTTGATTTCACACTACACAAATTCAGGCGGCAAGCAACAGGCCAACACTGGGTCAACAACGCTTTGTGAGGAGGCGGCGGCTCGACAATGACCTGTATATGGTTCTTCATGCGTTGGTGATTGGTCCGTACCAGTAGTGGCTAAGGTGGACATTGCTTTTATAAAAAACCAGAATATTTTGAGGGTCTGATGACGATTTAATCATCCTGTCGGTTTAGTGTGAATCACCATTCACTATCACATATGTCACAATGACGTCTGTTTTTTCATACAGCAAAAGTCCCGCTTGGGCAGTTAACAGTTCTATTTGCTGCTGTAAAGTGGCTCCATGGGTCCTCAAAATGGCTACCGCTGTCCATATGTCGTCAGTTGAGCAGATACACATGCCAGTCAAACGTATGAATTGTAAAATAAAGGTTGAAGAGAAAACCTACAGGACTAACTAAAATGATGGAAGCCTCCCCAATTACTAAGACAAAATTAAAACCTCGTAGTTAAATGCAGTGGCGTACCGAGGGGATGTGTGGACCGCACCGGGTGATACTACTTTAGGGGATAACACTGGGACACTGCTACACGGGAATTACAAACGAGGGGGGTTGACCCCAGGATTCACCGTTGGCTAAAAAAAGGATCAAGAAAAGGTATGCCTGTGCCGCACAGGGTGACACCAACCTTAGATACGCCACTGATTAAATGTTCGAAAACAATTGAATTCTAGTTTAGTTGGTCATTCAATTAACCATCCAAATTGAACTATCATAACCTAACAGTAAAAACAAATATCAGTAATGAAAGATAATACGTGGGAACTTGCCCTGCCAGGAGAGGTGCCCACACGTTAACACTAGTAAGTACGGAATCTGCGTTCGAAGGACATTCATAAGTGGAAAAAATGTATAACCAGTTGGGACACGACTCGATTTTCAACTGTCCCAATTCAGAATCTCACGGAAAGTTCTCAACTACTTCCTTCATAATGTATTGCTTGAAGATATGACAAGTTGCCTAATCTGTAAACACACTTCTTTTTAAACAATTTAGCCCATACATTTAGATCTGATAAAATTAGGAATAAAGTAATGAAAGGAAACATGCGTTGTACTATCAAATTTGAAATAATTGTAACATTTGTTAAACTAAAGATGTTAATAAGATAACATGGCAATAAAGATGAAAATAATTGGGAAAAAAATAATTACTTTCCAACAGTACTGTATTTAAAAGCAAGTGTGAATTTATCGATAATTAAGACTGATTGGGGACCTCCAACCACCAAAAAAAATTTTTGAAAGAAAAAAAAGAAGGTGCAAAAACAATAATGACCAAAATGACAGACGACCCACAGGTCAGCTAAAGGATCTTCAGTTATTTTTTTTTTTTGAAAAACTAAATTATGAACTTCTTACCATTTGAAATGTCAATCTGTGTCTGCTTATAAAGACGCCAAGTCATAAAGATAACACATTACCTAAAGACCGAAAAAGGAGGATTTAGTGAGTGCGTATAACGACCACCTGAAAGGAACGGTACCCGAAATCAGTCCACAACAAATTCGCATTCCTTTAAGGAATCTAAATTACCAGTAACATGAGGTACGTAATTTAGGAAATAGAGGAAGAAAAACGATTTTCATTAGACTGCCCTATACAAGGCCCTGTATGATTGTCAAGTGTTGTTTACCGGTAGGTCAAAAACCAGAAAAAAAACCCCAATTAATTAACCATACAACCTTATTGTCGCCAGAGTGCTAAATCATAAAGTGCCCTAAACCAGAATACCAAGTATAAAATTAGGTAGAATTTTGGTTGGGAGAAGCATGCGCAAATATCGAATTAATTCTAAAGCATTCACCTGGCTACTAATACATGACTAAATACTATCAGAAAGTAGAAACAATACAAGCGGCCATTATTGATCCCTCCCGAATCATTACAATTCATAGAATCAAGTTTCTTCAACGATTCACTAGGGAAATGTATTGTAATCCTGTTAATTTAATCGTCAATACTATAATGCACTAGTATTAATATGAAAATATTATTTTTCTATTTCAAAATATAAGTCAATTAGATAGACAAAGTTGCCGCATGTTTACACTTTAATTATAACATACAGTTGTTTGAAACACGAGAAGGAGGAGACATCACTACTATGGTGCCAGGGTACACGAACCGCGCCCTGGACCACAGCCTGCCTTAGGGACCCCCTTCATTCAAAAACCAACTGCAAATAGTGTTAATTTTAGCTATTTATTGATTTCAATTAGAAAATCGAAAATAAGCGGGATGCATGGATAGAAAAAAAAGAGAATATTTGGCCATGTTGTACAAGAGGACATTTATTTGGATACATTGACGAATATAGGGAGTTTAGCTTTTCTTTTTCTCAAATGATGGCGTTCGCTTTGTTCCTACTTTTGACATACAGTATCAAAACTTGAAACATGCTCAAAGATACCTATTACTTATCTATTTTTCCATGAGTATTGATGCCATAGTAGGTGAGTAACCCAAGTGCAAAAAAAGGGCCCTGTCCTGAATGAATACCCGTGTTTCAACTTCCTCCCTGAAGCAAGACCAATCAATCATAAGACACATCGACATAATAAACTACAAGATAACGTATTGGGGAGAAATTCCTGTCGAGTCCTTATCCATTAGGCACTTGAGACACAGTGCCTAGATCGCACAGTTTGCAGAAATTTGGAACAGAAAACGTGTATAGAAATTTGGAAGAAAAGAGAAAATATTAAATGAAGATATTTTCGTCTATAAATTTTTAAATGGAAATTTTTAAAAACTGAAATAGGTTGCATTACTGTCGATGCTCTAAGGGCCTCCAAAAGTATCTAGAATCTAAGAAAACCTCAATGCGATCCTCATTATTGTGAACTAAGTATGGAGGGAGACATTTACCCGAATCTTGTATATATAAAAAAAAAACATTCGACCTTTTTATTAACTACAACTTTCTAAACAGATAAATCCGTCTTCTGGTTAGGGACTCGAAGAAATTGAAACAGAATGCATCTGCCTGTAATAATAGTTAACAATTAAACAAGAAAGGAGACAGAGGGAGAAAAAGTTGAAATATTATCAATTACTAAAAACAAATGTAGTTGTCATCAAATATGTTGTCGCTACAGAAAATGTACAGACACAAAATCACACATCAATATGGTTTCACCAACAACTTGTTTATACTTGTTTTATATCGTGTTTTTGTTCACGATGAAAGAGTTATGGGGGAATGAGACAAGGAGGGGGCGGGGGAGTAACTGGTTTATAAAATACGGTAACAATAATGAACAGTATAGATGACGATGATGATTAGAAAAAAAGTCGCGGAATAAAAGGAGTACTAGTAGTTCAGAATGATAAAAGCGGATAAGGAAGGGAATTTCAAAATGTGTTGATTCCACCTTTTTTTTATTTTATATATATATATTTTTCTCTCCACTTACTTATACTTATCAAATCACTGGACAAAACACTTCAACGGTTTCCTCATGAAATTCACTGGGTTTTGTGCTCAAGTAATATAAGCTCTGATTTTTTATTGTCCTTTTTTTTGTTAGAGGTATCCCTAAAGTCGGGTATATAACCAATAAAAATAGTTGAAGAAACCAATGAATGTCAATTAAAGATATTTCGCATATTTTTTAAAAGAATAAGACACTGGAAGGACAATGATGAATAAATTACAGGTCGATGGCTTAATTTCTTAACAACAAAAACTTATCTGTAGTGGTTAAGTCTGAAATTCGTCAAAATCACACATTATTCATAGAAATCCGATGTACTGAAATCAGGTGCAAAATAATGCACGGCACGTTAGCCTTAACATTCAAGATCAAAGCGATTAAAAATAATGAACGTTTACTTAAATGAAGCCCGGTGAGGGGACAAGGGCGCCACAGGCCCCAGTAAACACATCATTAACAAGGCCCAATAAATGTAAAAGATGAATTTAATATTGCATCCTGTTGCAGTTTGATGTGTATTTCAGTAATGCTAACAAGGTGCTACTGTGACTTGTCAAACAGCCTTTATGGGATGCAGGGGCTAATTTTAGGTGAGGCCCCAAAATGGTCCAGTGTTACCAGTCTGTACACAGATAGTTACACCACTGATGTCATAAAAAGGCCCTGAGAAGACCTGATAAAAGACAAACTTGGGAGCTTTCCCATTCCATCACTGAGGTCCCGCAGTAGTATGTCAGGTTCTTGCTCACCTCATTGACACCATTTCACTACAGCTGTCTCAAACCCCGGGATGTACGAGCTTCTTCAAAAAAGCCGACTTATTTGGCAAGCACAGAGCAAGATTGCGTTAAGACTCTATGACGGGACTCCCTGAAAAAGCCACCAGTCAAAAAAAAAAAAACTTTTCAAGAGTGGGTGCTTAAAGATGACATCGTCTGTGTCATCATTAATCCTAATAGATATTCAAATCTCTTCGTCGAGACTCTCTACGTATACAACAACAAAAAAAACCAACTGAAAGGAGCACATTCAAATCGCTTTTATCCTTCAACCACCAATATCAGGACGGCCCAGTAAAGGCAACCCATGAGCAACCCCATTGGACAATCAATGAACACTTGATTTTCGTTTACGGAAGGAAATACAACATGTTTTCTTTCAAAGGGAGGTTCAGAGTGGGTGTAATGAACACAAATGATTAAACTTGTAGTGCTGGAAGGCTGAGCCATCTTGCACCTCTCAAATTGGAGCACTTTCCAATGTACCAATTTTCATAAAAGGTTCTACTCATCAGCCATTTTTGTTTTCTTATACAGTTGACTGATTGATGACTGCCTTCAAAGTTGATGGACGTCGTTGAAAATGCTGAATAGGACGTCATTGCCATTCAGGTCAAAATTGGCGAAGAAGATGTTGAAGATTGCAGTCGGTGGACATCTTCAAACTGGGAAATGATGTTCGGCGAAGGCAAAATGGAGAACAGTGGGCAAGAGAAAGTGAGAGACAGGAAGAGAGAATGACAGGATGGATGGGAGACGGAAGAGAACCTTGATACGTGATAAGCAGTGGATCACTAATTGAAGATGGCGTCATTACTGTGGATAACGGTGGTAACAAATGGTAAGACGATACCTCTCTCTGTTTAGCTGTCTTTAAGACATATAGGGAATTACAAACGTTCACTCCTCCCTCACCGTGGATCAGGTAGCCTCCTTGGAGTCCGTATCCGTTTCACTGGTTTTACTATTTTGGTTCACCACGCATTTTCTCATGTGTTTCTCTAAGGTGCTTGGCACCGAGAAGGGCATATCGCAGAACCGACAACGGTATACGTCCTTTCCTAAGCGACCGTGAGTCTTCATGTGTCGGGTCAGTTTCGAGCTCTGCGCACATGCGTAACTACACAATTCACACTTGTACGGCTTTTCGCCAGTGTGAGAACGCCGATGTACCGTCAAGTTACTACAATTCTTGAACACCTTACCACAAAACTCACAAGTGTCATTCCGACGCTGATCTTTGGGCTTGCCGTTGCCTGTAGCCACACCCAACAATCCCGGCCCCAATCCCGACGGAAGTCCTCCACCTGAACTGCCGCCGTTACCGGAACCATGGTGAGAATGATGGTGATGGTGGTGGTGGTGATGATGCCCACGTCCTTCACCACCACCACTTCCTCGACCATGGCCACCATGGCCATGACCACCACCCCCGATTTCATTGCCATTCCCACCCAAGATACCCCCGGACCCTATTGAGTTCGCACCGCCCCCACTCGGTCCCGGCTTGGGACTATTGGCATCCGGAAGTCCGAGGGCTTTCAAGGCACTTTCCGAAGAGTGTTTGGCGTGGCCCAAGTGGTCGGGATCAATTCCGCCACCAGGAATACCCATGAAAATGTCCCGTGGGGCAGTCACACTTGGTAACCACAGGCCAGCATAGAGGGATTCACGTTCCCTGGCGCTGTCACCCATCTCTAGCTTGATTCGTTTGCTGGCATTGAAAAGACTGTCGAAGGCGCCTATCATGCCATGTCCGGCAGCCACAGCTCCTAGATCCAAAGCGGGTGGACCTAAAATTCCTTTACCAAGCTCATCCTGTAGGCGGAGTCGCCTCTCTAGTCCATTCTCGGTCACTAATTCCGGTCCTCGATGGACATCGGCCAATACATCTGACAGCGTCCTGTTCTCGTCCTTAATGGCCCTCGAGGCATTGTTCTCCTCCAGAGCCTGTTTATAGGCCTCACTATAATGCTGAATATTGCTTAGCCCAATTTTCTCCATTACCTCGCCCAGTAAAGATTGTTTCTCTAAGCGTTCAGGGTTTCCATTACCAGAATTATGACTCCTATCTCTAGATGTTTCTCTGGATGCCCGTTCTCTATTGCCATTTCCAACAGGCCCACCGTCGTTTCCACTTACGCCTAGCAAAGGAGTCGTTGACACTTCAGACAACGAATGCTGAGACTTGGCAGATGTAGACAGGTCCTCAGCTGCCTCACTGCCCAACTCATCCTCCTCTAATAGTTCCTCTTCGTCATCGTCATCATCATCTTCTTCTTCATCGTTCTCGACTGTATCCACTGAACCCTGAGCGTCCGACCCGTCCTCCTCCAAATTATTGAACTTGCCATCAGCATTGCGCTTGCCTGCCCCAGCGCCATTCGAATCCGGAGTGGAACTTGCAGATTCCACGCTGGTATTTTCGGAGATGGTGGACCCTGGCGACTTGTTGAGGTGCGTCTTCATGTGGCGCTTCAATTTCGAAGCTTGGGTGCAAGCATGATTGCAGATGTGGCACTTGTAAGGTTTTTCGCCCGTGTGCGATCGTCTGTGGACAATGAGGTTACTTTGGAAGCGAAACGCCTTACCACAGAATTCGCACGACTTCATCTTTGGAGTTGAGGATTCAGAACCTCGACTGGAAGCCGCTGCCGCCGCTGATACGGAAGCTGTTGTAGACGACGTCGGAGTGTGCGACGGATGGGGAGGCTGTGGCGTGGACGGTTGTGAAGATGGGGGTCCAGGTTGCGGACTGGAAAAAGGAGGTGTCAATTTCCTGGGTGAAGGAGATGCTGTAGGACTGGTGGTGCCCGCCAATTCGCGTAACCGTTTGGAATAAAAGTCCAGAGCTGGTTCCATTCCAGGTATGGTGAATCGCGGCGGCCTATCTATTAATGAAGGCCGTTCAAATGGATGGGGATCGAATGGTGGGATCCCTGGAATTCCGGGACTATGAAGCCGGAATTGGTTGCTGATGAGCTCCGTACGGAAATCGTGACTAGGCGGACGGACAAATGGGTTGTGGGCGTTTAGCGCAGATGGAAACTGACGCTCTGCTAACGGTAACCGCAGCAGGAACGGATGTGGATCCAGAGGAAGATGTGGATGTGGAAGGGCCGGGCCCTGTGGAGGCGGTGGTGGCAGTTGTTGTGGTTGAGGTGTCGGAGGCTGTGTAGGTAACGAGTGATGAGAGTGATGGTCAGACACTGAAGGTGAGGGTGGCACTGGAGTACTCGGACCCAAGGAACTGTCCACGTAGATTTTCATGCCATGCAAGTTCTGCACGTGTTGTAGTAACGTCCACGCCGAATTGAATGAATGCTTGCAAGTGGAACATACGTAATTATTTGGTTCTGAAAAAAAAAAAGAAAATTCAGAATAAATTTCTGGTTACTGACCAATGCTATTGTTCAACAACAACATCAAAATATTTGAATATAAGTCAGTAAGGTCAAACCACCCGGGGAAGGTCGCAAACAAGGTCACGCTCCCGTGAACAACGACCACCAGGGGTGTGCTGGTACCACTGGCGATTCAAGGGGTCAGCCCAGCACTGTACTACACCATGTACGTGGAACAGGGAAACGCAATGGGCAGTCGTTAATGGCGGTTCACGACACCTGCCCATCCACGTCAGGCCGTCCCTACATTTGGGAGCGGACCAACAAGGCATGTTTCCTAATTGACACAGGTACCGACCTGTGTGTTTTTCCACGACACATCGTCCATGGGGCCGCTAAGGAAGTTAACCCTGGGCCTATGGAGGGATTGCTGACGTCAGCAAGCCAAACATCAGTGCCGACTTCTTGCCACACTACCACTTGGTGCCTGACATTAAAATTGGTTGTCTACTGGACTCGACTACCCTTCTCACCTACAGAGGAGAGGTGGCTGAGTATGAAGGTGCTAGTATCAAGACCATCACATGTGACTCCCCTTCCCTCGGGATAACTAGACCTGACTGTACTCCAGTTGAGGTGAAACACAGTAAAAAAAAACCATATCGTCACTAGACCAGGCCGACCAGTCGCACAGAAGCCACGACGGCTGTCACCAGAGAAACACAAGACAGCCAAGAGGGAGTTGCAGACCATGCTCCGCATCGGGCTAGCACGTCCCTCGGAGAGCCCATGGGTATCACCACTCCACATGGTCCTTAAGTCAGGCGATGAATGGCGGCTACGTGGCGACTATAGTGAACTGAACAATTGGTACCTTGTGCGGCGCATACAGACTTGGTACAGATGCTCAGTGGTAAGACTGTCTTTTCCACTATCGATCTGGTCCGAGCTTTCAACTAGGTCCCTATGGCTGAGGAGGACATCCCGACATTCCCACTAATGAAATTTGACTTGAGGAATGCTGCCCAGACGTTCCAGCGGTTCATTGCTGAAGTCCTTCAAGAGCTGAGCTTCTGCTATACCTACATCAATGATACCCTCATCACATTGATATCAGACAAGGAACACCTTCAGCACCTGCGGACCCCCTTCCAGCAGGTGGCAAAACAAGGGATCGTTATCAATCCCAGAAAGTCTGTTTGGACAGCCCAAGGCAAAATTTCTGGACAACCTGGAGTCTGGCAAAGGCACATGCCCATTGCCTGAGAAAGTCGAGGCAATCGGATATTTTCCACAACCCGAAACAGTGAAACCCTGTGGCAGTTTCTGGGAATGGTGAACTTCTACAGGAGATTCATACCCAAGGCTGAAGGTACCCAAGTACCTCTCAACAGCTTGCTTAAGAGCAATCCAGTCCAGGAGAACCCCAGGGCTCTGGCAGCCTTTGTAGTATGCAAGAGGAGCCTAGCACATGCTACGCTGCTGGTCCACCCGAAGTCTAATTCACCCCTGGTATTCCTTACAGATGCGTCGGACCTTGCCATGGTCCTTGATGTATGCCTTCAAACTCAGGCCTTCACAGTACTCAGCACGTCAGTTCTACCACCTCGACTTCATCAGTCAGTTCACAACTGACATTCAAAATGTCTTGGGGTAGGACAAGGACGCGCTGATGTCCTGTCCCATGCTGAAGAGCTGGGGCCGGCCTACCATTGACTATGAAGCAGATATTATTCCAGGGACTATGATGTATCGACAGGGACAGCTCGTCCTTACATACACCGTACACAGCGTTACGTCTGGCCATCCATCAAAAGGGATTGTCTACAGTGGACGTGCATTTGTCTAGAGTGCCAACGATCCAAGGCATCCCCCCGTAAATGTCAACTGCAGTGGGATCCTTCGTACCACCATCCACAAGTTACGAGCATGTGCATCTCGACCTGGTGGTCATGCAATATTGCGAGGGTTATCGCTACTGTCTCACGACGATGCATTGATTTTCTCGATGATGGGAGGCAATACCACTTGCCGACAAGGAAGAAGCCACAGTTGCATGGGCGTTCTTTGACAACTAGATTGAACGGTGTGGTGTCCTGCTCAGGATCACCACCGACCAGAGGAGACAGTTGGAGTTGTACCTGTTCAAGCATCTAAATGCCTTGACTGGTACCACCCAGCAGCCAACGGCATGGTGGAACGTTTTCACTTCCAGTTCAAAGCAGCCATACCGTGCCACCAGGACCATTAGACAGAGGCACTGCCCGTAGTCCTACTGGGGACCTACTCACTCTGGAGCAGTTATGTTCAATGGGCAATTATTGTGCCTCTTCGGTGAATTCCTGGCAGCACGTTCACCAGAAACCCATGGTATCAACACCTGAGCATTGGCAAGGAGCTGAAGGAACAATTCTGGGCCATCTGCCCCACTGACGGCAGCGGCCATGGTGAGAGGAAGACATTTGTATTCAAAGACCTCTGGTCTTCAAGCCATGTCTTCATTCGCCATGGTGGCCCAAAGACACCACGCAGCAGCCATAATACTAGCCGCGCAGTAATCAGCCAGACAGGCAAATTTGTTGTAGTAAACATCGATGGGCATCACAACACTGCCACCATCGATCACCTGAAACCAGCGTATGTCCTTACCGGTGAATCAGCGAGGACACCAGTCTGCCAGATCAGCCTCATTGGATGGTGACAATCCCAGTTGCACCACCAACTCTAGAGGGACCAGACCTGGTGGCCAAACCAGAAGAAAATGCACTGATACCCGCAACAGGGCAGAGAAGGTCTGGCTGATGAGTCCGATTTCCAGTGATCTGCATCACTGGCAGGAGGGTGATGTAGGAACCTTGTCCTTCACTCCCCCCTGTCGGAAAAACAAATTACTTAAGAGAGGTCATAGCGTCCTCTCAGCATCCGGGGGAATAGGGCTTGTGTCATCCCGTACTGGTAAAGAATTTTATTATGACCCAGCATCCATTTGTACTTAGGTCTTACTCCCTTTTTACTTAGCCGATGGTCAGTGACCTATTGCATATATATATACTGTATATTTGTCAACTAGGTAGAAGATGGGTAGTTGGTCCCAGAACTTCATCCTGGAGACACACGTCCTGAAATCTTCCGACTTTACATTGTAAATAAAGGGATTTATATACGCAGCCTGTCATTGCTCATTCCTCAAGTCAGTTTCTTCAAATCATCCCGCGAATCATTTCTTCTACCACCGATAAACTCAGCCGCCAAACTGCTTTTTTGACTTTTTGAAAGACGATGTCTGGCAACTGAACAGCCACTGGAACTGCAGAACAAAAAGACAAGAAATCAAATACATGACTACAAAGATATACTAACGAAAAAAAACTTGGTCACCCTGTAAAACATTAGTGTCCCTTCTTTTCAAAATTTTGTGCGTCGGGAACATGTTGGATAACAACATCCCCAGTGTCTCTACTTCCTCCCCTCTTCAGTATCAATCAGTGGTAGAACATCAACACTAACAATACAATCGATGAATTTCTACAGGTCTTATGAGAGACATAAAGGTAGGGAGAGAGAAAGAGAGAGAGGATGATTCGAAACAAGGATAAGGCGTTAATTGCATTGACCATCAAAATAAGCCCCCATAAAAATGGGAGGAGATGAGCAATAAGTGTCATTTATAATAGGAATTCATAATAAAGGAGTACACACAAGTATGGGCTGCCATAGCACAGTAACCCCCACTTCAAAATACGTCATTCATCATTTCGTTTTAATTATCCACTATGTTAAGAGAAACAAAAATGAGCAACGTTTGATTTCTTTTTGTTAAATCAAACGACATAAATGTCACCAATGGGAGTCAACGGGGTCAACGGCCTCTGCAATATGCAAATAGTTCACTTCATGGGCCACATCGTTTTTCCAACCTCCTTTTCATCACAACGTCTAAATGGTTCTGAACTTCAGTAAGGCTAGTCAGCTCTAACCAATTCTGAATTAGGTGCTCAACAGTTCATCAGCCAACAATGGCAAAAATTCGCTTAAAAAATATAATAAGATTGACAAAACATTAAAAATTAAGATCATATTTAGGCTAAAAAGGATCACTGGGCCAAGTCGCGTTGGGGAGAGCTTTTCTTACACCCTGATAGCCCTGACGGTCGACAGCACGGTTGCGTGACAGAGGTACATAACTGTCTACCTAATTTCCTTGAACAAATCACGTTTCATTCTTTATTACCAAATAATTAACTGGACATTTCATTCAACCCTTTTCTTCTCATACTGTCCTCGATATTTGCATTAGCAGGACTTGAATGCCAGGGGGAAATTGGTTAATGCGGCTAAGAGCGGAATAGGTATGTAAAAGATGTAAAAAGTTCCACATTGGTCGCCAAGAATGTTTTTCAATTTTGGCGGCCCAAGTACCACATATTGCAAGTTGTCAGTGCAACCCTATCTGTTTTCAGAGGGCCGGTAAAAATTGTTTTCCACCTAAAAACATAACTGCCAGTCCACCCAAGACATCATCCTCTAATCTTGTTTATGCTGGTCCCCTAAAAACATGTGACTTTTGACCAACCCATGGCCTAGTCAATAAACACATTTTTAGGATTGCTACTATGGCCAAATGTTCACTTGCATCTTGCAGCTGCGAGACCTGCTAAAAAGGTATGACTGACCGGGAGTCTAATGATCTCACAACTCCATTCCCAGTGTCACCGAAATGATCTCAATGAACCTCAATGATCGGCATCCAGTAAAAATGGAGAGAAAACATACTCTTACTGCATTTGACAACCCTGTACTAATCCCAATGCTCGTTGGTGAATTGCAGCGGAAATGGCGCTTAAAGTGCACAATGACTTACACTCAGAAAAAGGTTAACTTTCCAATTGCAAGCATTCTCTCCTTGCATCACCCTGCCCTTTTCCAATCTAACACAAATTAAATATTAATCAGAAATTCTATCAGTTGGAACATTAATTAATTACCAGTGCAAAATAGTTGGCGAGAAAGACCATTCAGGCTTACGAAGTAGTTGTAAACGTGACCTCTCCCGATCACAATGATTGATGAAGAAGAGGTCAAATTATAGCAACAAAAACCAAGTTGTCAACAATACAGACTTTGTTCAGAGCGCTGAAAGATAGCCATTTACTGTACACGTCTGGCCTTCTCTTTTGACATGCTCAACTTAATGCCCCTCAACTCATTCGATCCCTTCGGCACCCACGGCGTCGCCAGGAAACAATGGACCATAGCGCATACAAATACGACTTGCAGCTATTATTTGTTACAGTGTGTTAGTCTGTCCTCCTGATTTATCTCATTACTTAGGGTGTCCTGTAGCCTGTCGTTATCTCTCTTCCTCTCCATTGTTGTTCGCCTACACCAGGATCGGATCTTTTACCATTAAGATCTTCACAAAAATTTAAACACAAATACAAAATTAGGGCACAAAGACAGGGATGTGGAGTCATCGGTGCAGGATCGATCCTGTGTTAGGCAGCATGCCCGCTTTCGGGTGAGAAGACCAACAGGAGTACAGCAGCGGTCCCAATTATGTAAAAGAACCCTTTCTACATGCAGTAAAATATGCTTGTAGAACGACAAAATTTCCCGGTGTAGAAGTTCTAGTTCCAGTTGAATACACTGCAAGCAGCCGTGATAAGCCAAATTGGCAGTGGAGAGAATATCTCTCACTCCTAAAAATTCACTCATTCTAAAATCCCAAGGAACCTGAAGCATAGCATCTATTCTGCCATACATCGCCTGCCCACTATAATGGCACCTTATTCCAGAAAGTTCTTCACCTTATCCTCATCAAGAGCATCCCGAATGACCCTTGGAAAAAAAGGACCAGTAATATGAGTCTGTTCGGGCCCTGATCTCCTTCAGTTTGAACAGAAGATGGCGTCTTGACGTCGGTGGGGATAAAATACCTGCAGAAAAAGCACAGGCAGACGTTAAAATACGTACAGATTACGGTATTAGGTCACCAGTCTGTTACGCAAAACTAACGTCTATACGTTCGTCCGCCTGGCTTTCAGGACTTGGGAGTACCCTCTCCCCTGCTTAAGCGGGGAAAGGGGTTTGAGAAAAATGATGATTAGAGCGTGGATATCGAGAAACAAATTGGATAACTACAGTAGAATGTTGGGAGGTGCAACCAATAGTGCAATCAAAGACAAGTCTGTCTACAAACCACCCGGTGGACGCTCCTTTCTCCCTTTTTAGGTAAACTTCTCTGGAGCCCACATTGGATCCAACCTATCAAATAACTTTGGGGAACAAAGGAATCAATGATTTAGGTCTACTGACAATCACAACGACCAACTTTTAAATGATCTTATCAAAGCTTTAGACCGGGATGGTATGATACGTTATGTGAGAACAACTGCAGGATCGATCCTGGTTTCTTGCGAGCAATGGAAACGCTTCAAATATATATATATTGTTGTCAGATAGGAAATAGAAACATGGCAACTTTAGCCAAAGGCTGTAGACAATGGAAAGAAGACTAACTAAAAGATATGAAATTCAGAAAAGTGGAGAGGCTAATTTCTGAAACACGCCAATGTGTTGAACCTAGATATTTGGGTGTGGTTGCACCAACTTCTCTATTTAGGTCTGGAAAAAGTCATGTTAGTGATGATACTACGTAGTACGAAATATATATGTATTCTATACAGCTATATATGTGTGCCACGCGCCATCGAATGAATGCGAGCCTCCCGCAGTGGTCTTATTAGGACCAACAGAGATCTGACATTTTGCCAGGTTACGATCTGAACAACGTCAAATCTGTACTAGAAAACGATATCTTTTCATCATTCTCTTGTTTTCGACGAATAAATTACCAATCAATGTTGCTTGTATGGGCGTTCACGACCGATGTAAATGCCATCTTTCCCTCTCGGGATCCACCAAAATTCTACAAAAGGCTACATATTTATATACTGTGTATATATATATATATATACATACACACGTAGAGACAACTAAGATGAAAGGCAATGGAGAAGAGCGCACAGGAGTAACAGACGTAATATTATTTTATATGTAGATAAGTCTATATGACACACACTATAATGGACAATAGAAGAGTGTTGGCCAGAGGCGAAACCCAAGAAAGAAATATAAGGCGTTTGCTGCATCTATTAAATGAACGAAGGTACAAAAAAGAGAGAGGACTTGGGAGTGGGGACAAAAATAATATAGGAAATGATTAAATTGCAAGGTGGATGAGTGAGAGAGAAAGCTTTTGAAATATACGTATATAAGCCAGCCAGCAACAACAATAAACACTATGTGTACTAAATGGAGAGAGAGAGGACCACACCATTCATATGGGATTCCCTATAATAATAATGTATAGATTATTGGTTATTTGTGCTCGTATATTGTTACTTGATAGGGAAGGTTATTAACGCCAAAAATGATTCAACACACAATCTAATCTCAATATAAAAGTGATGACCAGTTAGCCTAGGAATAACACAACCTTGTTGATACCCCAATGATTTCAAAACTACAGTCAGGGGCACGAACTATGATGCGGCTTTTCTTTTCTAGAAATCTCGTCAGAGTGGCTCATGATGAAAAACTGAATCTCAGTGTCGCAAGAAACACCACGAATCACAAAATAAAAGGGTTGATTCGGACAATAGTTGGTATCTTTTCAGTCCATTAAGAATAAACTCCCATCCTAAGACAAAGGTGGGCAACCTACAATCTACTAGGTCCAATTTATGCGCATGCCCACAATCTTCCTGAGTGTGCACAAGAGGTTCTCTTGTCATCGGACCACAACTATCAGCTCCAGCCTGCATCCGAAATCCGACTTTCTGAGTTAGCTATCCTATGGAACAGACTTTGGGACTAAAAAGATAAATTCAGAGACTCTGACCCTGAGCTAGTACTCGTTTGAGGCGAGTGTCAAACGCGTGGTTAGCATTAGGAGGTCAGGGATCACCATTCTTCCCTTAAAGTTGACTAGGCCAGAAGTGGTACTGGTAAGTTTAGGATTTCTGGTATGATGCAGGCCAGCAATGTGTTTCTTGTGAAATAAAAAGTTCAAATTCGTAAAACTCCTTGGAACCTTAAACGTGCAGTGATTTACCTCCATCTTTTTTCTTCGACAATTAATTTCTTTGCCCTAACATCCCTGTTCGAGAATGGAACTGGAATCTATTATAATTTAAAAATAATGCCAAGTTGTAGGATGCAACGCACACGTACAAAAAAAGACTCATCGCAATTATAGAAAGTATTGATTTTTTTCAGCTTCTTAATCCTTCCCTGTCATATACATACTTGGTTACATGTATTTTTCAGAGCTCCAGATCCAGCACCTTGATGGCTCCGACACAACAACACTACCTCTGGCGGTAGATTTCAAAGACCAATTACTGTGCAGTTCTCGTCATGGATTGTTGCTACAGATTTAGGCATTGATTTTTATCGATATTTCTCTGTACTCACGCCATTTAATTAAATCTTTTCATAAATTATCTAAGAATGTTACCAACTAATACAATCTTGTTCAGTTAACACTATATTTTAGAAATAATCTGGTTGTGCAGTCTAAAGCCGTTCCTAGTCAGTCATGCTCATTAAGACTTCCGTCGTTTGGGCTCTGAGGTATTAAGGTCAGAATCAGTGAGTCCTGGAAGGATCATACGATGTAATGAAATATATTTAAGAACATATGCTCAAAGCATGGAAGGGCAGGCATCTAAACTATTTCACCGGTCCTTTGACGTAGAATGGAGACAAGCAGGGGCACACTGACAACGTGGAAGATGTGGACCTGACATACCATTTTTTATAAAGGGCATAAAATTGAAAAATACGTATTTTGTGTTGGAAAAAAAATGTTGGCCCATGTAGAAATGTCCCATAGCCAGTCCCCCACTCCTGCTCTGAGGAGCCTAGAGACAGTGAATATTTAATAATCGCCAATTTCTTTATCATCTTGGATACGCGCAGATGGGAAATATTTCGGGTTAGTAGTTAGTATAATCATTTAAAAGTAATGTCTGAATTAATCTCAAAAATCTCATATTTTAAAGTCGTCACGTATGATATCATACTGGAAATTGTGGAAGAATTTATATCAAAGGCTACCAACAAAAAGACAGACATTAAAGCGAGGTTTTGAAGCTCTCATAAATGGCCCATCATATTTAGGATGATGTCATCAATGAAAAAGTGTCATGCAACCCCTTTAAAGCATTTTTTTTAGATGTCGTACCCTCAATAATGAACTACCACGAGCAAAGAAAAAAACCGCAGTGAGGGAAGGGTGTAACGTCCACCAAACAAGTCATACATAAAGACCCTATATATGTATGGGGAGAAAGAAGGGTAAATTACTGAAAAAAGGGGTACAGATAGGAACAGAGGAATGAAGGTAGGTGGTATTACTGTATATCGTATAACCAAAAGAGCGATTGTTAACCCCTTTCCCCAGATTAGTTCTTGCTTACTAAACCCCCATCCCGCACATCTCTTTTCCCTATAGAATATATGCTGCAGTGAAATATAAGTTCCCATGTCCACCCCCACGCCATTTCCCATTCATGTTTGCCCTTCTGCCACCCAACAAGTTCTAGGATTGTAACAACAGTTCAAGTGAAAAATCACTTGAACAAAAATGTGAGGGAGAGGGTTGAAAAAAATTATGTATGCAAAATATGTCTATTTTTCAACCCTCAGTCCCTTCAAAACTCTCACTTTCAGTGCCTTTCTAATGGCAGTACTACGTCACTTTGAAATGAATGTCCTTCTACCAGTGGCCTGAGAAATGAGAGTAGAAAATACAGCAAAAGGAAACAGAGGTGGTTAGGAAGGTGGAGGAAGGCATGAAGATAGGGAGAAGACAGGGGTGATAAAAACTTGGGGGATAAAAAACGGTTGCTGATAAGGGAGGGAGGGATACTGCAATTCTGAAAAATGGGTTAGGAACTAAGTTACTGCATGAGCTGAGAGATATTTAATTACCTCACATGTCATCCATACCTCCTCCATACCCTTCTCCCTTTTCCCGTTACCCTACCCTTCTCTTCCTCTATTCTTCTTCCTATTGTTTCCCCCTTTCAAAGGCATTTTAACGCCAGCAAAAAAAAGCAACAAAAAACGATTCAGTGCGTAGAAGTTGGGATGGCATAAGTTCTTCAGTCAAATTTCAACCAAAAATATAAATGGCGAATCACGTATAATTAAAATTTAAATGCAGACATTTACTGTACATCTTTAAGAAACCGTTACAAAATGTGCCTAAATAATCATAACGAGATGAGGGCATTATACAAACTCAGATGAGGGCAGTGGGTCCAAGGGCCAAATCCTAAAGTGCAGCACAATAGCATTATTATTATTGCCGCTACTTAGTACCACTATTTTTATGCCACAGGACACCAATGTGGTACACCCCAGCCAGAATAGTAGAAAAAGTGACTGATGGTTTCTTATGTGGGTCTGGAGACGATTAGATCACTTTGACATAACACATAGTGGGCCCAGTACTGGTATCACAATGGGATGTGGTGAAAGAGACCAAGGTATTTCACCCAATCGTCCGTTTTTTCTTCTGATATCGCACACCGTTTACGTGGTAAGGCACTAAGAAGGCAAAGGTTCATTATTATTACTCTAAATTCTTATTTGGGACACAACAAACACCTGTCCCAAAGGCCCCAGGCAATGTACCGTTTGTCTCTACAATTAAGGTGAACTTCGGTTCAGCTGGATGCCAGGTGAATGCCCAAATCTTCGGGCTATCAAACAGGCAAACAGTTTCTTTTCGTATAAAACGTGTTCCTAAACATTCATTTCAAGAAAAAAAAACATTTTGCTACTATTATCATCTCGGATCCAGTTGTTGGACAGAGCAGGATACAACAGACTTCAGTGGACTCAACCCTTTTGGGCGACTTTAACAAAACATGCACTCATGCGCAAAGTATGAGGAACTGCTCAGCTCGTCATTCCTATTGGAATCAATAACAACATTCTAAGCAGTGGATAAACCGACTTTAAAAAAGTCAATAACTATTTTAAAAAGTGGCACTTAAGGTTTTCCATATCATCACTTTAAAATAAGGCAGCAGCATAATAATAATAACAAACAATAACAACTCCATTTAGTAGTGGAATTTCTTACTAGATGGCATTAATGTTTCTATCAATTTAAACGACCCCCTCAACCTCTTCCCTGCATTTTCCTTGCACAAACACTAAACATATACTGCGCAGTTCAGCCTCTGCAAATAATTTAAGCTACATGCGCAGTTGAGAAAGGAGGAGTGTAATCGACGTTAATCAAAATCAATCATATTCTTGTCTGGTTGAACCTCGATAACAAAAATGCTTCAGGAAAACGCAATGAACTTTGTTGCAGTCTGACTTAATTAATGCCTGAAATGCACATTGTCCAATGCACATTAGGACACCTAAGTAGGCAATTGGACAGTACCTTGTGCTTCGAGTTGATGCAACTAATATCTTTTTCATCCACAAATATCGAAGAAATATCCAAAATTACCTGCTAAGCAAGCTGCCAAGGTTTCTTTACAGAAAGCCCTAGATGCCGACCTGCCTTACTTTCACTTTCGACTATCGCCATCAGTTCTCTCTTTTTCCTTCCATTTTATTTCCCCGATTATTTCGGAATTTCAAGAGCACCCAATCCTACAGGACAAAGGGCACGGATACCTGTTAACCAGACACCCAGCTAGTGTACTGGCGGGCTGAGTTCTAATTTCAAGTTGTTGAAGACATGGTGATGCTACCATTGATCTCCTCCACACTGGCACCCTGAAGGATATTAGTCTGTTGTGCCTAAAGTTAAAAGTGTAAATGTAAAGTGGAGTCATGAGGTGCTATGGATCATGAAAATTGGAGAGAGAGAAACTGAGACTAACGTATACTATATTATGATGCAGAACGATGATAATCTAAACTATAAACCACGGACCTGGTTTGTCTAATTCTTTTCATTTTGGGTGTACAGTGAATTGTTACAACAGCAGCATACATTGTCTACCAAGGATATACTTCTATAGTGTTTCAAATAATACTTAAAATAATAATAATGGTGATGAACAATTCTCATCTTCAGGGCTATTTCAAAAGATTTATGTAAATAGTACAAACTTGACCAACGCCTTGTTTTCATTAAGAGCCACCTCCCTTCCTCCATTTTTCAACACGCCAAAATCTTTAGCTCTGGCGCGAGAGCTTTCTCTTATCTAATCTCATTACAAGTTATTTCTGGTAAAGCACACACATAGTCTCAATCTCTCCAACTGAATAAATAGGGATAAAAAAAGCAGTACATGGAAGAAGAAAAAAATTGACAGGGTGGGGCCAATATCATACAACCCCCCCTCCCCTCCACAACTCAAGTCTCAACGGTTTCAGCGCTTTTACTGGTTGGCAAATCACTGCAATACATCGTTGTATCACGACAGTCACTCATTCAATTTACCGCACCCATCATCACTTTCCATCAATATATCAAGAAAAAAGCCAGTTGGTCAAAGCTATATTCCACGCTGAATATGGAGGGGAAGGTGGGCTAGCTGGCAGATAGGTAACTCTTAAGTTTTTAATGAAACAAAATTACTCGATTTAATCAATGTTAGCTTCGCGCAAGTGGCAGTTATGGAATTATGGCATATCTGCAAAGGGCACGTGTCCTCATGAACCTCCTGGTAAAATATGACATGAGGATGGGGATTAGAACTCACAGACCCGACCCTGATATAGTCGGGATAAGAGTATGTGTTCTTGCAATGGGTCACTGTCAAAAACGTGTGAAAAACACTGCTCTAGTCGACGTTCCCCCCGGATATTTTTTTTTTGGTCCAGTTTCTTCCAAGTCTAAAGTACTGTAGTTCAATTCCAAAATTCGGATTAAACAACGTCGGCGGAGGTTGTAACTGTTCGAGGACAGGGTGTGACTGCCAGAATAGAAAAGAAGAAACGATTCTGAGTGATATCAGTAAGACGTAAACTCCTATCCGTAGTATCAGTAAGAGACAGTGGCGAAGTACTCGGCTACTAGATTATGATGTCTAATTTTTAGTCATTACAGTAGACTAAGTAGAGGCTTGATTATGGTTTACGTAATGAAAGGTAGATTTGTTTTTTTTTTAAAAAAATGTGCATAATGTCAGTTGATTTGTGCTCCAGATTCTTTTTTTCTTAAATCACAACTGGTGGAGGAGAAATGCTTGCCAGATTGATAATGTCACCACTGATTTTCTGTAGCTACATAAAAAAGCCTACAATTCAAATTTATGTCCTTGGGCGTGACTAATCACCCTGGAGGCTGGGTTGGGTTCAGAAAAAATTTTTCCCTCCTTTTTCTTCTTCCGCAAAATAAAAAAAAACTTACAATTCACCCTTTTACAAGCGCTTTTTATACATCCCACCAATCACTTTATTAACACAATACAGAAAATAAATCTGGATGCCATTTCCCCCCTTTCACTTTCTCTTTTTAAGTTTCTACATTCATTCAATATGCATAATCACGTTCCCTGTTATGAATGGATCATTCTTCATCACAATCAGCAATTACGTCATGCTGAGTCTAACCACTGTCATGCACGATACGCATGCGCGACCACGTAACTATCACCGGTAAAAGATAGTGTCATAATGTGCGATGGCATTACAGGAGTCTCCCAGTGGACTATTCGCAACACCCTCAACTAGGGAAGTGGTGGGGAAGTCAGTGGTTAAGAAAAAAAACCGGTTGCTAACTTATTTAACGCCGTCCTTTCAACTCCTATACCGGTGATTCCCAAACTTTCCGGGCCACCGCCTCCTGGCTTCAGTAATTTATACTGGTGTCCCCTCTAATATTTGAAGCCGTTTGACCTCTTTGAGAGTCAAATGCCTGGTGCACCGAAAAAAATACGGCATAAATTGTTTCGAGTCTCAATTCACTTAACTCTCCAACTCCCCCCTGCCGCTGAGAGCTCACCTGGGACAATCTAGCACCCAAAAGAGAGAAGTACTGCTTACTTAGGGAAACACTATTAGGAAAGACATCTAGAACAGTGTAAAACTTTTCATGCAGGAAGGGTACTTGTGTCTTGGGGGAAATGGTGAACTAGGCCAGGATGAAGGCCGCAGTAACACGTGGTAATAACAGCGAATACTGAAGAAGATTGGAATACGAGATACTCCGCGATGGTGCCAGAGTAGGAAACGGGATAGGATGCTCATTCAACCTCTCATCTTCCTCTTCCTGTCAAGTTTGTTTCTTTCTTTGGATCAGTCAGATATCTGACCTTCAGGTAGATGAGAAAAGGGTTGGGTGAAGGAAGTGCAGACGACATCCTACACCTCCAGAGGATGAAGTTCATATTGCAGAAATCATACGGGACCACGCCTCTACTTCAATCTGACGAAAGGTGCCCTCTAAGAAACGCACATAAGCGGCTTTACGCTTTGCTCCTGTCAAAAGAAAATTACAAGTGTCAAGTAGGATCAGGAAGGACCAACCAACAATGTGGCCAAAATCTGAGTTACATCATAATAAAATAATATCCTTGCACCTGATGGACCAAAAAAATCTACAATTTTTCTGACGATGTTCTAGTGTACAGTACTTATTTTAACTTTTTTTTCGGAAATGGGTTACAATGAGCTGCACCCAATTCCCATCTGCTTACAAACCAACAACATTAAAGCACCATCTGGTCAGTAATACAATGGTTAATTATCACCGAGTATACTCTTATCTACAATTCTCCTTAAATTTGGAGTGTCTGATTGGATCGATCGGCTATCAAAAATTAAGGAGTACCTCCAATACATAGCGAAAATAATAAAAAGACATCAGTCTATTGAACTTCACATAGTACATAACATGTTAGTCGGATCTAAATGACCTTAAATAATTATTGCGATTTCTGGATAGTGGACATTTGTCTAATTATGAATTTGAGAAGAAAGTGCACGGAAAGTGTAGACAGTTGATCCTTTCGCTGCCCTTCCTTTAGCTCCATAATAAAGGTACGAATAAATCAAGAAACTCAAAGGGCAAATCTGTGACTGTCGATAAAGTCGATATCGTGCGAGTATTACACCCAAAAAAATTTTTTGTTACTTTTCCATTCATTCTTCAATACTTGCTATTCCCATCAGCGCCTCTTCTGAGTCAAACGCCATCTCGAAGACATCCTATTTTTTTTTCTTTCTTTCAATATTTCTTTTAAAACGGACCTTCTCTCATTTATTTTCCAATCGACTCAACAACTCAAGATCATCAATGGCCCGTAACCTTTCGCTACTGAAATCATGGAAATGAATAGTATGCAAAAATGTGACTCGAATAAAAAGTGGCGGCAAAAAATTGTCCGTTTTGAGGCGGGACAGAGAAAGATAAGGGGGCGAGTTGAAAGTCCATTAGTATGGACTACTTTTTTTCCTCTCTCACTCTCCATAGTATATAAAAAAGTCTTACTATTGATTACTGCCCACCCTGGTGCAGTCGGTCATCGTAAGACATGCAAATCACTCTCTGCCAAACTATAGGAGACCTTTCTTGTGGAGTTCCTCATAAATGCCACTATTCAAATGATCTTTCTCTCTCTCTCAGTCTTCAACTTCACTCCTTTGCAAAACGGATTCACGACCCTCCCTTTTACTTACCCCTCACCTCACCTTCAGACCGTTGTACACTTTTTTTTTTCTAGTCTTCCCCTCCCTTTCCTACATCTCCTTGTCATCACTTTCTTTTCAAGTCTTTTTTTTTCCGACGTCTTGAAAAATGTATAAAAAAGAAACATGAAAGTTAACGGTCGAAAAATGGCAACATGGCACACTCTCCAACAACGGGTCACGTTTTTCATCGACGTTAAGACCGAGAAGGATCACGAACATAGGACACGCCGCTAGCCATTGCAGATCGTGCTACCAGTCAATATTGAACTTTAATTATTTCAATAGACTTCATTCAATATCTAATAAACGTCTAAGTTAATATCTTAATTAGGCAGAATAAACGATGGGAGTTATCCAAGTTCGGATCCTTGACGAATTTTGGTGTGTAACCATTGTTGACTGTAAACTTAAATTTATACCAGATCGTTATTGAAATTGGTCATGTTACAATTCACTTGAAAGAATCTCACTCGAAATATCAATATCGTTCAGAAAATGAGAAGTCTCAACTTAGGACCTGTCCCATAAGTAATTTTTCTTTACGTGCTCAAGGGAGAAACCAAATTGACTTTCGTTTCGTTTGTGTTTGTTTCAGTAAAGTCCCATCCACTGAATAGTTCTAAAGTAGAGACTGCACAGGCACTATGCTGACGCGACGATTTTGGGGTATTAGCAGTACCTAGTTTTCCCAAGCGGCCACCCATGTTAGTACTAGCTGAGATTGCGTTGCTTAACTTCAGTGATCAGACGAGAACTGGTGTGTCGAACGCAATAAGCCGCTCCCAAAAATAGATTGAGGTGGTATGGGCATGTGATGAGAAGAGAGGAGGAAGAGCTGTTGAGTTCCATCACGGAGATGGAGGTTTTTGGAAGCACTCGGGGCAGGGAAAGAGCTAAGCAGACTTGAGAGCAGGTTGTACGAAGGGATATGATGGCATGTGAGGTGGATGGGGACCTGGTGAGTAATAGGCGGGAATAAAGGGCCAGAACCGGCAGACTCGACCCCACCACAGGCAGGATAAGGGTATGATGATGCCCTCAACGGAAACATTGTGCTGATGGACATCAGGTTGTCAAGAGGTTCAGATGGTGATTATCAATATTCACTCAGGAGGAAGACAATGAACAAATGGTCAACAATGGGTCAACTTTTGAATATGTAGTTCAATTACGGAACGAATTCCAGTGGTTTGAGACATGACCTGAGATTGAGGCCTTTGTTTAAAAGACGCATTTCCCGGATCATGTCATGTCTGTAACGTACTCGTGGAAAGGGCACGTGGAAAATTAAGTGAAACTCAACGGCTAATTGACACCGGTAACTCGTCTGTCATAACATTTTCATTATTTAATAAATTTCTTTCGGAAATTCTAATTTCTCACTTGTTGCAAACAATTCAACAAACTAATAAGTTGCTGTTTTCTTGTTATTGGACTGATATATTCACTAACAAAACTATTTTCTGAAAGATTTACGAATTTTCTTCAAGACATGTAATCTACGAATATGAATACTTCGTATGCAGAAAATTTCTATTCCTCCTCCAAAAAAAAGGAAAGAAATATTGTCATACGTTTTCTCAGAAATGGTACACATACACATAGACGAAAGAGAGTGAAAAAAAGGATAAAGATGTCGGAAAGAAAGAGAAAGGGGGAGGGATGAGGTGGCAAAAGTTGGTGGTCAGTCATCCTTGAAACTATTATCCCTTGATTTATGCCAATTTCTTAGGGCACTTTTCTTCAGCTACATATATATTCTTAATCTGAATTACTTTTCTTCATTGTCGCACTTTATGAATATCATTTTCAGCTCTTTCTCTCGTCTGTGAATATGCATGTCCAATTGGCGCCAACCTAGTGTCCACTTTCCATTCTAATGTGCTCGTACGTCCGTGACTTAATATTACTAACGGCCGCTGCCATAAAAATCGACGACCACCAAGTAGCGCAGCATAATGCGAAAGACTACTCAAAACCTTGGAGAATTATAATGGTCCAACTTTCTAAATAGCCACAAGACTTTAACCACACAGGGCTAAAAAACTGCGTGCGAAATGGTCATACTAAGTTTAATGGAGATTGTGTTTGAAAGAGGGAAGAAGTGGGAGATCTCATAACAGTGGCGCAGTCAGGCATTTCGAAATGCAATCCAAAATGGAGGCCAGAAGGGGAAGGAGACATACAATACGAAATTAAATTTACTTGTTCAACATTTCACTAAGTATTTATTTAAACCTTGAATAATAAACTGAAGAACAAAAATGTAGCACTATTAAAAGCAAAGATATCTAAAATATAATTAATATTACTAATTAATTTTCTTTTTTAAAGTTTGAGTTTGCTGTAAAAGAAATTTTTCACAGACATAATTATTCTAATATGATTTCTTCCGCGGGCTTCGGGACGGAATAGTCCTGAAGTCCTTTCTGTCTCCACACCTTCTCGCCCATTGCGAACTCTATTCAAATTTGCCAAACACTGGAAATGGGTTGCTAGTAGTACCAATAGCATTACATATAAAGGTTTTTACACTAATACTGACACAAATGTAGTGTCAAAGAATCGTTTCAACACATCCACCAGACCAAATTCAAGTATAGAAAGTATTCCGGACAAAGAGGTGGATTTGCTGCATGGTTCAACCACGATGGATTGAATTTGGTTTGTTGGTGTTTTAGGGCCCTTCAACTACAAAGACATTAGAGTTCCGTCCACAGAATAGTTCTTATGCAGAGACTGCACAGACACTACACTAATGCGACGATTTTTGGGTATTAGCAATACCCAGTTTTCCCAAACGGCCACCCATGTCAGTACGAGCTGAGGTTGCGCTGCTTAACTTCAGTGATCAGACGAGAACTGATGTGTCCAACGCAATTCGCCGCTCCTGATGGATTGAAAGAAGGCCATGTTTGAGAGTAAGAAGACTATGGAATAGCAAAATAACCAAGAGAGTTTTTTTTGTTTAACCTCGGCCTCTACTACTGAGGCAATTGACCCTACTTCATATAGATATTGTTGTTTTACACGTGCAGGTGACATCGTACACACCACAAGAGACCACAGTTTTACTTCTCATCCGACGGCAGGAACAGCTGTATTGCTTTGGACACACTAGTTCTCGTCTGATCACTGAAGTTAAGCAACGCAACCCCAGATAGTACTAACATGGGTGGCCGCTTGGGAAAACTGGGTACTGCTAACACCCCAAAATCGTCGCATCAGCGTAGTGTCTGTGCAGTCTCTTCATTACAACTACGCAGTGGACGGGGCTCTAATGATCGTTGTAGTTGAAGGGCCCTAAAACACCAACAAAACAAAACCCATACGACGGAAGGCTCACTTGTGGGTTTCCTTTCGTCTGAAAGCGTCACTTGTCTCGGCCTCGAACGCTATCATTAAGTGGGCAGAGGGGATGAACGGTAGAGTGTCACTGATGATTGGAAGGAGTTGAAGAAGACGTTCTGAGAAAATTCGCAAAGCGGTCAACACTCCGTACAAATCACTTAACTAACAAACAGCTGAATGACGATCAATCGATGAACCAATACTTTCAAGATAATATACAGTATCAGAAATAAATAACTGAAAGATGCTAGCAGTCTAGAGAGGGGTCGATCCTTCAGTCAACTTCACTGGCGAGCTGCTAAAAAGTAAGTTGACTCTGGAAGACGACAGTGTGACATACTGAGACCGCCTAAGAAGCTTCATATATAAATATCCTGACAAACTAGGGAGACTTAACCCGAAATATAAAATAAAAATCTAGTTGAGGTCGTGCCGGAATGCAGCCCTCGCATGGAAACCTACTCCTGATAATAATCAAAAATGTGGAAATCTGCTCTTGTCACAATTTAACTTCAAATCCACACATAAATTTCCTAAAAGAATAGAATAAAAATAATCTCCATATCATTTGCAACTATTACCTTCGCTTATCTGCAATATCTTAACTTTAATATTAAATTAATAGCTGTAATGGCAAAACAAAAATTTTGATTTCTTTTTTCAGAGGAGTAAGTGTATTTACCGGTGTGTGTATGTGCATGTAAACCTGCATAACGAGAAAAACAATTTTTCCTCCCACAACGTTGACAAAAAGACTTTAACATAAAGGGTAATGAAACTCATCATTCCTTTAAAGAAATATATACACAGACGTATATAAAGTATACATCTACATATATATCACGATCTTTTTTTATTAATTTTGCTTAAATGGACGACCTGAAGCCATTATATAAAGTGTATGTACACACACAACTGTGGTAAATCCTCATTAATGTAATGGAAAATTTTTCACATCATAAACACTAGTCATATACCTATGAAAGATTTTATGGCGCGAGGATACATGGCACGTTTTAATTTCCTACAAACCAAATTTGAACGCTGTTATTACAATCAACCAAATCACTTTTCTAGCTTATATCTACAGGGTGGCTAAGAAGAATCACTTCCCAAGAAATAACTCATTACAGTGTACCACTCGCGCCAAGGATGGACGGACATCCATTTGATAACAACACAATTAATAACTGACGTCGTGTTTGAATGTTTGGCGTTTTCATTTTAAATAAATCCACATATGAATTAAGAGCAATGATGCAATTGTGTGTGTGCAAAAACTTGCAATGTGGAATGGGAGTAAGGCAAGGGTTGAAAGACGTCCCTTAGCATATTTGAGATCGGTGAACCTATCGTTCATGCTATGCATTCACTAGTTATGTAGAGGTCTCTAAAATTTTCTGCCGAGGAGGCAACATTTTACTAAGGCCATTGACTGAGAACCCGTGGTTTATTGGTTAATGGTTATGCCACCTCTCTAATCAATCGAACAGGTACCTCCGTCAGGGTTGATGCCAACTACTAAATCAAGAAAAATTAGCAATTCATGGGGATCTGCTTTTCGCCTACTTAGGGCTCTGTAGGTTTACAAACCAGAGAATAGACTGGTTACTACCTTACTTCAAACCCTTCGTCCTCTTGCTCCAAATTAACCACCTCTACTTTGATACAAGAATGCAGACTCTTTGGACTAACTAGATAGCAACGTATTAACTTCTCCCGTTAGTAGAGGGAATTGTGGTCACCCAGATTCACCAGGTCACCCCAGAGTGACCTACCTTTTCTGGGTCCAGACTTGAAGTGCTCCCAAAATGCTTTTTCTGTTTAAAAACTGTATAAAGAATATCACTATAATTCAACATAATGGAATAGAAAGCGATGTAATCCAGTGATGTAGGTGCCGTTATGAGAATTGGTAATTTTCGCCCCTATACAATAGGTAAAAATCCTTATCTACATATGCATATTCAACATATATAGCGTCTTTCTATTAAATCTGAGAATTAGTTGCAAATAATAAACCACTACATTATAAATCTAACAGATGGCCGAGACAAGTGAAAAACTCAGCAGCATCCATTTCTCAACTGTGAGAATGAGTAGAGTGAGTGAGTGAGAGAGAGAGGAGAGAGAGAGAAAAAGAGGGACCTAAAAACATATCTATAAAGGTTCATTTAAAGATACCGTTCAAAAATATTAATGACAGGAAAAAAAAGATATCGACTCGAGAGTAATGTTAAAAAAATTGCAATAGTAAAGTGATAGAGTTTCCACTTAGATAGATTCACACCGTGTGACGGCACACCTGGCGTGGACATGTGCATTTAAATGGGCGGAAGAGTTTTGCATAGCAAAAAAAATCACATTAATCCAAAACCTTCATTATTCACATATTTAACGACAAAAAACAACCAATATTTTTTTCCCTTCTTTGTCAAAAATTGTAGTTTTCTAGCATGCAATTGCTGATATAAATCTGTTCTGTCGCTCAATTACGTCAACTTACATTCAAGCAAATCGCATTCCGCATGAAAAGTCTTTGATTTCCATTCACTTTGATCCACATGCAGGACGAGTCTACTCATTAAAACCAAAACGGAATCTAGCCTAGGTAATATACATACCACACAAAGATCATTCACAACCCCATATATAGTCATCGGTGGTACCAAAGACTTCACCCTCTACTAAGATGTTCCTGAAATCATTCTCTATGACGAAACTGAAGGGTATTTCTATCTAGAAACTTTCAATACATGAATAAGTTAGGAAAAGAAATAGTAGGAACCAGCTATAATATCATCCCGAGAGGACTTCTCGTTTTCGTTTATTCATTCCGCAAGCCTATACATATCAAAATTTTGAGACAATGGTACCAAATCGACGACACATTTTGCTCATTGAATTCAATGACCATAACACAGTGTCCTAAGTAGTTTAAGAGAGTCTTGACGGTTTCAATTTTTTTTTTTTTTTTGGCTTAATGAAGTCAGTTGAAGTAAAAGTCTGTTTTGGCCTTTCATCATGTCACCGCAACCAACGACAGCTTCATTAATGAAGAACTGATTGCAAGAGTAATAATTTATTTTGGCACTTGGATAGACAAAAATCTCGGATTGGACGTGGTCACTCACTCCTCGTCAAAACACAATCAGGCTTGATTTCCATTTTAAATGAACCACAACAGCCAATAAACATTTGATCAATACATGTTAGCCATTCACTCAACCTTGAAACAGACAGAGCGATTCAGTCAGTAACTAATTCAGAATAAAGTTGCTCTGCAGAACAGTAACCACTTCTAGACAATAGTCTCTTGCTATCACTAAACTTTATCAATATTAGGTAGAAGGTGAAAGCAGTGACAAAACAGTCAGTGATCTATTCTATACAATCATCGACCCAACGCCAGATCCGTCTTTTGTGAATGACCTTTTCTAATCTGATCTGATTAAGCCAGTCATCCTGACATCAGTTTGTCGAGCCACTTTAATTACGTTCTCAAAAAATGTACTTCTAATGAACTTTCCAATGCCAGAGTCGAAAAGATTCAAGAGATATGCAGAATGAAAATCTTCGTAGTGTCCACCCTGATCTACACACATATCTGAAACATATCCCCCAATATTCCTCGAAATTACTACAGGGGCAGTGTGAAACGTGATAAATGACAAGGCCAAATATCAAATTGACCTCCCTCCCCAACTGGCCACATTTGCAAACTGACTTAATCACATATATGAATCCGCTGACCATAACTAACGGCAAAGACCATTTAGTTCTCTCCTAATTTCAAGTCATTACTTCAAGCGTGCGTCATATGTCTTTTCGTCTCAAACCGTCACTTCCTCCTCCTCTTCCCATTCTCTTTAACCCTTTGCTTTCTCTTCGACAGCCATTTAATGTCATTTCATTCATTTATAACTATGGCACTTAATATCCAGAATGCACACAACTGCTACCAGGGTGAAGGAGGTCGAAACGGAAGTGCTAAGGCCTTTATCCACAGGCTTTTCTAGCTAGTAACAAAACCAAAATCACTACTGGGATGAAGATTCATATTCGGTGGACCACACATTCTCCCTTGTCCATCGCTATGCGACTGTTTTTCGTTAACCTCAAGCAACCCATATGCCACTATTTCTGTCGCCTTTCTCTGTACGACTAAGATAAATACTCAAAGATCTTTCAGGGGTCGTCTAAGACCGATGCCCAACGTCATCAACCCATCATTACGTACACAACAAATAACAAATGCAACATATGGCTGACTCGGCACCAATCTTATCTGGTATAGCACGTTTCACCATCTCGTATTCCTCCGTTTCAAAAATGTTTCCTTAATAACTTCTTAACCCTTTCAAAATGATCTATGACCTCCCCATTGCAATCTTGAAGCTTTTCTAGACCCTCTTTGCCAAATTAATGTTTTCACAATAATAATTACGCCACTTGCTGCATGACATTTGGTCAATTCATTGGTTCGGGGCTATTCTAACTACAGGATGCAGAACGTGTGCTGCTGAGGCAGCAGAATATGTAACTTGTTTGAGATGTCGAAAAGACCAGAGCCGGAAGTAAGGTCAAATGAAACACCTTTTCTAATGAATTGAAGAGGTGCACACTCAAACACGGACATGAACTTCTTAGGGATTACTCATAAAATATAATTTCTAATGACCAAAACCCCCATCCCCCTAGTAGAGATGTCAGAAGCCGAGAGAAAGAGAGAGGGAGAGAGAGCAATGAAATTTGACAATGGCCAGATAACCAAGGCAAATCTACATTACTTAAGACATGAGATTGGACACCGCAGTTGAATGTGATGGTCAGGAAGGTCGCGAGAGATTCCAACGTTAATAAAAGACAAAGTCGCACATGCAGTAAGTAATTCGACTTGATGACATGCATTATGCAGTGCCTCTTGGTCACTCAACCCAAAGGTAGTTAGGGATTAACTTTAACAATGATTACAGGGCTCTTATTTTGGATAGTTTATGGCTTAAGTTACACGAATGTTGTTATGCTGCTGTTGTGGTTCTAAGTTGGGGGCTGTAGTACATGCAATACTCCCGGGTGGTTATAAGTTAAAATGGACATCTCATTGCAGTGTAACCTAGGAATCGGCAACCAATCACCAAACAAATTCTTTTTTTACCAGTTCAGGTACTTCAATGTAGTCTGCCATTACCTAGCTACACTCTGTTTTTCGCCTGTGAGCAGAACAAGGTTGGAAACTATCTGGCAGCAGGAAACGAGTTCCTTTCTTAGGAATATAAAGAGCTAAAGAGGACCAGTTTTCGGTCCGCAAAAGGAAGAAGTTTGTCAACCTATCATATGTAACACCGTAAGGGTAATCTAAAAGAAATCGTCATCCTGGCGCAGATTGAACCTGTGCATCCTGAAAGGTAAAGAGATATGAAGGCCTGGACCACCCTAGAAAGATTTCAAAGTAGCAAACTGAATCTGTGGTAGGAATTTAAGCACTACACATCTATTAGGAAATGCAGAAGAATAGTCATACTCAATGGAAGTTGGTAGCTCAAATAGCGCCTGCAGTTTTGTCACTTTGTAGACTAAAGGATAAAGAAGGAGAGAAAACTCGTGTATTGGAAGCAGATGTACAAGTATCCTGGTTGCACCAACTCGCATTTGAAAAACTAACCACTTTCTATAAAATCCATAAAGATTGTTGCGATATTTTTATAATATTAAGTGAAAAGTCGAGGGCTATCGACGAGTACCATATTGAAAAACTGCTTCTCTCTACGTTTGGTCAGAAACTGTGAGGCTATCCATCTTCTTAAAAGAGTCCACTTTTTTGCAAGGCATAGTTGGGAGGACGTTGAAGGGTGGATATGAAGAAGGATAGTATGAAATAAAATTGGTACCACCATGTTTATCGCCGTTCGTATTTTTTTTTGCTGTTTCCTGTTTTTTATGAGAAACCGACCATCAGTCTTCCCACCCACCAAGCCCACATCAATGACTAAAACACTGCTAAACCAAAAGTACCAAATGATGCAAAATGGCATATGCGTTGAACAAGGATGCATCATCCTGCGGCAGAAAAAAATGAAATCCAGGACATGTAAGACACGGAAGACGCAGATTGTCAACCACCACATGCTTTAACGAAGACAGGCTGAAGTCCAGAAATGGAATTGTAAAGAAAAAAGAAAGATGGTCCGAGATTCAAAGGGGGAAATGTATGTTATGGTGCACATGTGTAGGCCTGAAAATATTTTTTATATCATCTATTCCTTCAACTTCTATAGAAAGCTTCAAACTTCACTCACTGTTATAAAAAGAAGTCACATGCATTAAAAATTTAACCGTCCATTGGTCAATCAATCATTACTACAGATCCTTATCGCCAGTCAACCGACAGATTAAAAATAAATTATCCAACAGTGGCATTATATACTGTGTAGTAATTAATATGAACATATTTTCCACATGAAGCTAGATCTGAAATAATGTTGCTAGCACCATCCTTAGAGATGAACGACGGATGTTTGTTGTAGGAGTGGATTGAGAAGTAAAGAGGTATCAAATGCCTTGGCATGTTCGTAGGGAACAACTTAAATGGTTGGGGCATTAACTGTGACATTGTAATTATGCCATGTAATCAATGACCGGAATTTCAGAAAAAAAAAACAATGAAATGATAATTGTCCGATCAATTCTAAAAATTATTGCGCACCATTCATCACAAACTCATGGTTTAAGAAATTAGAACAGTCCAGGAGACTATCTGCTTCATAGTTATCAATATTGCTCTACAGTTTGCTACGAAGAACCTGACATGAATTACGGTAATGAACATCATTTATCTATTTCAATTCAGTGATGGTCAATATGGCGGCCTCCTTGTTCGACATGCGTTAACCTGACAGAGTTAAGTGAAAGTAATAAATAAATAAACCACATTTTGACTTGGGCGAAATAACACAAGGGGCGCCACATAGTACAAAAAAGGCACTGAGTGGACAAAAATTTGACTCGATTGTCACATATTTCAAACTAAATCGCTTGAATTGGGTGGTTGAAAATGACGTCAGCCTACTACAAAAACGTTCCAGGCGCATATTCTCCAAATAGGCTATCGAATATGATTCTTATCATAAGCATTCAATGAACATTTTTTTTTACTCGCCTGAACACGTAGTATTGGATTCTGCGTCCACCTGTTTTGGTTTGTGCAGCCTCTGCCTTGGACTATCTCTGTCCACATCCGACGACCTCCTCCTTTGATGGTGGTGATGATGGTGATGCGAGTGGTGCACTGGATGACTGAGAAGCCCGTCCTCACCACAAATGGACGACGAAGAGTGAGGCGACACGGCCAACGTATCATTCACCGGTTTATCAGAATTGGGCAGAGGTGATGCGGACAAAGGCCTTGCCCCCAGGCCTTTGTCCAAAGAAAGTGACAATCCACTACTGGAACCACCGCTACATCGGTCTCTTCGAGCGATAGGAGCCGATATACTCGGCCTTCTCGAGTTAACGATGGGTATACTCGTATCACCATTACTACCATTGTTGTCGTTGCCGTCGCTGTCGTAATCTTCATGTTCCGCGTACAACAGGTAGTTTTCTTTGTTACAAATTTGCACTTTGTGCTGGATGAATTTCACAATGTCTGACAAAACAAAATCTTTCTGGCAAACTCCACATGTCAGAATGTCCTGAAGAACCTCTGGTTCCGCTGTAACAAAATAAAAGAGATACAAAATTAGTATTTGAATTCAATGACATCAAGTCGTGCATTTCTCTAATGGTGGCGCCATAAGAGCAAGTTGCTTCTTTAGGTCTTTCAGGTCAGGCTACTTGAATGGACAGACAGAAGTGGGTTGACTAGGAAGATGTGGAAATTTGATTACATTTTCTTTAAAAAAAAGCTTTGGCTGTCAAAATGAAAAGTCTAACATCTTCCACGCTTTTAGCTAGCCCTTATTTGTTCCCCTTTCAAAATTTAGTTCCCACTCGGCCTGTGTCCTGGAAAACAAAGTCCCAATTGCAAAGCAGCAAACTTTTTTTAAGTTTCCGTAAAACTTGAATTAAAATTTAGGAATCATCATAGTTCTTAAACACATCACCATCATCGAGTTGCAATATACTCATTCAACGTCAGCGCCACCATCAAATGCATTTCTTGAAGAAATTTATGCATAAATGTATCACAATTTTGTCATTGTACCTTGCAAACTGACAACTATAAACAGAAATGTATTATACAAAAGATAACTTTTTGAGTTTATATAGTCTACATATTACAAATAAAAAAAACCTGGTGTTGCAAATCTAATACAGTATATATAACTGTATATATAATTACGTCATTGAAACATTAACCTAAATTTTAAATGCGCTCCACCTTCTTTTTTTCTCCTGAAAAGATTTATCTCCCTATCGAATTCCCTATTCTTGTTTCACATTTAACACGTGTCTATTTACCCACACTCCTCACTTATTTTAAAGTTTATATCCACTGCTAATCTTGGTGCTACCAGCTTCTTGCATCCCCAAGTTGCACTATTTTGTAAAAAGAAGAACCACCCACGAACTCTAGTCAAAAATGATATACGTTTAGTTAAACATTTAATAACGATAATATCTTGTCACTCGCATGCACATTATCGCTCTACATTTTACAACTTTCAAATTGCACTTTCACAACTTACAAATGCGAATTAGATCTCAATAAAACGGCTTCTAAATTGACTCGAGGAAAAAAAAGACACGAAACAACATATCTGTCGGCCGTGTGCCTTCCAAAGTACAACAGTGCACCAAGCACCGCTGGACGTCATTCACGCCTGGGTCATTTGGCGTGCTATTGCAGCATCTGATACTATACATAAAGGCACGCAGTGGTACACAAGGCCATCGTCATCACTTATTACCTGTATGCTGTTAGCAATTTCGAAGTAGCCATCAAAGGGTGTAAAAAGACAAAAGTAGTTAATTTTATAAATGCCACTAGCCACAACCGGTCTGGTTCGAATCCTGTAAATTTGCCAACATTACGCAACATGTTGGGACTTGACATTATGGCCATCCAAAGTCAGCTGAAGTTCAAGGCAATCCGATATCGTAAACTTCAGAAATTGCCAAAATCAACATGGTTTAATTTTGATCCAAGAGGGCTCCAAAATCCTCTCTACAACTCCAATTATTCCAAATAATGACATCATACTTCATTTCCTTTTTGTTATTCATGTCGATATTCAATTAGTGCTTGGGGTATCTCCTACATCGCGCATCGCATACGGGACCCCAATTTTACTGTCCATCCCCGCGGTTAGCTCCACGTGCTGCTTATAGCTCAGCTAGTTTTTCACTGCCACTGAACGGGATACTGATGGCAATTTTATAAATTCCTACTCTCATTAATGAATAACTCAAATTTGATAGATTCTTGAAGAATTTTGAAGTCAGAAAATGAGCTATAAGAAAACCATTTACAATTTCTTTACCGGTAGCTCGACCTCCTGCCTCCAACTGTGAAAAAAAAAACTCTTCACAAGACAACTCAAGACGTTGAAAATATTAGATGACAGATGGACATGGGTGCAAAAATAAAACATCCCTTAAAAGGGCACCACCATGACTCAAAAATCGCTTGCTTAAAAAAAAACAATTTTTTTTTCTAACAGTGAACTCTAAAATTTGGCTCTCAAACATTTTCTCATGTAACCTCATTATACATTAAAAAACGTAAAACCCTCTTCCCTTCCCCCCTCCGAACCATGGGTTAAATGGGGCGGCAAGGATGAAATGAATAACTTCAGTAGCACTAAAGGGATAACTGAATATCACAACAAAAGGGTACGTCCCTAAAAACATCCAGCTGTTGTTGCAGCTTGAAATAGTTTGCCCTCTAAGAAGAAGACGAAGAGGTACAAAAAAAGTCATGGCCGCAGTTGGTTGGTCATTACGTATAACTGAAATCTCTGATTTCACTTCAAGATATCATAAAGTTAGAAAGAGAGAGAGAGAGAGAGAGAGAGAGAGAGAGAGAGAGAGAGAGAGA